>VDFB02193867.1:708281387-708653887 GCA_007258455.2 Sequoia sempervirens | reverse complement strand
ATTAATTCATAAATAAAATCTATAATATATATATATATATATTTAATATATAAATATATTTTTAAATAAATTATTATTTAAATATTAATTTAATATTATAAATATATATAATGTATATATATATTTATATTATATATATTTATATTTATATTATATAATATATATATATATTATAATATATATATATATTATAAATTAATATTTAATATAAATTTTTTTAAAAAATGAAAATCAAAAGGCAACCAATTTAGGGCACGCGCCCTGCCTCCCGGTATGCCCTGTGCTTAACACAACCCACCTCCCACAGGCGGTGGGGTCTGTGTGCTTAGCACACAACCCGCCTCCCTACGAGCGGTGGTTGTGTGCTGAGCACACAGCTCGCCTTCCCTGCGGGCGGCGACGGCGGTGGGGTGGGGTTTGGCCGCCCACCTCACTGCAAATAAAATATTATTATTGTATTCCTACGTTTTTTCCAAAAACGCAAATTACATGGGGTTTTTTTCTGGGTTTAACCCAAACTCAAATTTTTTTAAATATATACATTTGTATATATATTTGTGAATATATCCATGTGTTGATATGCATGGGTATATTCACAAATATATATATACCTAGATTTTAATTTCATACTCAAATTGTGAAAATAATCCAAATCCTTTGCAAGAATAGAAATTATTTTCTAAAACAATAAAAGGGTTTCAAAATTTAGTTCTAAAATAGAGTTTTCTTTGATTTTCATCATATTTCTTGGTGTATATTTCTTGTTTGGTTTTCCATTTCCAAATCTAACTACAAGTTTACAAATTTAAGAGCATTTCCATGGATTTTCATTGAATCTAAAACTATATTTTCAATCATTTAAATTCCATTCAAAATGAAACAAGAAGAAGATGGAAGAAATGATGGAACCTTGTGTTTTCTCCAAATTTTGGAAGTTTTCAACAATGGAGAATTCCAAGCACTCCTTCAACTCCACAATTTTAACCACCTCCAAGCACTCCACCAAAATCAAACCAAGAATTTTTGCAACCAAAATGAAATCTCAACTCCTTTCATAAGGATTTCCCTAAAATTTTGGCCAAACCCTAAGATGCCCACTAACTAATTTTTAAATCATTAAAGGATATTCCATTTCTTTTGATTTTAAAAACACTTTAATTTCAAATATAATTCTCATGTAAACTCATAATTTCATTTAAATCAAATCTCTAATGTGATTTCTATTTACCTTTATAATTTAAATCCAAATATTCAATAGAGTCAAAATAGCTCCTTTATTTAAATTATTCACTGATAATCAAATCACTTAATAACCCAATCCGATCTTATTAGTTTAAATCAAATCTATCAATAACTAAAGAATTATTTTATTAATTTAAATCAAAATAACTAACGGAATAAATTTCATTTAAATATTAAAACTAAATACATTAAATCATCATTTAGACTATATCTACTATTTAATAGACATTAAAATAAAGAAAGGATTAGTCAACCTGAGAGGAATGAATATAAGTGAAACCCGCAAAACTCAATGACAACTATGATTAGGGTGACAACTTGACATGGAAACCTAGCTACTATCTCCCAATCGATTACCATTGGTTATTGGACATGCTCAAACCTGTGAAGCTAGGTGGAGTCGATGTCATGTACCTGCAAACTTTCAAGCTGAGAGTCTGTCGAACATGCAATATACATATATATAATAAGACACCGTGAAGAAAAAATCTCAGAAATCGTAGGGCGCTCACAAGCGAGTGATACGATTCCATCCCCTTCACCAATACAGATTCTAAACTGACAAGTCTAATCCATCAACATTATAATTGAAGCATTAAGCATATTAAATTAACACTGATTACATCAATTCACAACATGCCATAATGATAACATATAATTAAAATCCCATCACCTCAAATATAATGTTCATATCACTTAACAGATAGCAGTCAAAGTAACCAAGCATCAAAGTCAAAGTTCTACAGTAATGAAGCATAATAGAAACATTGATCAATCAAATAGGCAAAATGGAGGGGTGCTACAGGATAGGTGAGTCTTTTTTTTACTCAATAAGAACCCTTTGAACCCCATTATACTTGTCCTCATTTATTTCCTTCCATATAGACCACAAAACTTTTGATGTGAGATTAAATGTAGTGCCCCTCCATTCTCATAGTGGATGTGCAGGAAGTTTGGCTTTGGAACTTGGAGATGAAAGTAAAATAATAGAGACATTTAAAGGTATGTGCTAATGATGTTAAATAATTGATATTATATATCATGAATTTATGGACTAAGTAAAAAGGTTAGAAAATTATTTATTATATGTGTTTAAGAATATATTTATCATGATGTGTGTGTTCAGACATAACCATTACTACGATGTATGTTATTGACATATTGATGTGATAAGAGTGTTTTGTTACCTTTGGAGTTTTCACTTGATTCTAATATATTATCATTTTGTTGTCATATCATTATGATTTTGATTATGGCTATCTTTATTATCATAAAATATACTGATTTGTGTTCAAGTTTTATGGTTGCAAGATGCGGCATGAACTTCTATTAGTGTTTTGGTGAGTATGATGCATATTGTTATGTTATTGTTATTATGTAGAGATTTATTTGGATAACTGAGTGATACAATAGTATGTTTGTTAGGATAAGTGGAAAGAGCGGCATCATACCATTAGACGTATGAGAGACATACAGGAATGAGATATGATTGCTAGAGCTTCTTTCCTAGTGCTTTGACTATTATGCACATGTGCTCTAATTTGTATGTTTAAGTGAACAGGTACTAGGCTACGTCTCTACCTAAATTAGCAGGTTTGAGCGTGCCTCTAATCCCAATGGTGGTTGAGGAGATAACATCTAGGCCCAAATTATAACCTAACCCTAGCCATTGTTCTCAATTAGAGACAATCGATGAAGAATGTGTTAACTTTTTCGGGTTGTCATGAGACAATGTCCGATCTACTTTACCCTATGTTTGGAGTGTTGTATTTATTCGATTGTTTCTTATGTGATATGTGATTGTTTGATTTTGTTGTCTAACCTTAGTTTTTGATCCCAACCTGTTAGTGTTAAACCCCGTGGTTAGTTGTGTTGTTATGATTGTGATTAGTGTTATTTATCTTTTGATGTGAATGTTGCTCTTTCATGTGAAGTTATTTTATGATTTATATTTTACCTTAGTTTGTGAATTATTTGAGTGAAGTTAGATATTGAATCTATCATATTTATTGTTATGATTTTTATTAATGTGTTTGAGATGTGATATAATATTATCCATAAGTGACATTTATGTATGTTATGTTTTATTATGTTATTATTTTGAGGAATAATTATTTAATTATTGTTTATTATTATAATTATTTGGTATTTGGTTATTATTTATTGAGTAATATTTGTTTTACTTTTGTTTGGATATAATTTTTGCATTATTAGTCTTTTGATTCATTTTATTAAAATGGTCACTAAATTTATGTTTTATGGAGTCTTTATGTGGTTTTAATGATTTAAAATGTTTCCTATGTGATAGCTTTATGGGTGAGAGGTATTTTTATTTTATAAAATTTTATTTTTTGAGTCCAGAACCCACCCTAATTACTCCATTATGAAAAGTGACGAAAATGGAAGTTGAAAGGGTGGTTGTGAGGTTGTCTTTTGGTTGGAGAAGTGTTCTTTTTATTTTGGGAGGAGATAAAAGGTTTATGGGCTGTTAGGTTGTTCTTGGGAGTGCATGTTGGATTTGGATTCTTTTTCCTAAGAGATTTTTCCATGCTTTCAAAGAGGAAGGAGCAATAGAAAATTTGTTGCAACTTGAGGGTTTGAAAGTTGAAAACTTTGGAGTTTAGCATCAAATTTCTGTCATTCCCAAGTGTTGGATCCAGGTTGGATTTTTAGATCTTGTGTTAAAATTTTATTTTGTATACATGAATAATTTGATTGATTTCTTTTCTTTTTTTTTTTTGAAAATAATTATTAGATAGTTTTATTTTGTGTGTGAATAAAACATTTGTTTATTCTAAAATAAAAGTGAATACCTGTTTATTATTTTCTGTTATTCATAGTAAAAGGGTCTGAGTGCGTCCCTCATAACTTTGTTTTTTTGAACTAGGTTAATGAGATTTTTAATGGGTTTTTTATCTCGTTCTAGTTTAAATTTTGTCCAAAAATTTTAGAAATCCAGATCGTAGTTTGTGAGATATTGTTGAAACACGGGACTACTGTCAAGTAGCTCCTCTATGACTGCAAGTATCTTCATTTCTCCCTATAAAAAGTTAATGGAAGATTGAGATTTTAGATTTATAGGGGTTTGAAAGGGGTTAAATTAATTTAAGTTTTCAATATTTTTTTTTTAAAAAAATCTAGTTGCTGGATTACTTATTTTGTCAGTTGAATTGACTGTAATTGGGTATTGTTGAAAATAGGGTTTTATGGGATCTGTTTGTTGTTTTTCATTTTATTAATTTTTGAGTTATTTTTGGTTAATTTTATTCACTTTTCTAAGTAGGCAACAACCAGATCTGAAATGGGTCTTTTACGGATTTTGATTGTGAATTGATATAACTATTTTATGGTTGTTTTATGGCTGTAAGATTTAATTGTTGTAAAAAAAAAAGAATTAATTCAGTTTTGAAGGTTGCATTAGAGGGTTTAATACTATATTTTAATCTATATTGGGTTGTATCATTTCTATTTAAATGTGTTTACTATTTACATAATGTTAATTTCTTCATGTTTGTGAGATCTTATGTTGAGACTTCTGTATATGTAAAAATCAATTATGTCAGGGATGTGCATTGTTGGTCTTATTGTGAATTACTAAACTAAAGTGTGTTATTATGTTATAATATTGTGAGATTTATGTAATATACTTTATTGTATTGTTGTGGTTTAATGATAAGCTTTTTAGTTTTCTATCTATTTGTGTTATGTATTTGGGTCTATAGAAGTACTTAGAAGCATTTGTGAAGTTATTATAATTTTTGGTTGATTCTTATTTTGGTAGTTTTCTTGGGATGTTTAGTGTCAGCCACTTGTTGTTTCTGTTCTGTTGTTTGCTTGTTTGTGGGGCATAGTGTTGTCTCCTAGCATGGAGGGAGTGGGCCACAGGGTTTCACATGGTAAGGTGGTATTTCTGAACCATCCATTGGGATTTAGGTGGTGCAATTCATGTGCAACATGGAGAGTCTTTCCCTTCGCTTCATTCTATAGTTGAATTTATGTGCAAGTGATATTTTCATAAAAAAAATTATGTTTAGTGTATTTTATACCTATGTACCTCTTAAATTAATGATTCGTGTTCATGATAGCATTCTTGTATAGGAAAAGTAAGTGAATTGATACAATCATGATTATAAACATTTTTACTATTGTTTAGTATGTAATAGAGAGGTTTAATATAGAAATGTATTTATAATGCATGAGTTTAATTAAGCAATAGATATGATATATCTTTCTGTACTTATTTTATAACATTGATTAAGAATATATTTATATTAGCATAGAGTTAGATGATGTTTGAAGATAATTTAAATATGTTATCATATATAATTTGATGTATGAGATTAATTTACATTCAAGTGTTAATAAAATATGGTTAGTGTGTCAAATATATTTTTTAGGCTTAATTAGTGTAAGTGTATCTTAGTAGTGATGTTAGGGGACTATGGTGGATAGGTGTGCAAATGGGTTATGTTCAATATTACTTTTAGGTTATAATGTGATTATAATATCATGTTAATGTAATGATGTCATTCATATTAATTGGTTGAGTTGCATTAGTTAGTGTTACTTTAGTTTCTTTAAAAAAAAATTGGTTTGTTGTTGATGGTCTTTTGTGTTAATCCACTTGGTCCCTTAGCGGGCCGTTACAGTAAACCAAAAAATATGTAGATCATTGTTCAATTTCTTATTCATTCCTAACAAAATTAGTTTCCAATTAACCTTACCATTTATGTCCCAAATTCCAATGTCACTAAAAAAATATTCCAATTTTTATTAGCAAATAAATAGTCAAAAAAGATATGATGCACAAATTCAGGAACCTTGCACAAGCTACATATTTCAATGTTATAATTCTTCATTTTGAAGGGAACTCTTTGTAACATGACAAGCCACATAAAGCATGTTTTCTTGGCATCTAAGCCCTTGTTCAACAGTGATAAAAATGCTCTACACCACTCCTTGTTGTCAAGGTTGGTCTTCCAATATTTTTTGATATGTTCAATTGGAGTTTTAAATTGTAATAGCTCTTTATAGAAATGTTTGGCCTTCACTTCATCTAGATGGAGACTACCCTTCCAAAGGATCTCAAGAGCCCTACTAAGCCAGTTACCACTATTGAGAATTGGTAGCCAATCTTTACATGCTTCTTTTAGTAGGGAGTAAGTCTTGAAGTTCGAGGGGGGAAGTTTAAATTCCTCCTTTAACTAGTCCCAACTAACCAAGGCCTCATACTTTATAATGCTAATAAAGGTTTTAATCCCAACTTGGTGCAATTTTTTAGCCGAGCATCCTTGCAATAAAGAAGGGGTTTCCCATTATGCTCAAGCTTCCACCAAATAGACCTATCAGGATGGATAAGACTGTTACTAAAACCAATTAAAGGAGGGTAGGAAAAATTTTCCCTCACCAACTCCTAAGGTCTCCAAATACTCCTGAAAACTAACGAACTTGTAGGAAATATTGATTGTTTGGTAATTACAAGATCACTAAGAGGAAGTTCCTTCAAATGTTTGGATAACATGGGGACCACAAGAGATATATTGCTTCTAACTAGAACTTTCGAGGACTCATTTCACTCAAGGAATTTGAAAATCCACTTGGAAGCTACAACAATTCCATGCTTCTTGAGGTCCTTTAGACTCAAACCACCATTTTCTTTTTCCAGGCAGCACCAATCCCAATTAACATAGTGAATCTTCTCTTTTCCTTTACCATCTAACTAGAGGAAACCTCTGATCTTCTTTTGAGCTTCATACACTTGGTAACTACTAAAAAACCACACTGAAGCAAAATAGAGAGTGTAAGAGGAGAGGATATTTTAGCATACTGAATCCTACTAGCCAAAGAGAGGTAGTTCCTATTCCAATTGTCCAGTTTCTTTTCAATTATTCATTTTAACCAAAGACACATTTCCTTGAGGTTAGGGGAGACATATAAGGGGATCCCTAGGTACTTTACTTATTTATGAAGCCCTCCCCACTGGAAATCAAACTTGTGCAGCCAAGCAGGGGGAGCTTCCTACCAACCTAGGATAATGGATTTAGACTTTGAGACCTTTGCACCAAAAGAAAGGAAACAAATATCAAGCTTAGTCATAATGTTTGAAATATTATGTTCATCCAATTCCAAAAATAATAGAGGTGTCATCAGCAAACTGGATATTCAGGACTTCATTATTGTTGAGGAGCACCATCCCTCTAACATTAGCAGAGAAGCAATTATCTCTTAAAAAATAGTGCAAGGCATCTGAACCAATTATGAACAAGGCAAGTGCTATGGGGAACCCTTTCCTGATAGACCTTTCTAGCTAAAGAACCTCAGATTTGGATCCATTTACTTCAACTTGATTAGATGCATCTTTCAAAAGAGTGTCAATCATGTTAGAAAAGTCTTGTGGGAATCCAAAGGCATCGAGAACTATTTTTTAAGAAATTGCCACTCTACTCTATCATAAGCCTTCTCAAAATCTAGAAGAAGAGTGGCAACATTATTTTGTGAGTGCTTAGCCCAATCTAGAGCCTCCCAACTGGCCAAAATATTCTCAAGAATGTAACTCCCCTTAATGAAATAGTATGGGTGGAGTTAATGAACTTTGGAAGAATGTTGGTTACCCTCAATGCAAGCACCTTACCAAGCACCTTATAAGAGATGTTTAACAAAGTGATAGGCCTCTAGTTCCTTATCAATGTTTTGTCACCACCTTTGGGTAATAGTTTGATGAGCCACTGATTGATACCTGTGCCCAACGAGCCTTTGGAGAAGTATTCCAAGTAGATTTTGTGAATATCATTATAGATCCATTCAATAAATACTTTGTAGAACTCAACTGGGAGCCCATCCACACTCAATGATTTTTCGTTGCTTATGGAGGTGATGGCTCTCTTGATTTATTCTTTAGAGATATAGGAAAAAAGAGAGGTGTAGTCTTCCTTGGAAAGCTTAGAGGGGATAAGACCTTTGATTATATTATTGGCATCAATGCATTCTCTCCCATTGTCTTATGATTTGAAAAGCTCTTGGTAAAAGAGGGAGAATTGGTGCAAGATATCATCTTGATTGGAAAGGGTAACACCATTAACACAAACCTGGTCAATTTTCTCCTTCAATCCTTTCTCTTTAATTTAATTGAAAAATAATTTTGAACCTTTATCTCCATGATTCAGCCAGTTGAGTTTGGCCCTAACTTTTAGGCCTTGAATTTTAGATGGTTGTAGCCTCCTAAGAGAGCCCATGGCTTGATTAAGAGCTTCATACAACTTTTCATCCTCAAGGGTGTTGGGATTAAGGTGTCTCAACCCTGAAGTCCTAATATTTTATTTTATTTGATGTATTAATGTATTTATTTGTATTATTTAATTTCCTATGATTTCATGTCATTAATTGGGACCCATTGGCTGGGTGGCATCCCCATTGGAGGTGATTGGATGACACACATCATCCCAAGTGGACATAGGTGCCCCACTTTGGAATCTATGACATGTGACATATTTTATGACATGTGATAAGGAATCTTTGAATTCATGGAGAAACTTGACGCCCAATATGGGTTATGACAAAGTGTAAGAGAATCAACTAGTTTTAGGTAGTTATGACAAATTCTCTTACAGTTGTAAGTGTCATCAGCTATGACATATTCTATGACAGCTATAAGATGTGTAAGGCATCTATCACATCCTATTTTTGGCATATTCTAGGTGTCCAAGCTTGGAAGAAGACTATATACATGTTTGACAAGTGTAAGGGGTGTAAGGGAATCTTGAACATGTGTCCAAATGCATGTCTAAGGCATTGAAAGTTATGCCTTTTGGATTTAGATTCCCCTCACCTTCTAGATTCTTCATGAAGCTTGTAACACTCTATTTATTGAGTTCCTTGAGTTGTAGAATGCATAGTTTGTTTGCAGGTAACAAAGTGTTGCCAGCATCACTCTAGAATAGGTGTTTGTGTTGAAGCACTTGTTGAAGAATCTCGTACTTGGTGATATCTTGTAACCATTATTTGAAGTAATAGAGAAAGTACTATTCTTTTGGAGGGTGGGGTTTTTTACCCAAAAGGGTTTTTCCCACGTATATTTGGTGTCACTATTTTATGCATTCTTGTTGTTCTATTTCCATTATTCTATGTATGTGTTTCTCTTATTGTAATAGTAAAAGGTGTTAATAGAAATTTTTGTAACTCTCTCCTGATTAGATTAATGTAGGAATTTGTTTCCGCTCACCCGACTTCCTTTCAGTTGGTATTAGAGCCTAGCCAGCCTTGGTTCCTATGTTGGCTAGAAGGGTTTTTTGAGCTAATCTCGGTTTCAATGAGAGTTTTGTGGAAGATTTTATTTCATGACCTTGTTACAAGAAAGAGATGGCAACAACATCTGAGAGGATTGAGATGGAAAAATTTAATGGAGGTAATTTTGAGTTGTGGAAGCTCAAAATGGAAGACATGTTAGTAGATCAAGACTTATGGCTTGCAGTTTCTCAAACCAAACCTTCAAGAATGAAACAAGAGGATTGGGATCTCATGGATAGGAAAGAAAAGGGTCTTATTAGATTCTTCTTGGCTGATTCCATTCTCCTAAATTTCCATGAAGAGAAAATTTCTTTTCTATGGAAGAAGCTTGATGATGTCTATTAGGCTAAATCCCTAATAAACAAGCTTTCCTTGAGAAAGAAGATGTATTATTTGAAAATGGAAGATGGAGGATCCATTGTAGATCACCTGAACTATTTTAACATGTTGGTTGCACAACTGGGTTCTATTGGAGACAAAATAGATGAACAATATTGTTGCATGCTCCTTTTGTGTTTGTTGCTAGACTCTTGGGATCACTTGGTAATGGTTATTGGAATCTCTAATTCTACCTTTTAGATGGATGAGGTTGTTGCCTCATTACTATTTGAGGAGATACGAAGGAAATCTTCTGCGATGGCCAAGGAGACCCTTTCAGCTCGTGGCAGACCAAAAGAGAGAAGCAAAAAGAAAGACAAGAAATCTAAGTCAAAGTCTCCTAGTAAGAAGTCCAAGGCGAAATGTTGGAATTGTGGTGAAACTAGTCACATTCGGCAAGATTGCAAGAAAGAGGAGAAGAAGAAAAAAGTCTTTCTTTGATTTTGAATCTAAGAAATCATCCCAAGATGATGGAGAAGCATTTATTGCAGCCTTGGTAGCCCTTGGTAGCCCATGCATTAGATGATGTGTGGTTGATAGATTCGGGTGCATCTTTTCACATGATTTCTCACAGAGATTGGTTCTTGAAGTATGAGGAGTTTGATGATGGAGAGGTGTACCTGGGTGATGAATCTCACCTAAAGATTGTTGGCCATGGAAGAGTCCAAATAAGACTTCCTAACGGAAAAGTGAAGGGGATTGATGGTGTCTTTCATATCCCGGGTTTTGCACGAAACCTACTTTTTGTAAGTAAACTGAATGGTTCAAGAGTGCAAGTTGTTTTCTCTGGTGGAGGATGCAAGATTACTAGAGGAGCTCTGGTGTTAACCAAGGGGGTTCATATTGGGACTATGTTTCAACTTGATGCATGCACTGTATAGTGTAATATTTCTTCTAATGTACCAAAGAAGAGACCTTTGAATTCTTCATCCTCACCATCAGATTATGCAGAGAAGAAGTGTGCTGCAACTACATCTGATGGTTATGCATTTTGGGTATCTAAGGGTGCACATTCTATGGAAATGAAGCTTCCTGCAGAGAAGACAATGTTATGGCACTACCGACTTGGTGACATTGGTGAGAAGGGTCTTAGAACCCTAAAAAATAAGAGCCTTGTTGAAGGCCTTGATGATTGTAATCTCGAGTTCAACTTTTGTGAACATTTTTTATATGGAAAACAACACTGTGTTTCTTTCTACTCTAGTTCTCATAAGTCTTATGGGGTTTTGTACTAGATGTTCATTCAAATGTTTGTAGTCATGTAAATGTTCCTTTGTTATCAAAATCTGTACATTTTATTTCTTTCATAGATGATTATAGTAGATGTAGAGTAGGGGTTCAAATCCTTCCAACAATCACAACTTGACTAAACTCAAATAATTCTTTCATAATCATCCACCTTTGACTCATCATTCTCTTCACAAAGCACTTGATTCAAAACTTCCAAAATTGAGATTAGGGAATAAAACCTCTTATTGAATCCTTGAACCACCTTAAACATCATCAAAATGACTAACTCAAACCAAATAAAGTTCCCTCAAACACTAAACTCACACTTTTCCAAATACCCACTCACAAGAGGTCTATTTACTAGTAGTAGTCCAAACTGGAAAAATCAAGCATATCTCTCACAATAATCATAAAACCCACTAACTATTTATGATTCTAGATACCCATTATTGTCTACTTTAACATATCTCAAAATGAAATACCTTTATTTTGGAGCATATCATTCAAATGATTGCTGCTATGATGTCCTCCAATAGGCCAATTAGGCCACATTTACAAAGAAAAACCTATCCAATCACCTTCCCAATTGCAAAAATCTTCTCATACCTTCTCCAAAAGTCTCAAATATCCCAAATCAACAATTTTTAGAATGGGAAACGCCCACTAAGTCATCAAGTTACAAAACCCTCACTTTTGACAAGTTTCAAGGGGGTTTATTGAAAATCCCACTTCCCAATGCCTTTTTACTTTACCAATGCATAAAAAATTCTTCATAAATCCTAAAAATTCTTAAAAAATAATCAAAATATGCTTCCCCAAGATTTTTCAACATTTACCAACCCTTAACCACCAACTTTCACCCAAAACACTCAATTTTGACAACTAGGGCATCACCCCAACTTGCACAAAATAAAGAAATAAGAATTCTCCATTGGAGGAATTGTGGATAGAATAAAAATAGAACTTCACACCATTTTCATCAATTTCCAACTCTGGGAAGTCAAGATATTAGCTAATTACGCCTGCAGGGAACCCTAGTTTATGAACTAGGTAGCTAGAAAGATTCTACCATTAGACAACTTAAACGACCTTTTCAAAATTTATGGTAAGAACAAAAAACTTTTGAATTTAAATTATATTTTCATCCATGTAATTTTTAGGGCCATACTCAACCGTACAAGGCCATACAATTCTCTGGAACAATAGAAAATCTGTTAAAAATATAGAAATTCAATGTTAATTCATTGCTTGAATGTACAAAATTTCTTCAACCACCTTTTACGACATTCACCAAGAATTTACAAACATTCACCAACCTCCCAAACTGAACACAACTAACTTTTAAACTTCCCCAAACCAAAATGACTCTTCACCTTCCTAATTTGCACTTTTGCAATTTTGCCATGACAACTTTTTTGCAATTTTTTTCAACTTTTTACATTACTAGTCAAATGAACTCAAAATGACTCAAAACATCAAGAATGGCCTATTATGGCCTTATTACATGACTTTAGAAAATAAAAACACCAAAATTCACTTTATGACCCTATGTACCCAAAAAATGACCTTGGTGCTCTTACACCACAATAGAAGGACATTTATTTATTTTCTTAGAAGTAAAGTTGAAGTCTTTAGTTAGTTTAAGGAGTTTAAGGCCTTGGTAGAAAATCATCCTACCAAAATGATTAAGTGTTTGAGGATTGCTAATGGCAGTGAGTTTTGTTCTGTAGAGTTTGACAAGTTCTATAAGGAGCACGTGATTGAGAGACATAAGACAACTTCTTACACCACAACAAAAATGGAGTTGTAGAGAGGATGAAAAAAATGTTGATGGAGAGGGCTAGGATTATGTTGAGTGGTGCTAGCCTTGAACAAAATTTTTGGGGTAAAGTGGTACCCACTACATGTTATTTGATCAATAGATCTCCTACATCAATGCTTGTTGGAAGGATACCCATTGAGGTGTGGTCTAGTAAAAAACCTTTGATGAGACATCTCAAAGTATTTGGTTGTGAAGCTTACACTCATGTTCTGATTGAGAAGAGGCCTAAGTTGGAGAACAAGGTTGTTAAGTGTATCTTTATCGACTATGGTGTCGGTGTGAAAGGGTACACGCTTTGGGATCCATAAGCATAGAAGGTTATCTATAGTAGAAGCTTGATCTTCAGAGAGATGAAAACTTCCTCTATTGAGCTACAATGAGAGAAAGAGGAGAAACAAAAGGAGGTGGTTCAAATTCCACCTAATTTGAAGAAAGAAGAACCAAGTACTTCTTTTTGACCTAATGATAAGGAGAGCTCAAGTAGCTCTAAAATTTTTCAAGAAGGAGAACCTCGGCCTCATCCTTTGAGGAGGTCTATATGAGTTAGGCAGAAACTGGAAAGTTTTGGATATTCATTTTTGGATTCCAATTGCATGTTTTCGTTGATTACTAATATTAATGAGCCTATGGTAGTTAGAGGGCAATTGGGTATGAATGATTTAGATTCTTGGATGCAAGTCATGGATGAAGAGATGGCTTCATTAAAGAAAAACAAGACTTGGGATTTGGTACCTTTTTCCTATTGGACGTAAACATGTTGGTTGTAAATGGGTCTTCAAGAAAAAGTGTGGTCTTGATGGAAGTATTGATAAGTATAAGGCACGATACGTCGCTAAGGGGTATTCCCAGATGGAGGGAATTGATTATGGGGATATATTCTCTCCTATAACAAAGCTGGCATCTATCTGGCTTTTGTTGTCACTTACAACTACTAATGACTTAGAAGTGGAATAGATGGATGTGAAGATAGTTTTCCTTCATGGTGATTTGGAGGAAGGTATTTATATGTCACAGCCAGAGCATTTCATTGAAAAGGTAAAGAAAATTTGGTTTGAAAATTGAAAAAGTCTCTTTATAGTTTGAAATAGTCTCCTAGAATGTGGTATCAGAAGTTTGATACCTATGTATTGTCATTGAGATTTTAGAGATCTAAATTTGACCATTGTGTGTAGTTTAAAACTGATAATGGTCACATTCTCATTATTTTTCTATATGTAGATGATATGTTGTTTATTGGGAATTGTAAAAGTATGATTTCAGATTTGAAGTTTTAGTTGTCAGCACAGTTTGAGATGAAAGGCCTAGGTGCAGATAGGTACATTTTGGGAATGGAAATAGCTAGAGATAGAGCTAACATAAAGATTTGGTTAAGCTAGAGCAAGTATGTGAACTCCATGTTGGAGAGATTCAACATAGTAGATTGTAGATAGTTAGTCATTCCTATGATGCAAGGAATGAAGCTTTCTATGAGTGATTGTCCAAAATCCCCTACTAATATGGAGGACATTACCAAATTACCATATGCAATTGCAATTGGGAGTCTAATGTATGCAATAGTGTTTACAAGACCAAACATTTCCCAAGTAGTGGGTGTCAACCATTTTATGGCTAATCTTGGATGGGTGCATTGGGATGTGGTTAAGAGGGTGTTTAGATATTTATGAGGCATTTTTGAGTATGCCTTGTGTTTTTATGGTTATCCTACTAGACCTCAGCATTTTGTAAGCATTCAAGGATATGTGGATTTAGATTGGGTAGATGATATTGACAGCAAAAGATCCACCAGTGGTTATGTATTTATGATGTTTGGTGGTGCTATCAGTTGGATGAGTAAGCAACAAGCTGTAGTCACATTGTCCACAATAGAGGTAGAGTATATGGAAGCCACTCATGCATGTAAGGAAGCCATTTGGCTTAAGATATTTTGTTTTGATATTGTTTTAGATGCAAGACATATTACTTTTTTTGTGACATCAAAGTGTGATTTGTCTAGCAAAGAATCCTACCTTCCATGTTAGAACAAAACACATTGATGTACAATATCATTTTGTTCATGATATGGTAGAAGATGGAAAGGTGAACCTAGGGAAGATTGACACTTTGGTGAATGTTGCAGATGCACTAACAAAACCAGTGGGCACAGAAAATTTCATATGGTGTTCTGATTCCATGGGCTGTGGGGCCCTAAGTAGTTGATTCTGTATGACTCTTGGCAGGTTTTTGACAAGTGGGAGAATGTTGGGATTAAGGTGCCTCAGCCTTAGAGTCCTAATATTTAATTTAATTTGATGTATTAATGTATTTATTTGTATTATTTAATTGCTTATGGTGTCATGTCATTAATTGGGACCTACCGACTAGGTGGCATCCATGTTAGAGGTGATTGAATGGCACATCATCATCCCAAGTGGACATAGGCATCCCACTTTGGAATCTATAACATATGGCATATTCTATTTCATGTCATAAGGAATATTTGAAGGCATGGAGAAATTTGGCGCCCAAGATGGGTTATGACAAAGTGTAAAAGAATTAGCTATTTTTAGGTAGTTATTGCATATTCTCTTACAACTATAAGTGTTGTCATCTGACATATTCTTGTACAACTGTAAGATGTGTAAGGCATTTTTCATAGCCTATTTTTGGCATATTCTAGGCGTCCAAGCTTGGAAGAAGACTATATGCATGTTTGACAAGTGTAAGGGGTGTAAAGGAATATTGAACATGTGTCCAAATGCATGTCTAAGGTGTTGAAAATCATCCCTTTTGGATTTGGATTCCCCTCACCTTCTAGATGCTTCTTGAAGCTTCATAGCAGTCTATTTATTGAGTGCCTTGAGTTGTAGAATAAATAGTTTGTTTGCAGGTAATGAAGTGTTTCCAGTATCACTCCAGAACAAGTGTTTGTGTTGAAGCACTTGTTGAAGAAGCTTGTACTTGGTGATATCTTCTAACCATTATTTGAAGTAATAGATAAACTATTGTGCTTTTGGAGGGTGACATTTTTTACCAAAGAGGGTTTTCCCCATGTATATTTGGTGTCATTGTTTCATGCATTCTTGTTGTTCTATTTCCATTATTCTATGTATGTGCTTCTCTTATTGTAACAATAAAAGTTGTTAAAAGAAGTTCTTGAAACTCTCTCCTGATTGGATTAGTATAGGAAGCTATTGTCGCTCACTCGACTTCGGGATTGTTGGATGCTGGATTCAGCAACAAGGAGGGTGTCTTGGAGGATGTTCTCCTCTTTCCTACTATCCATGGATCTCATCTTACCAATGGTCTAAAATATTATTCTCCAAGCTTTCACATTTTGATTCCACCTCACAATAGGGCTAGCATATCTCAACATATAGTTTTTTATCCCCCTCAAGGTGCTAATGGCCTCAATGCAATCTTGGTCTTTTAGTAAGCTAGAGTTTAGAAAGAAATTATCCCTAATTTTGCAACAAATTTTTACACCATTTTTGAGATAGATCCTGGCCCGGATTGGGTGATGATCAAACAAAGTATATGGATACACCAACACCGTATTGCCATCATTAAGGGGTTCAAAATTGAAGAAGTCTCTATTGGCATAAAATCTATCTAGCCTACAATAGATCCTATTACCACATTTTTGTGCATTACACCAGGTAAACCAGAGACTATTGCTTTCCTTCTTCATGCCCTCCAATAGGTCTTGGATGTTAAGTAGATTTCTTAGCCTAGACCAATAATGTTGTTCACTACCTTTCCATTCCATGTTGATACCACCTATGTTGTCTTCCTAGCTCTAAATCATGTTGAAATCACCACCTATAAGCCACGAAACCTATGGGATATTGGCTAACCACTTCCATAGCTCAATCCTACAAATATAATTGTTAGGTGCACAAACTGGACAAACCCCAAATTTAGAGTCTCCCCTTTGGAAGGTGGCCTAGACAACCCTGTTACAATGAGAAATAATTGAATCAGTAAGGAATGGTTTACACTTATTAGCCATTATAATGGTAGTGCCACCTCTCCCTCACTCATGTTGGGAAGAGAAGGAAGTAGAGTTTCCCCAGATGAATTTCAAGGAGGTCTCAAGGGAGAACCCAACTTCCTTTGTTTCTTGGAGAAGCAAAAAATCTTTTTTATGATTCATATTTAAAAATCTCTTCACCATGTATTTCCTATACAGGGATTCTAGACCCCTAACATTCCATGAAGTGTAGTTAATTATCATTAGAACCATTGGTGGGGGAAGGATACTTAATACTCTTGAAACTATCAAAGAATTTTATAGCAATCTCTTCAATCTCCAACCTTTTTGGGGAGGGGATTGCCAACATAATGTTGGTATTTTTCCTCCTTCCCTTAGTGACTCCTACACTATTTTTTTCTGATTACAACCTTAGATCCCTTTTTTCGTCCTATTTTCTTGAGCTCATTATAAAGGGGAGGGACATCCTTGCCATTTTCCAAGTCCATTTCCTTACTGGTGGCTTTATTAGACATCAGAGTAAGTTTAGCTTCACTAGTGGAAGCATCAAGGCTTTTAGGGGGCTCCTCATTATTAGTCTTGTCAATATCACTTTCAAGTTCACTAGTTAAATTTGGGCTATTTTTTGATCCTTTGGAAGGGATGTTTTTATCTACAGACCATTTTCTTAACATATTAGCAATATTTTTGAGTGATTCATCTGGCAGTGGAGAGTTAGTAATTTCACCATCGCTATGAAGCACCTCTTTATTAATCTCAGGAGTGCCTTTGCTAGAATGCTTTCCATCCCTAGAGGAAAGATCCTCTGCATGAATAGCTTGAGAACAATCATGCATGATTTCCCTAGAATTAGGAATGATAGTTTCTCAATCAACCAAAACCCCATTGACAAAAATTCTGATAACTTCAACTTTATTGTTATTTTTGGACATTTCAAATTTCTTTCTTAAGTCATCTAAAACTAATTGTTGAGCATTCTTTTTGTTAAAACTAGAATTTTTAGTAGAAGACTTAGAAGCCAAAATGGGAGCAATGGGAGGGGTGGCCGAGACCTGGGGAGGTGAGAGAGGTGACAGGGATCAAGGTTGACACCAACTAGCTACATCGCATGGTCGAGGACAAGTCCCTTACCACTCTTTCCAATGGTGGAGGATGAGGGGAATTGAGGCATGGGAGGCACACCAGATGCTTGGGAAATGGAGGGGGAATCCTCAAGAGGCTGAAGATAAGGGTAGTAGAGGATGAAACCAAAGGGAAAGAGCTAGGGTTTGCAACACACGCAACCAAGACACTGAAACTAGGGCTAGTAGAAAATGTAGTCGTGGGCCTACCTCTAGACCAGCACTAGAGGCTCCAACCTTGGTGGAGCTAGAAGTTCCCTTCACAATGGGCAGTTCTTTCTCAAATGCCCCTCTTTGTGACAAAAATAATAGGCTACCAAACCACCAAGGAGTTCCGCAAGGCAGAGATGGAATTCGTTATCAATATTTAGGCCAATATTTTTGTGTAGGACAATCCCTAGATTGAGCAAGAGGAGAACTCTGCCATTCATGTCGGGTAATGTATCCCTAGACCTATCGACCTAGAGCACATTACTAAATAGTTCCAAGAGTTGTGGAACTAATTTCCACATATCTTGAGGAATGTATTTTACTAAGAGCCATCTAGGGCTTGAGAGGGATAAAATCTCATTGCAATTGGCACCCAACATCCATAGTAGGTCTCTGAACATTGTTTTCCCTATGCTCCAATATGACTTCTTCAACACTTTAGATTGCATTTCATAATTCTTAAGATAAATTATAAACAAGCCTCTTTGTATCATTCTATAGAGGCTAATTTGCACATTGAGTTTTTTATTCCAAACAAAATTAAATCAGTTATCTAGATACTTCCTAGTAGGGAGGTTGCTAGGGTCGACTCTAACAAAAAAAAATCACAACCCCAAACAACCTATCCCTTACATAGTTAATATGGTTGAGTATTTCAAGATTTAGAGCAATAATAGTGGTGCTAGGAGGGAACTTACCTTCCAGCTCATCATTGGTCGAAAAATCCTCCTCAGCTCTTGCAAAATTGAAAATAAACTTTTCTTTCTCCAAACAAATAAGAGTGTCAAAAACCACAACATCACGAAAAGACATGGGGGAAACAGGAGCATTATGGCCTTGACTATTTTCCAAAGTGTCACCATTGGTAGTGGAGGGGGAAGAACCCTACTCCATGAAAAAAAAACCTCCATGCATAGGAGGCCTTCAGATCAGGGAAGAGACAAGAAAAACCACAAAATAAAGCATACGAGCAAGAGAACTACACAAGAAATCAGCCTATAGTTTCAGACAATAAATGCACCCAAATACCAAGGGGAACATAAGGGCGATTACCTGCATGGGGAAGAGTCGAATCTCCCCCACCAAAAACCAGTGACGAAACCCTCAGAGCCCACACATGCTCTCTTCCTCTGCTCCCCTTGATATCTTATTTGTTGCATATGAATATGTGAGTTTAGAGCAAGATCATTAAGTATATTTGATTACAATATATCATACCTTTGATGCATATTCTTGTTTATTATTTTAATGGTTGGATATGAATTTGTAACCCAAGAAGGCATCAATCACTAATGATTTTGACCTATCACAAACAATAAAAATAACAAGATCATTCACTAGTATCTATAGGAAGTAGAAGTAGGAACGATGTATTTTCATGATCCAAATATATAAAGTAAGGAACTATCTTATGAAAATTTTAAATAATTGAATCATTAGATAATTTTAGCATGTATGTGTACATATTTCTACTATGTAAGATTATATTTTAAACTACGTTTAGGGATTAAATTAAAATTTATAGATGTTGGTGTATGTGGAAGGTGTTTTTTCGGATATGTAAAGGTCCTTTGTAACTAGTTGCACTTGATCTAGTGATAAAATTTGGGTTTAGGTGTGTAGTTGGGTATGGTTTTTTATTTTTTTTATTATTAAATTTTAATTGATGTAAAATGTATTCTAAGGCACACCTCTAGAAATATCCTTTTAGGTTTGATTTGAGCCCAAAGAGAAAGATATTTTAACCACTATAATAGTTAGCCTTTAACCTTCCTAAATATGTAGATGAGCCTATATTTACATCCTTGATGAAAAACCACCTATGGCCTTGAAGATGATGAAAAAATAGGGATTTTGAACCTATTTTCTGAGGACCTAATGCAACCTACATTATATATTCCAAAGTAAAAATCTTCTTTGTCACATGTATTGGAGGTATGTGAGGTTTTACTCTTGATCCATGAAGACTTAGCAAAATATATTTGTTCAATGAAGTACCAATCAACCAATTTTATTTGTAATACTAGTTAATCTCTATAATTCATAAGAAATATAAGAATTATTATTTTAATTATTTTATAAATTAGAGCCAAAAATATAGTCCATAAAATGATTGTAGTTTCTCATCTTTTCGAGCATCTTCATCTTATGCAAGTCCATTCAATTAGTGTTGGTATTTTTTTGTATGAATATTAGAATAGGGTTGATTATTAGCCCTCTTATTCATAAAAATTCCTTATAAATACCTTATAAATAAATAGAATAATTATTTTTTGAAACAAAAATTCTTAGTATTGGAGCCTTCTTTAATTCATAAAAAAATTATGCATAGATTCTACAAAGTTCCTAAAAAGTATATATTTCACAAATGGCTAACCATAATGGATGTTGTATGTTATTCTAGAAGTAGGGTTGCATCCATTGGATTATAAATATCTAATACAACGTAAAATGATAGCATAGAAATGACACCTTATCATGATTTAAAAATTGCCATTCCATAAGCAGAATTACATAATTTGAGTACCTTATCATTATATGTTTATTTGGAAGCTTCATTGGATCTCTCATAATCACTAGCTATTACTTTTGGCTTAATGGGGATGGTTCCTAATTATAATTTAGTATTATGAACCATAACATGTTTCCAAATTTTTGAAACATAGAAAAAGAGGTTCACCATCAATAGGGTATCAATGATGAATCTAATTTTTATTAGGTGGGTGTTTCATTCAATTATGAGGGAAAAAACATGCAAATAACAATAAAAACTAACCCTAACTATTACAGAAACTATGAGGGGACTTTTTAGAGCCTAAAATGATGTATACCATATAGAAAACTTCTTGTTTTTAGGTAACAAAGGACTCATTCTCCTTTTGTGGCGAATGGTCCTTGTTAGGGTTCTGAAAACTGACTTATGGGTTTTATTCCTCTTAGTCTACACTCCCAAATCCTGGGTTTTCACTACTTCAGGCCTCACTGAGGACTCATTTTCCTTTAGTGTAAAATAGGTCCTTTTAGGATAAATTGGAAAACTAATTTTTGGGTCCTATACTTCAATTTATGCGCTCCCAATTCCCAGGTTTTTAGCTCCTGAAAATCTAAAACAAATCCTGTAGCCTTCATTTTTTGTTCTTGCACTATGAATGACAACTTTGATAATTTTGCTTCCAATTTTTCCACACTTGATCTTCAACGTGTAAATTTGCAAACACACATTCACGAGAAGAAAAACTTTTTGACTGTCAGAGGAATAGGGGTTTTCCTTGGTCAAACCCATTTTAGGTAATTAAACCAAATGATGAAATAATGAAATTGAAGCATGAACATGAAATGATGAAATTTTGATACCTTGGAAGTTGTCTTGGAGTATAAATTTTCAAAATAAAATGAAGTGGCCATGAAGAATGTAGATCTTGATCTCAAATAGTATGTGTAACAATGCTTGCAACTCCAATGCTACATCCACAATCTTAGCTCAATAACTTGTATGAATGCATTATGCCTTTATCATGATGAAATGATCTTGAATTGTTGCAATAGACTACACTAATATACTTTTGAATTCATTTGAAATGATCTTGTGAACTTTATAATGCTCTTATGAATGTACTCTTGAGTGCTCATAAAGATCTAGGATGAAACTATGTGAATTAACCCCTTATTTATACTAAATTTAGAGATTAACACCGAAATTCAAATAATTCAAGCCGACCTCAAATCTAGGTATTAAAATCATAAGGATATTGCCACAATTAAATTTGAAAAGGGGTGTCCTACATGAGGAGGACCCATTCACCACTAAAGGCGAATGGGTCCTAGCACAACTTTCTAGGACCGCGCTTTGGGGGGATGAAATACCATAAAAAACCCATTTCAAAAATGCAAAGAAAGGGGTGTCCTATGTAGAGAGGACTAATTTGCCACTAAAGGAAAATGGGTCCTACTAGCATTTTTCAGGACACCAAATTTTCCAAATTAAATGTCATACAATATCATTATTGAATGTCAAAATAGATCCTTGAAAAGAGGGCTTGAATTTGAACTAGAGGGGCTAATTAACTCTAATTAACCACAATTAATTAATGAGACCCTAGATAAATGTGAAAGTATGTTACAACACTTTACAACACCTTAAATAAGGTACATATTAGGTACAATTTATTAAAAATGGGTCCAAGATCAATGTGAATGTGTACAACACATTACAACACTAAACCTAGGAAAAATTAAGTTAATTCAATGACAATTATTCCCAAATTAAGTAAGGAAAAGGGATACTTTTTCTATTACTACATTTTTCCCCCACTTTAGTGAGAGTTTCCCCCATGAAAAACTTGCACTAAAGTAGACATTCAAGACACTTAAGTATGGAGCAATAACAAAGATACATAACCATACCCTATCAAAGACCAAGAAAAATAAAGAAAAACAAAGGATCAAGCACAACTGTTCCAACATGATGTGGAACAAAGTTTTTTTTCTGTAACATGTGCTACTCACTCTGGGGTAGTGGAAACTCAGCCTATCCACTAGGTGAGTTATCCCAACAAGCTCACTCTAGGGTAGTGGAACCTCAGTTTTTCCACTAGGTGAGTTATCCCAACGAGGTGGCAAATGAGAGAATCATATTAGCCTCTCATACCATACCTAAGTTATCCTTCTGAAAACTTTGATAAGGCACCACAATGTAATGCTTCTTCTTTTTTTATAAATTATTTTGAATGTTATGTTTGTAAGTTTTTGTTAAAGGGGACTTTACTTTGTTCATGTTATTGGAGTACGGGAAACACTAAGAGGGAGGGGCTGAATCAGTGTTTTAGAATCAACTTCAACTCAATTATTTTTCAAAACTTTTCATAACACATAACTTCTTCGTAATCATGGAAAGTTCAATTTTAAGATTGTATTCAAATGTAATAGTCAATACTAGATTCTTAAACCATATGAATAACTCAAATGTTGTAGAGTGCATAACAAAAGTAGCAAGACCAATTGCATCACACAAAAGAAACAAAACACAATATTTTTCATGATTGGAAAACCCCCATAGGGATGAAAAACCACTCGATAAAATGCCTCACTATTTTAATAAAAAAAAATTATTATAGAGCTTCATTGGCTATTGTTTGTGTCTCATTGGCAAAGCCTCACTGGTGTAATGATGTCTCACTAACATTTATCAACAATCAAGATAAAAATTAAATGATAAAGAATTGCTCTATTTCTCTAATGCTCTTATCAGCTTACAGTGTTAATGTATTCCATTTCCTCTAAACTCCATTTGATTTGAAGTCTAGAACACACACAATACATTAACCTTACTCATTGTCTTTTTGTAATAATATTTTAAGAACAACCTTCTGTTTACAAATCATTCAAGATTTTAAGAATAAATTTTATCAATTAACTGAAATATAGGGTTTCAAACAAAACCTCTCTTTACAAAACACAAAAATCATAACATCTGAAACAAAAAGGTCTAACTATCTAAATATCCAACTCAATGTCACAACATTTTCAAACGCCCATTTAGGGTTTCAAGAGAAACCTCGACATTCAATGCATAATGATCATAAAGCATCTAAAAAATTGATTCATGCTTTCTCAAAATTTTCAGTGCACTCTCTAATCATAAGCCATGCTCAAACATTTGAAATATATATCATTAAAGAACCCACCAAAATTCAATAATATCATACCTCGGTTTAGAACCGAATGTAACTGAAAATAATTAATAGATTTTGGCTTCATAAACCACCATATATTCAAACTATCCATGGTCACCATTATCAAAGAATATTTTTGCATTTATTTCTCACCAAGCCTCAAATCATGTCATTGTATCAAACCCTAAGTTTGTAGCGTATAAACCAAGCTCTATCTTTGGAAAATGTGTAATATACATTGCTTTCAACATTTTACAATGTCAATCGGCTGAGCCAATATGCCCTACAAAGGGTTAGTGAATATTATGATCAAAAACTCCCTTCAATCCTTTTCTAAAGTGCCTTTAACCTGCTAGCACATGTTTCTAAACAAAACAAGTAATTGATTCCTTTATAAATATGATGCAAACATTTCAAAAAGCCTTCGTGCCCTAGCACATTGCCATGAACAAAACATAATCATATGCTGAAAAATAATAAGCTCGATAACCTTTTGTATGATAAAGAATGAAACATTATAATACATGCAATAATCTACCCAACCAAGTGTCTTTTCAATGTAAAAAAAAGCACTATAATGTGTATGATTCTTGTGACAAAACATTTTCCAATATAAACAAATAGACCTCATTCGAAACAAAAGCACTTTATTATTACTTATGCCCATTGCAACAATTTAAACTTCATTATTCCTCATGATCTTTGATCTTTCATATTGCGCCAAGGAGAATACCTAACATGACATCAATTCAAAATTCAAGAAATGTCAAAGGGGTCAACAAACTCCCCCTTTGGCATTGATGTCAAACCCTATCAATGCCATCAAAGAGTGTCACATGTATAAGCATCAAAACAACCAAATGCCTAAGAAATATCAACATCATCAAGATCATCAAGATCATCTATCAAGAGTACCATGAATCTGAAACAACAATATGCCAATAACCAAAGCCATTGTCAATACCCACCTAATCACATTATCATGCATTGAAACTATTAAAATAAAGCAAGACTATACATGATAGACATGTTTTCCTCCATGTAAGGAAATCAAAATACACATTGTATGAATACCAAAGCATGTTGAAGCAAGACTACCAAGGAATGTTGAACTATTCATCTCCCCCTTTTTACAACAATTCCAAAGGTAAAAGGGGTATAAAGTTGTTGTCACAATGCAAATCAAACACCTGTTAGATCATAAGGTAAAAATAATAACCAAAAACAAGCATGGATATTGCCGCACCAGCATGTGCTTAATAAATGAGACCATTTTCATACCAAAAGAGAACTTGTATCACTGAATGCCACTACAATTAAGGGACAGAGAGTTGAAAAAATTATAAATGAAAACAAAACCATTGCCCATATCACTATACACTGTCACAAAGGAAGAATGATGAAATCACCATTTGTCACCATAATGCATGATTTGCAATCTTTTATTGGTGAATCAAAGATTATACTTTTGAACTGAGCATCATCAACAAATGCAATCAAGTACCAAATTCAAATGTGAAATGAGAGAGAAAAACATATCAAACCATTGGTATTAATAAAAAATAAGGTCACTGTCATCCAACAAAGTACAAGCAAGGTCACACCAATATGTGTTTGTGAAACCATTTCCATTGCTAGGACATGAAAAGCATTAGTAGATAACATGAACCAAAGCCTATACCAAAACCTATTATCTCAGAATCAACAAATCAAAGCAATATAAACCAAAGCACTACTAAGATGAATGTAACGTGAAGAAACTGCTTGCCAAAACAAATTTCAAGTGAATGCATGGTGCAAGATAATGCAAGCAATCAAAATTGAGAATGTTGGAAATTTTTCATTACTATACAAGAATGCACCACATCTTCATAGAAAAAGTGTCAACCATCATTATCATGAATTTTAATAACTATCAAAACAGAGTGTGTCTTGAAAAGCAAGGAAACCCAAATACTATGTTAGACAATAAACCAATATTCACTACACCACTAACCAGTATGGAAGAGTTACATTTAAGAAAATTATTGTATTATCAAGTAACCACTATGAATATAGACTATCTATAGCATAGAAATGATAAGGAAATTGTATTGTTAGAATATCAACACTTGTCATAACACCTACAAACTACCCCTTTAGTCAATACTTCACAACATAGAAGCACCATATCATAGGCTATTATTACTCCCAAAAAAATATCACAAACATTAGTTAAGGTTTGTAAAAACAAACTATCCTCCACATTCCATTCCATTGAATTGTAACTAAGAAAAATATGAAATCACTATCAAGGTTGTCAAGAACCCTGTATCATCATTTTGTCACACTCAAAATCGACCAAAGCACCATGTTGTCAAGAAGAACATGATCATACTCTTGTGAACTGGTACTTTTATTGAGGGAGACCTTAGTACCAATCATGAAAAATAGGTAGAGGCACAACATTGTGACTAATATAATACCAGGTCCAAGTTTGTCATGAAAATCATTGAATCACTATCAGCATGAAACAAACACCGTCAATACTAACAACAATGATTGAGATACCGAGTTAAAGGAATCTAACATAAATAAGTAGAGGAACTATCAAGTATACTGTTACTTGCATAACATCATGAACCTAACATAGACTACTGAGGTGTGAATGAATGTGAACCACCTGATGCAATATTACAAATGAGATCATACTCGGACCCCTTGGTCATATCTTCTCTGTCTTATACTAAATCAGTTACCAACTGTACAAAATCACCGATTATGAGATTACTAAATCACATCCATAATTATTTGTTGATCATTACAAACCTTTGCTTTCTTATGACAACTTTGTCAATGAATTTTATTTCTGGTGCAAACAATCACTATTCATAATATCAGTTTCTTTGTTAAGATTCTACTCCCCATTTAGACCTCTGATGTTTCACTTCAAATGTTCCAGCATGTCATTCCACTTGATCACATTCTTTTGAGACATTCTGTGACAAAGTTCACGTGGATTTCTTGTTCTTTGATAAAATCATATTGAACACTTTAGGAAAAGACCATAATTCATTACGACACTTCAACATTGAGATCATATGCCTATTTTATCGAGGCACTTGCTATTTTAACCTTTTTCAACAAATTGTATACTATGATGAATTACATACCTTGTTTCAAAGCCTTCTTATTAATATTGATGTTACACTTGCTAGTAGTACCTCCTTAAATGCTATCAAGATCTACTTACTATTCCTATGTCATCCTTATTCAATGGACATTGTATATACACACTTCTAGTAGATTTTTGTACTATGTCATTGAACCTCAATGATACTAAACCTCCAAAGATAACAATAAATGAAAAGAAGATACTTTTCTAGTACACAATTTTCCAAACTATATTATTAGAAACACAAGGTAACACCAAGAGATGCACTAATATTTGAGATATAATAAATTACATAATCATTGACATGGTTTATTGAAGTACCTAATATTTGAAGGGAGAAGCACTTGATTGCTCATTATGTTGATATATGTAAGATAGAACAACTGTCAAAGAGTCAAACCACTTTGTTTCTTAGCACCATACTAAAAAAATTGACACTATCTATAAATATAAGAATATGCACACTCCATTGATAACCTTGATAAAAAAAATTGACTTGAAGCACCAAATTACACATCAACCACAACCAATGCAAGTAGCTCATCAACCTTGAATGACTTAACATGACCAAGATGAAACATGAATTCAAGACAACATAACCTTGAAGCAAAATTGTTCCCAAAAATGTACCTTATACTGAAGCATTATTAAATAGAAATGACATCAATGATTGAAAATCATGAGACCATTGTGGGAGCATTATAAAGCATATCCATAAAGTGTAAACATCATGAGAAACATTACCAACTGTATTACCAAAACTGCATTACCAAATGTCAAGTAAACAAGGACAACTTGAGATCATATCACTAGTCTGAAACCAACTACCACAAACTGTTAAAGCAAACCAATGCAATCATCAAGGCAGCAATTTCAACCATCAAGATAGCATGATCAAAGCTTATACTTGAAAAACCACCAAAATACAAAGATATCACCATAAACACAAAGTAACCAACAAAAAAATAGGGATAGAAAATGGCACTATAACCTCCCCCTGAAAACAAACATAAAATATTTTAGTGAAGACAAATAGGAGGAAGATCATCCAATCTCTCCCTCAACTGGTCAATCATACTCATGCATTTGGTTTTCTATAGATTATAAATGTTTCATTTGGTCCTCAAACCTGTTGCCACAACTTCACCTATTTTCTTTCTAATCTCATATCCAAGAGCATCAAAAATCTAACATAGAAACCCTGATCAGATGTTTGAGTTACACTTAAGAGATTATGCTTGAGACCCTCTGCATAGTACACATCCTGCAAATACAAATCATCATCCAAAGAAATAGTATGTTTCCCTATGATCTGAATACAATTATCATTTCCAAACCACACTAAGCCACCAACACAATACTCAAATTTGATAAAGTTACTTTTATCACCTATCATGTGGTGAGAGCATACACTATCTAAAAACCCACAAATTTTTCACCTTGGAATGTAAGGTTGTTTGATTAAGAATACCTTTTATCTTTTCATCAACCTTCTTTGGCTTCCAAATCAACTTTGTTTTAGCAGTATTAGAAGATATTTTGGAAAGAATTTTTTGTTTTTTTTTTGTATAACATGGTTGGACCTGTAACTGTTTGCTACATATCTAAGACTTCCACTCTATGAGTTTGAACTCATTTTAGACATAATTGATGGCTTCAAAGATTTTTCATTTCTCACATTGACATGTTGAGATTCTTCAGAATGAGAGTATTCATCTTCCATAAAATCAAGGCCAGTTTTTTCTTTATGGTATCTTTGTTTACCTATAAGATTTGCTAGTTTGTTACTGCTATAACGCATGTCAAGTTCTTTCCTCAAGCTAGCAAGTTTTTCCTCTAAAGTGCAACATTCTTTTTCTTTGATTTCTAATTGCATTTTAGTAACTTCTAGTATTTCAATTTGAAGTTTCAGATCAGAAATTTATTTTTCAAAATTATTCACCTTATTTACCAGTTTTTCAGTGTCTTTTTGAACTTGATTCTTCTGTATCATAGCCTCCTTTTTGAGTTTATTAATTTCTCCTAGAGCACTTCTCAGCTCACCCTCAAAATCCATGTCAAGTTCAGATTTATCTGCAATCTCCTCATTATGATTCTAATTTGAACTAATGATTGTCATAAATAGGGTTTCTTCTCCTCCTTCAATGGATGCATATGTTTGTTTGTTACATCGGCATCTTTAATGCACAGGAATTTCTTCTTTTTGAAACCATTTATCTTTTAAAAGTTTTTTTTTTTTTTCTTTCCTTGACTCCTATTAACTTCATCACTTTCAGAGGCTTTGTTAGGGCATTGAGCAACATAATGCCCAATCTTGCCACAATTAAAGCATATAAAAGGTAGTTTCCCTTTATACCTACCTAATCCTCTTTTCAGTTTACTCAGAAGAATAGACTCATTGTCACCTAGTTTCTCTAAATTAGAGTTTATGCCATTATCCTTTTTCACATACTTAAAGGTAGCTTCTTTGGTAGTGATATTATTAGTATACATTTTCATTTCATAGGTTGTAAAGACGCCATGAAGTTCATCTAAAGTTAGTTGTTCAAGTCTCTCTCTTCTATTGCGGAGATTTTAGGATCATATTTAGGTGTCAGTGACCTTAACACCTTTTTAACAACTACACTTTCTTCTAAAGTTTCACCAAGACCAAAAATTGAGTTTACAGTTTCTTGGACTCTTAGAAGGTAATCAACTACCTTCTCTTCCTTAGTCATATTTAAGCCTTTAAACTTGGCTCAAAAATTTTGTAATCTAGCCTCTTTAATTGTTTCATCACCCTCATAAATACTAGACAGTTTATCCCAGATAGACTTTGCACTTTTATAATCCATAATTTTAACTAGCGCATCATTAGTCAAACCACAAAAAATAGAATTTTGATCCCTAGCATCACATTCATATGTTTTTTTCTCATTTTCAGTAGAGGGTGTTGCAGTGGTAGTGTACTCAGTTTCAATTTCATTCTAGACTTCATAACCTAGAGAAGTTATATGACACTGCATTCCATATCTCCAAAAGCATAGCCAATACCATCAAATAGTGGTGCTTTGGAAGTAGAAATACCTTCTTGATTTGCCATGTCAAGTACTCCACAAAGAATCCCCTAAGTTGGTTAAACCTTTGGCAAGGGTATGGCTCTAATCCCACTTGTTGGAGTATGGGAAACACTAAGAGGGGGGGTGAATCAATGTTTCAAAATCAAATTCAACTCAATTGTTTTTCAAAAAAATTCATAACAAATAACTTCTTTGTAATCATGGAAAGTTCAATTTCAAGATTGTATTCAAATGTAATAGTCAATACCAGATTCTTAAACCATATGAAGAACTCAAATGTTGCAGAGTACATAACAGAAGTAACAAGACCAATTGCATCACACAAAAGAAACATAACATAGTATTTTTCATTGATAGAAATTTGGAAAAATACAAATAGAAGCTTGCAAAAGATTATTCAAGAATAATAGGCTTTAAATCTCTATTTCTTCTGTCAATAACACATTACATATATAGAGGATTTCTCATATCCTATAATATAGGAGAGCTATTATATCTCCTCAAACTACTCCTATTCATAGATGATTTGTTCTAACAACTCATAATACAAACACACTAATTTAATTCCTCACACCTATTATTATAACTAACACACTAACCAGTGATGAGGAGTTAAGATGGGTGAACGGGAAAGAGGATTTGAATTTTTGAGATGGCAATGGGTGTCTAGTTTGAAGGCTGTTGGATCTGGGCCTGGGGAAGGCCTTTCTGGGGGTGTGGCAAGCGAGAATATAGATGGTGAGCAGGAGGGAGCATTATTTGAGGACTGGGACCTAGAGAATGGTAGGGATCTAGGTGGAAAGGAAATACCTGAAGGTAAGTTCTCCCCTAACTTTTCTTTGAAGGATGAGGCTTGTGGGTCTGGGGGCCTTGGAAACCGGGCTAAGGACAATAATTTGTGGGATCACTCAAGAGAGGATCCAAAGAAGAAGAGGGTTTCACTATTTGGAATCAAGCCAATGGGAAAGTCCATTTTTCCTCTGGTAAGCAACATTTTGTCCCCTACGAGTGGGAAGTTTGCTATCCTTGCCCCTAACCTAGTTATTAACCATAATGTTTCCTTAATGGAGTCTTCACTGGTTGGAAAATTTATGGGTCCACAACCAAATATTGAGGTTGTAAGGGAATTTTTTAAGAGGAGATGGAGAGTCAAAGGGCAAGTAGAGGTTGTGGATCTACGTAGAGGCTTTTTCTCTTTTGCTTTCTCTTGTGAAGAGGATAAATTGGCAATTCTATGTAGTGGCCCTTGGGTCATTGGCAAGTCGTCCTTGGCTATCAAGAAGTGGTTCCCAAATTAGATTTCTTGGATGCTTACTTTGAGGATGTGCCTATTTGGGTGCGCCTACCTAGGTTACCACTAGAGTTTTGGAATGAGGATGTTTTCAAGGGTATTTCCAGCTTCTTTGGGGAGCTCCTATCCACCGATGCTATGAATTCATCCAGAAAGAGATTGGTTTTTACTAGAATCTGTCTGGGGATTTTCAAGTCCTTAGATCTACCTTCATTAATTGAAATAGTGTCTAAACTTAGAAAATGGACTTGGTCTGTTGAGTTTGATACTCTTCCATTTGTGTGCTTTACTTGTAAAAAAGTTGGGCACTAGGAAAAGAAACTTCTAAACAATAAGCCTAAACCTAAGGAGAAGGTGGTCTCAAAGGAGATTAAGATGTGGAAGGCAAAAACAGCTAAGAAACCCCAAGTGTAAGAGAATATAGGAGGCATCATTGGTGAAATATTTTAGGCTATGGTGTTAATTCCCTTCCTTCTACTTACTTGGGTCTTCCTTTAGGGTCCAAACCTCTAGATTCTTTATGGACTTCTCTTGTGTATAGGTTTAACAAGAAGTTGGCTGGTTGGAAAGGGAGGCTCTTGAGTTAGGCTGAAAAAGTTCTATTACTTAAAGCCTCACTTCAAAATTTTCCTGTTTATGCCCTTAGTTTGTTTAAAATACCTGCTATGTTTGTTGAGATCATTGAAAAGATCCAGAAGTGTTTTCTTTGGTCGGGGGTTGGGGAGAAGAAGAGGATTCTGCTGGTCACTTGGGAGAATGTGTGTAAACCGAAGAAGTATGGGGGCCTTGGCTTGAGGAACATCAAAGTTTTTAATAGAGGCCTACTTGCCAAGCAGGTTTGGAGAACTTTTGCAGATAATCGTGAATGGAATGTTATATGGTGTAGAAAATACTTACGAGAGGTGGAGTCTATTCGAGAGTTCCTTAACTCTAAGAATTTTCCCATAGGCTCTATTATATGGAACAATACCATCAAATCCAGAGATATGGTTGGTAAAGAATCTTGTTGGAAGTTGGGAGATGGTAAGAAAATCCAATTTTGGGAAGATTAGTGGATTGGTAATGATTGTTTGTGCAATATCTCAACCTTTGGGAATCATATGGAGGAATGTAAAGCTTGGTTTGGCTATTTGGTTGGGGATTACTGGAGGAATAATTAGTGGGTTGAGCTTTCTTCTTTTAGTTTGGACCTCCAGCCATTGCAAGCCCTTCTTAACTCTATAAAGCCTAGTTCATAGGGTCGGGGGGATTCTTTTGGTTTGGAAATTGTCTTCCACATGCATTTATTTTGTCTCTTCTATTGTGGCTTCATGCTATTCTAGGTGCATTACCCTACCTGGGCCAAGGTGTTGGTGCACAACCTCATTCTAAAAATTAATATTTTTTCTTGGATTCTCTTTCAGAATAAATTGTTGACTAATGATAATCTTTATAAGAGGGGACTCTCCTTTCATAATAGATGTTACTTGTGTTGTGTTGAGGCAGAGACTTCCTTGCATCTTTTTCTCATTTTCCCATTTTATCATGCTATTTGGTGCAGGATCTTGCAAATGTGGGATCTTAGCTAGGTTTTTCCTGGAACTATATGGGATTTTTATAACCAATGGAAGGTCCCTTCAAATAATCGGGTGTTGAATCTACTTTGGATCTAAATTTTGCCTCACCTCGCATGGGGTATCTAGAAAGGATGTAATAACAGAATCTTCAAGGATGTGGCCCTTTCACACGAGTTGGTCTATGGTAAGATAGTAAGAGCTATGACTAAAAATTTTAATCTCAATAATAGGATCAAAGGTAAAGACAAGGATAGCTTTTAGGAGTATGACTTCAAAGTGGTGGAAACATGGAAAATTAATATGGATTTGTCAAATACCTCTAAGGTTACTAAGGAACCTAGGGAGGGTATCTTTTGGAGTCTCCCTCCTCTTGGTTGGGTTAAAATCAATTTTGATAATGCAACCAAGGGAAATCCAGGGTCGGCTAGGAGTGGAGGGGTGATAAGGGATGAGAATGGATGTTTTATAGCAGAAGTGGCTATTCCCTTAGGTTCTCAGACCAACCATGTTGCAGAAGCTATTGGTGTTTTTCAGACCTTGAAGTTGGCTAGTCAACTGAAGTTCAAGAATGTCTGGATTGAAGGGGATTCGAATAATATAGTTCAATGCTTAAAGCGCCTTCAAAAAGCATCTTGGTCTATAGAGAGTTGGATAGACTTCTCTAAGGAAATTATTAATAACTCTGATCAAAGTTATATCTTGCATGCTTTATGGGAGATAAACACCGTGGTGGATTCTTTTTCCAACAAGGGTGTTAAATCCAAGAAAGAGATGAGGTGGTAGGGGTATGATGAGTTGGACAATGACATCAAGGCCTTGATCATGTATGACTATGTTCATAGCAAGGTGTGATTCCCCAGCCCTTTGAATGATAACTAATCATCCTTCACTATAGTCTTGGGATTATGAGATAATTATTGTTCATAGTTGGTCGAGGAGTAATTACATTATCTCCTGTATGATTGAGGTTAATTTCACATGCTTTCTAGGAATTATTTGCATCTATTCCTTTGAGCCTTTGGAGTCTGACTTCTACATGCAAGATGACTATCATGGGTGGTGAAAGTCACAGAGCAGAGCCTATGAATTGCAAGTAGTTGAAGAACAATTTGAAGCTCTAGAAGAAATTGGAGAAGGGTGGCATTACCATTTTCATTGAGAAACTCCATGATTGGGATTCAAAGGTCACCAGGGTTTTTTCCAGAGACTAGAAGGATGGTGAGGTAAACCTATTCGGAAGACAAGTGGTCATTAACAAAAAATTAATTGCTAAGATTGCTAGCCTATCTATGGAGGGTATTAAGTTCTACAAGGATAGAAAGTTGTCCAACGAGGTGGTCAATAATTTCCCTAAGATGGATGTTAAGAGTGAGGATTTGTGAAGGACTATTAGGAGCTACTATGATTCAGACATATTTTTCTTGCACTAGAGGCTGGCTTTGAATGTGCTGATGGAGTATATCACTCTGGATGAACATTATACGAGAGTCTTTGGGTATCATTTCATCCTCCTAAATCACTTCAGGCATCAAGTCAGGGTTTCATTTCCTTTTCATCTGGCCTCTTCCTTGAATGCTAGTTTGAAAAATCATAGATTGAATCCTACTAGGCATTCTATTCTCCATGAATGACTACTTGTCCTTATTCATATTCATTTTAAAGACATGTTAGCTCTATCACGCCATACTCCTTTATCTAAGGATAGGGTTAATGTTAAGGGGAAAGGGAAATATAGTAATTCTCCCAAGAAGAGAGGGAATAAGGATTTGGAGGACCCCTCCTATGATGTGAAGGATGAGGAATCGTAGTTAGAGTCCTTCTTTGAATACTCCAGTTACCTTTCAACTAATAGAGAAGAGAGGCCCCACTTTCCTATGGATCTCAAGGTGGAGGATCACTACTTCAAGGAGGAACAAGAATTTCCCTCTGAAATTCTTGCTATAGCCCGTAATCAGTTTGTGGACTTTTTTAGGCTTATAAGGTGGGTGTTCTTTGAGATAAAAGAGATTAAGCTGAACCTGAGAGCCATGAGTAGTAAAATGGAGAAATCTAATGACATTCATAACATAGGTAGTGGTAGCGGTAGGACTATTGATCTTTGGACAGAGGAAGAAAAGAGGTACATGGTTGATTCCCTTAAGTAAACGGTTGATGAGCTTTAGGATTTCAAAAGAAACCATGAAGGTAAGCAGGCTGAGATGGGAGAGAAACTTAGGAACATCAAAAAATCTCTCCACAAAATCTTGGTTATGAGCCACACAATTTAAAATCATCTGTTGAGACCATGAACACCATGGTAGAGAATCTTGAACATGCTCATCATGTTAAAACTGTGGTGTTTCTTGATTTGGATAGAGAGGAAGGGTAGTCGAATAGTGGGCGACCAAGCAATAGGACAAGAGTGAATTTGAAAAGGAAGGCATATTAGGCTTTAGTGAATATCTAGGATATCAAGAGGTCTGCACTTAATATGAACAAATTGGAGCAGGAAGCGGTGGAGATCCTTAGGAACCTGGCCTAGTAGCTAGTTGTTTGGTGATTTTTTGTCAATTTTTTGCTTTGTTGCCTTGGTTCTAATGTTTTCTTCTTAGTTGGTAGTGGTTTTTTTTTGGTTGGGCTCTAAATTGTTCTATATTTTTCTATCTTACTATTAAAGGGTTTTAGGATTCCTTCAAAACTTGTTTGTTCCTTAATAAAAAACTAACACACTAACAAATCTAATGATGTAATACCCATACATGAGTTCTTACTACAACTCACTAAACCTCTAATATATGTTAGCACTAACATTAATTCCTAACATTCATGAGTGGAAAACCCTTGAATAGGAATGAAAAACCACATGATAAAATGCCTCACTAGCTTAATCAAAAAAAATGATTATAGAGCCTCACTGGCTATAGAATTATGCCTCATTGGCATAAAGATGTCTCACTGAAATTTATCAACAATCAAGATAAAAAGTAAATGATAGATAATTACTATGTTTGTCTAACACAAATATCATCTTATAGCCTTAATGCATTCCATGTCCTCTAAACTCCATTTTTTTGAAGTCTAGAACACACAAAATACATTAACCTTATTCTGTGTCTTTTTGTAATAATATTCTAAACACAACCTTCTATTTGCAACTCATTCAAGATTTCAAGAGTACATTTTATCAATCAATTGTAGTATAAGGTTTTGAAAGAAACCTCTCTTTACAAAACACAACAATCATAACATTTGAAAAAAAAATTCTAACAGTCCAAATCTCCAACTCAATGTCACAAAATTTTCAAATGCCCATTTAAGATTTTGAGAGAAACCTTGACATTCAATACATAATGATCATAAAGCATCTAAAAAAATTGATTCATGCTTTCTCAAAATTTTCAATGCACTCTCTAAAAATAAGCCATGCTCAAATATTTGAAATATGTAGGAATAAAGAACCCACCAAAATTCAACAATATCATACCTCAGTTTAGAACTAAATATAACTAAAAACAACTAACAAATTCTAGCTACACAAACCATTGTATCTTCAAACTGTCCATGGTCACCATTGTCAAAGAATATTTTTGCATTTTCTACTCACCAAACCTGAAATCATGTCCTTGTATCAAACCCTAAGTTTGTAGGATGTAAACCAAGCTCTATCTTTGTAAAATGCACAGTATACATTACTTTCAAAATTTTACAATGCACGAATTGGCCAAACTGATAGGCCCTACAAAGGGCCAATGAATATAATGATCAAAACTCCCTTCAAACCTTTTCTAAAGTTCCTTTAACCTACTAGCACATGTTGCTAAAAAAAACCTTAATTAATGCCTTTATAAATATGATACAAACATTTCAAAAATCCTTTGTGCCCTATCACATTTCCATGAACAAAACATAATCATATGCCCAAAAATAATAAGCTCAATAACTTTCTTTATGATAAACAATGAAACATTATAATACGTGAAATAATCTACCTAACCAAGTGTCTTTTCAATGTCAAACAAAACACTATGATGTGTATGATACTCATGACAAAACTTTTTCCAATATTAACTGTTACCAAATTTTCCCATCGGCTCAATTGGTGAAGTCGGCTGAATGTTATTTATCATAAGGTGGAATTGCACTTAAGTTCAAATGTTGTTTCATAGTTTGTATCATGATTCATTGAGTAATAGTTATGCATCTTTAAAAGAGAAATAGATTTTTTCCAGAATACCATTCATATGTTGCAGGATTAAAAGAAGTACATAATTGATAACATGAGCAAATAGCATTTGAGATGCTTTCTTTTATTTTGTAAAGAACTCATATTTTTAACAGGCTTCATTTGATTTCACAATTAGAATGATATTACAACATTGAATGAAAATGTATTTTCCTTTTCAATTGAAAAGTAGAATTGAAATCAAAGATCCACACAAGCCGTGGATATAACTATTACAACACATTGCTAATAGCACATTGCACTACAAGAGATGCAGAAAGGAAAACACATAAGTGACGGCATAATCATCATTTCCTGATTATCGATGTTTGATGCCGAATGGTGCACCTTGCCTTCTTGAGCTCTGTCGACCTATAAGAGGAAAAGAGGGGTGTCTGTGGCTCCGATTATGATGTAACTTATATGGAGCACCCACAATAGTACATCCTACTATTAACCATGCATTGAAACAATCAATCCAATCAAGTGCAGTATGAGGAAGTGAGTTGAAGGAGAAATGACAATATCATGATCAACATGTTCTATTTTTATGCTAATGTTGTTTGCTTCCTTGTACAGGTATAGGTTAAATCATGAATCTGAACGTTGTTCAAAGACCAAGCATGTGGAGGAAAATGGGCTCCCACAAGGGTAGAGCTCGACATGCTACCCTATTCATTAAATGGGCTGATTTAAAGATACATTATCATGTTCATCAAGAGAAATGAAATACAACTGAAGGAGTAAAAATAGATTTATCCATCGAGCAACTAAACCAACTATGCATTCATAACAATTAGGTTTGTTTTCTTAAGGCTATAGGTGAACAATGAGTTTAGCTCACTAAAGAATTTAACTAAGTACATTTACATCAGATATTGCTGAATAATTTCATTTTCTATGTTGATCATAATCATATGTCATGCAAGTTTCAGTTCATCAATTCTTTCTCTTTACAGTCAAGGATAGTGAACAGGCATACATTATGCCTTAATGTTTTGTTTGAACTTTTATCACAAAAGAGAACAGATTTTGAAAGTAGTTTGATAAGTAGAACATAAAAATGCATGAATAGTACCATGTTGCCCAAAAGTACAAAATGCAGACAGTGCATTCAAATGACAAATGATAGCCACTTCTAGTTTAACAGTTTCATTCCAGAATAGTGCTTCTAAGGCTTTAGACATGCATAGGAATTGGTTAGTAGAGGTGATTCATGGTGTTGCAATGTTTAATCTAAGCCTCTACATAAAGTCTAAAAGTAGAAAGAAATGTTGCTGTATGGTAAGATGAAAGATTTCGAAAGGAGAACATTTTAGATATGCAAAGGAAAGTAACTTGATACAGTAGCAAGCATTAGTGCTATAGTACCTAGATATGGTACTGTTTAGTGAAAAGCTACAACAAGGATAGCTAACTCAGTTTGGTTGGGTGATGCTTCAAGCAGGGTCATGTATCAATGTTTAAGGCGAGGCAAAAATCACTGTACATTCAAATTGTTTTTAGCTAGACACAATTGGATAGAGTTGTCAAAATCAGACTTTGAAAGGCACGAGAGGAATCTGATAGATGCAGATATGTGGAAGCTTCAAGCGATAGGAAGCCTTAGGAATATCAATTTTTAATGTATTGCAACATTGGAGAATGCAATATGACATGATCATTTTAGAATGCTCCAGAAGGTGTTAATCATGTATAGAAAAGGGTCAAGTAAGGTGCAATCCATAAATTGATGCAATGTTTCAATTTAAAGATCTCTATGGAGTTCGAGAACATAAGGTACAAGCTGTTGTGTTAAAGTTGAGATAAATCAAAAGACACTGTTGTGCATATAATTATAGGCATGGAAATAGTATACATTAAGAGGTCATCCTTTCCACAACAAATAAACACAGAATCATGTTGAGAATAGGAAATTTGAATGCTTAAAGAAGCCCAAACTGTGTACAATTATTGGGATTACTAATCTTTTATATCTTAAGCAAGTTTGCATGGTGAAGATTGTTCTATTTTATCTTCAAGGAGTTATAAGTATCAAGCAAACGATCTTTCCAGATTCGACAAGGATTCATATACATGACCTTCATTTCCAAAATAACAAGTCTTTCGACACAATTTAAGCAAGATGTTTATAGGTGGAGATCACTGTTTTTCCAGAAATATATGGAGCTCTAATTAATGTAATTTTTTCCAAGAATATCAGGCTACATTCATTTCAAATTAAGGGACACAAGAATAACAAGTGTAGAGTACCAAGGAGATGAAATGAAAATACAAACATTGAGGTCATCCTTTTGTTTCAGAGGTTCAGAATAAGCCACTAGCTCATTTGGGTCGAGCCCATATGTTATAAATCATAAATAGATTTGTAGCTTTGAATCTCAAATATCCATTTTTTAGGTTTGCTTTCAAAATGCAGAAAAGAAATAATCGCAGTGACCCATGTGAAGTTTTGCTTGAGACAGTAGTTGAGTCAAAATGCAAAATGTTGTGTTGAGCCAAGTTCTAGAAAACACAATTCTCTTTTGGAGTTTCAAATACCCACATGTGGGTTTTTTTTCAAAGTGCAAGAAATACAATAATGGAGAGAACTATATGGGTTTCATATAAAAATAGCAAGAATATACAACAAATGCAACTTTCCTAAGTTGAGTCAAGCAACAAAAGGAAGAATATGCAATTTTATTCAAATTTCAGTGATACCCATATGCGGAATTGTTTTCAAATAGACATAATGGTTAATTTTATGTTCTGGGTCAAACCCAAAATCCACAAAGAAGTTCTTTCTACAATACACATCTGATGCAGCTTGATATAGTCAAAAATTCATGAATAAAGAGGAGTTTCTTTGAGCCTCTGAGAACAAATGTCTAGTAGAAGCAGATTACTAGTCGAAGCTGAAAGTAAGCACCCTAGCCACGACCAAGAGTTCTAGATAGTTTCCAAAAGACAAGGTCTCAAACCCGTAAGGAGCAGGAAAGCTCTCATGGTGAGAATGATACACAAAGACACTGGTGTAAGCACAGGTACACAACAATGATAAATGCAGACATAGAAATTCAAGGAAAACGCATTAGGGAGTATGTATAGCCACGACCATAGGGCCTGAATATAAAAAATATGGAGCCATAGAAGCTATGTAACCATCGAAATAGCTTACCCCTGCATAGGAGAAGAAAGCAAAAGCACAGGGCGAGCCCTCATGGAGTGAACTAGTAGAGGTCGAGCTTGAACTCATTTTGGCAAAGGAAAAATAGGTGCAGAGAAGACAACAATTCAGAACATGACAGTCCATGGCCTTAATGGCCTGCCTTTTTTAAAAAAAATGAAGTAAAAAGGCTATCATACATGGTGAAATAGATTTACCCACTGGAGTTCCAGTTGATTGATGAGCATGGTGAGTATTCCTGGGCATACAAGATGTAGTTCAACTAAGTCATGGTGGCGGCAGAGCTTCCTTCAAGCTAGAGAGTGCAAAATGAGTGATCATTAGGGTTTGACATTGTTTTGATCAAAACCCTAATTCGACCCTATGATGATCTAGAATATTCGATTAGAGCACATGTTGAATTTCCAATGGAGGCCAAAATTCATATTGTTTTCATTATGACTTTATTAAAATATGAGTTTAAAGCTTATGAGGGGGGGCGAATCTTCTTTGTTAGGTCGAAGGTTAAGTCTTTTGGACTTTTTCTTAGTGGTTTATGGAGCTTGAATGTGAATTATGATTATTGTTTGATGTGAAATTATGTAAGGGTGATAGTGGAGCCTTATGACCTAGGGTTAGGATTTGATGATTATTATTTAAGGGTTCTGATTTTGGTTGATTTTGGAGAAATCAATGAAGGTTGAAGTAATAAGGTGAGAAGAGATAATTATGTGTGTGTTTTATGATTTTTGAAGAAAATCAGAATATTAATAGAGAGATAAGGAGTTTTCCTTTTTGTAAAAAAATTTAATCTTTAATTGTAAAAATAAAGCAAATTGTGCAAATCTGCAATCCTATAAAGAAAAAATCATAAAACAATCTTTTATAAATTGTTTGTGATTTCTTGCTATTTTTAGTAGATTTTTGTTGACTTTTCCCTTGGTCAGATTTCAGACCTATCTTGGAGAGATAAGATTTTTTTGAGCTTTTAAAGCAATATTAGCCTATTTTTAGAGGCTTGGCAGTGTGATCATAAAAGCATTGTGATTTTTTCTGCTTTTAGGCAGTTTTTGAGATTGTTTGAAGCCTTTCTCCTTGAGCTTTTTTTTGAGCTCGGATTAAGGTTTCTTGAGGGCTATGTTTTGATAGACTTAGTCTTTTCAACTCTCCTCTCTCAGTAGTTGAGTTCAGAGTTCCTGCTCAGACACATTTTTGAGCTTGTGAACCCATTATTGCACTCAGTTTCAAATTATGGTATTCTCCTTCAGTTGAATAAAGACATCATTCTTACTTCTCATTTTTGTGTCCATTTGTAGTTTTAGTTTTATTTTATCTTCTAATTTCTATTTACAGAATCTTTGTTTTGTCCTTAAACTATAATTCTTAATGCAGAAAGTTCAAAAATACAAGTTGCATATTGTGCTTCAAGTCGAGTCTTCATGCAAATCGTTTATGTATCAATTGTTCTTGAGAAGTTGCAAAATATTGCATCTTTCTAAAAACTGTTTGTGAGGAAGAGATCATAACCTTCATTAAATCATTATTAGGTTCAGAAAGTCATCTGTTAGAAATAGGTTTTTATGTTCAGTCATCTTTTATCCCTTTCCTCGGAAGTCATTTTAGAATAGAATTCGTCATTCAGAGAACTAGCTCGCTCTAGAGATTCCTTCTTCATTTAGATCACCCACATCTGAAGAAGGTTTCCATGTTTCAGTAGATTGCTGAATATCACATTCAGCAGGGTGAAAATTTATTGATAACGGTTTTTGGCACACCTGGTGGGACCCTAAAAAGCAATTTCAGAGAAGTTTTAATCTTTTAAGGTTGCTATTTGGTGTATGCAACAAGTTATTCAGCCTTTTGGAGGCCCTTTTTCAATATACTTGGTGACTCCGTTCTCTGATTTTCAAGTAGATCCAATGTGAACATCACACATAAGAACACATACTGAAGGGTCGAGTGTTCTCTTCAAAATTATCATCCTTTGGAGGCATAGTCATCAAACACCATGGTGACTCCAAGAAGCCTTTTCTGGTTTCAGAATGATCAAGTGCTGGTATGCTTTTGAAAACTCTATTTTTGCTTGTTTTAGCCTTCAGATGAGCAAGCATGTCGAGGCTTCATGATGTTTCATCATATCATCTGCCATATCATGAAAATTCTGTGTATCCATATTCATATCAACCATATCAGCATAATCATGCTACTGGTTTCAATTCCCTAGCTTTTCAAAACTAGCATACCTAGTATGATTGCCACCCACCCACCCTTGCTCGACCTCCATCTCTGCTGTTATTTCCCACAAATCAGTCCCAAGATACTCAAGATCAGAGCTTCAGAGATATAAAGTTGAATCACGAGAGGAAAATGCGGGGAATAGAAGAATAAAGGAATCAGTCAAATTAGCAAGGGGAGATGGCGATTATAAAGAACACACTACTTGATTACGTGAATCAGCTAGCGGAGATCAAGAGGTAGTATGAGTATAACCAACACCAAGAAGAGTTGGCTTATCAAGCCTATCTTCATGATCAGGAGCTGGAGACCCAAAGAGCACAATTTGAGGAGGATTTAGAGAGAGAGAGGCAACCGCATAAACAAATCTTTTGCTTGCTCAGTGTCAAAGGCTAGAAGCCCAAACAGCTCCTATCAGTTCTGAATATCCTATTCAAGAAGAGGTTCATAAATTCAAATTTCCAAGTTTTATGAAAAATGAGCCTCCTATCATACTGAAAGTCAAAATCCCAAGTTTTAGGCAAAATAGTGCTTTTAGCTCCCTAAATCAACCTCCTAATCTTGAAATCTTGAGTTTTCAAAACCACTGTCCCTTGCAAGTCGAGGGAAATGACTATAGTCAGCTTGTCAGTGTTCGAGACTAGTCCATTAGGAAGCAACCTCCTTTCCTCTAGGAAACTCCAAAAATCCCACAAGTTTCCCAGCCAGATAATTTTGATTGTCCTATCATTATTGAGGATAGACCCATTGACTCAAAAAATGACTCATTATTCACCATAAAGGAAGAAGCTACAAGAATAAATTGACTACATATAGCTATGGAGGAATATCGGTTAGAACAACAAAATATTGAATGGGAGAAGTCTTCTACTAATGAGTCCTTTCATGTTTTCACTAATGAGTTTCCTTGTTTTGTGGAGGATGGAGACAACTTTTCAGAGGATCAACAACATACCAAGCAGGAAGTTTCTGTTGATTGCTCCATTTTTTCAGTGGAACCAAAGAAAGTCTCCAGTTGGGATAGTGTTAAATAAGACCCAAAATGTCAGGAGCAGTTGTTGCAGGAGATAGGGGAGATTGTGTTTGAGGAACCACAAATTCAAGATCAAGAAATGGCCAATAGCTCTCAAGTTTTGTCTAATCTATTCAATGAGTTACCATTTTGTGGATAATGAGGAAAGCTCATCTTAGATTATGCCCATACCCGCTCCAGAACAGCAGGAAGAGGTTCAAAGTTCTGATGTTTTGACACCTCAAAAGAGCTATAGTAATGAAGAAAATAGTCCTCTTCCACTAAAGACTGAAAATGAGGGGGAGGAAGATACGTTTTAGGACGACCTCAAAGCTTTTGTTTCAAATTTAGATGCCAAACACTCATCTTTTGAGGGAGACGGTGTGGAGCAGTAGCTTGAGGAGACAAAAGGGGGTGTCCATACTCAAGGAAGTGAAGATAACATGGTTATCAAAAGCCAGAACCCTGATGAACCTGGTGCAATAGCTCAAATAGAATAAGGTCAAGCTAAGCAAAAATGTGACACTGCTATACAAGGTAATGGCCTTGATATCTTTACAAGTTTTCAAGAAAGTAGTTAGGAGGACACCTCAAAGCCTATTATGCATACAGAGGATAATGATGGGACCCATGAGAACTTGTATGCGAATATAATTGATGAGTTTTGCGCAAGGTTGGGTGATCTATTTTTAAATGATCCTCATCAGAAGGATGAGATTGAAGTAGTAGGTAACCAGCAAAGAACCAGAGGTGCAAGTTCCAGTTTCACCCTTTCGAGAGGTTGTCCCCTCAGACATCTAACCAGGGATGATGGCAAGATCCAAAGGATTTCCAGTGCACCTAAGGATGAGGTGGTAGTCGAGGGGCAGAAAATCCCACTTATTCATTCTGGGAAAACTAGAGCTATGCTTGATCAGATTCACATGATTTGTGTCTTTAATTATTATTTACAAGTTGCAGCACAACAATGTGTGAGAAGTATCCTCATTTTCCACCTCTTAGTGCAAATTTGTGAGCATGCAAAGTATCCTCAATTGACTAGGAGAGGTAGTTATTTTTCAAATCCCGTAAATGGTTTTGTTTGAGTACCTTTTCCACTGGTTAGTGTAGGATAGAATAGTTGCTGCAAATAAGTGTGTTTCACACATTTCTATTTGGTAGTTTTGCTTTCTGTAAGCGTTGGTGCGCTTTGTTCTATTGGCCATCAAGGCCTGTTAGTTTTCTTTCGATTTTGTTTTGTTTTCGTGCTACTGTTTGGAGTGTTGCTATTAAAGTTTCTGAGTTTCAAGAAGGGGAAAAATTGACTTCGTGCCCAATGAATTGTTTAAAAGCCATTGATCTATGCTTAGCAGGCAACCATATAGTTGATGTCACCAAAATGTTACCAAATTTTTTCCTTGGCTGAATTGGTGAAGCCGACTGAATGTTATTTATCATGAGGTGGAATTGCACTTAAGTTCAAATGTTGTTTCATAGTTTGTATCATGATTCATTGAGTAACAGTTATGCATCTTTAAAAGAGAAATATATTTTTTCCAGAATGCCATTCAGATGTTCCAGAATTAAAAGAAGTACAAAATTGATAACATGAGCAACTAGCATTTCAGATGCTTTCTTTTATTTTGTAAACAACTCATATTTTTACAAGGCTTCATTTGATTTCACAAGCGAAATGACATTACAACATTGCATGAAAATGCATTTCCTTTTCAATTGAAAAACATAATTGAAATCAAAGATCCACACAAGTCATGGATATAACTGTTACAACACATTTCTAATAGCACATTGCACTACAAGAGATGCAGAAAGGGAAATACATAAGTAACGACATAATCATCATTGCCTGATTATTGATGTTTGATGCCGAATAGTGCACCTTGCCTTCTTGAGCTTCGTTGGCCTGTAAGATGGAAAGAGGGGTGTCAGTGGCTCCGATTATGATGTAACTTATATGGAGCACCCACAATAGTACATCCTACTATTAACCATGCATTGAAACAATCAATCCAATCAAGTGCAGTATGAGGAAGTGAGTTGAAGGAGAAATGACAATATCATGATCAACATGTTCTTTTTTTATGCTAACGTTGTTTGCTTCCTTGTGCAAGTATAGGTTAAATCATGAAGCTGAATGTAGTTCAAAGACCAAGCATGTGGAGGAAAACGGGCTACCACAAGGGTAGAGCTTGACATGCTGCCCTATTCCTTAAATGGGCTGATTTAAAGATACATTATCATGTTCATCAAGAGAAATGAAATACAACTAAAGGATTAAAAATAGATTTATCCATCGAGCAACTAAACCAACCGTGCATTCATAATAATCAGGTTTGTTTTCTAAAGGCTACAGGTGAATAGTGAGTTTAGCTCACTAAATGAATTTAACTAAGTACGTTTACATTAGATATTGTTGAATAAGTTCAATTTCTATGCTCATCATAATCATATGTCATGCAAGTTTCAGTTCATCAATTCTTTCTCTTTACAGTCAAGGATAGTGAATAGGCATACATTATGCCTTAATGTTTTGTTTTAACTTTTATCACAAAAGAGAATAGATTTTGAAAGCAGTTTGATAAGTAGAACATAAAAATGCATGAAGAATACCATGTTACCCAAAAGTACAAAATGCGGACAGTGCATTCAAATGACAAATGATAGCCACTTCTAGTTTAATAGTTTCATTCTAGAATGGTGCTTCTGAGGCTTTAGACATGCATAGGAATTGGTCAGTAGAGGTGATTCATGGTGTTGCAATGTTCAATCTAAGCCTCTACATAAAGTCTAAAAGTAGAAAGCAATGTTGTTGTATGGTAAGATGAAAGATTTCGAAAGGAGAACATTTTAGATATGCAAAGGAAAGTAACTTGATACAGTAGCAAGCATCAATGATATAGTACCTGAATATGGTACTATTTAGTGAAAAGCTACAGTAGGGACAACTAACTCAATTTTGGTTGGGTGATGCTTCAAGCAGGGTCATGTATCAATGTTTAAGGTGAGGCAGCAATCACTATACATTCAAATTGTTTTCAGCTAGACACAATTGGACAGAGTTGTCAAAATCAAACTTTGAAATGCACGAGAGGAATCTGATAGATGCAGATATGTGGAAGCTTCAAGCGATAGGAAGCCTAAGGAATATCAATTTTTAATGCAATGCACCATTGGAGAATGCAATATGACATGATCATTTCAGAATGCTCTAGAAGGTGTTAATCACATACAGAAAAGGGTCAAGTAAGGTGCAGTCCATAAAGTGATGCAATGTTTCAATTTAAAGATCTCTACGGAGTTCGAGAATAGAAGGTAAAAGTTGTGTTAAAGTTGAGAGAAATCAAAAGACACTATTGTGCATACAATTATATGCATGAAAATAGTATACAGTAAGAGGTCATCCTTTCCACAACAGATAAACACAGAATCATGCTGAGAAAGGAAATCTGAATGCTTAAAGAATCCCAAACTGTGTACAATTATTGGGATTACTAATCTTTTATATCTTAAGCAAGTTTGCATGGTGAAGATTGTTCTATTTTATCTTCAAGGAGTTATAAGTATCAAGCAAATGATCTTTCCAGATTCGACAAGGATTCAGATACATGACCTTCATTTCCAAAATAACAAGTCTTTCGACATAATTTAAGCAAGATGTTTATAGGTGGAGATCACTATTTTTCCAGAAATATATGGAGCTCTAATTAATGCAGTGTTTCCAAGAATATCAGGTTATATTCATTTCAAATTAAGAGACACAAGAATAACAAGTGCAGATTACCAAGGAGATGAAATGAAAATACAAACATTCAGGTCATCCTTTTGTTTTAGAGGTTAAGAATAAGCCACTGGCTCATTTGGGTCGAGCCCATATGTTATAAATCGTAAATAGATTTGTAGCTTTGAATCTCAAATATCCATTTTTCAGGTTTGCTTTCGAAATGCAGAAAAGCAATAATCACAGTGACCCATGTGAAGTTTTTCCCGAGACAGCAATTGAGTCAAAATGCAAAATGTTGTGTTGAGCCAAGTTCCAGAAAACACAATTCTCTTTTGGAGTTTCAAATACCCACATGTGGGTTTGTTTTCAAAGTGCAAGAAATACAATAATGGAGAGAACCATATGGGTTTCATGTAAAAACAACAATAGAATAAAAGATATAGATTTTTGTGCTAAATCAAGCTTCAGAGGAGAAGAAAAATGCAGTTTTCCTTAGAGATTTCGAGTACCCACTTTCAGGGTTAGCTTCAAAATGCAGAAGTAACTACAGTAACAACCCATGTGAATTATTGAATTGAATAGCAAGAATACAACAAATGCAAGTTTCCTGAGTTGGGTCGAGCAACAAAAGGAAGAAGATGCAATTTTATTCAAATTTATATGATACCCATATGCAGAAATATTTTCAAATAGACATAATGGTTAATTTTATGTTCTGGGTCGAACCCAGAATCCACAAAGAAGTGCTTTCTACAATACACATCTAACGTGGCTTGATATAGTCAAAAATTCATGAATAAAGAGGATTTTCTTTGAGCCTCTGAGAACAAATGTCTAGTAGAAGGAGATTACCAGTTGAAGCTGAAAGTAAGCACCCAAGCCATGACCAAAAGTTCTAGATAGTTTCCAAAAGACAAGATCTCGAACCCGTAAGGAGCAATCGACGTCTCATGGTGAGAATGATACACAAAGACACTAGTGTAAGCATAGGTACACAACAATGATAAATGTAGACATAGAAACTCAAGGAAAACACATTAGGGAGTATGTATAACTGCAGCCATAGGGCCTAAATATAAAAAATATGGAGCCATAAAAGCTATGTAACCATCGAAATAGCTTACCCCTACACAGGAGAAGAAAGCAAAAGCACAAGGCGAGCTGTCATGGAGTGAACTAGTAGAGGTCGAGCTCGAACTCATTTTGGCAAAGGAAGAACAGGTGCAAAGAATACAAGAAGTCATAACATGACAGCCCGCGGCCTTAATGGCCTACCTTTTTTTTTTAAAATGAAGTAAAAAGGCTATCATACATGGCGAAATAGACTTACCCACTGGAGTTCCAGTTAACTGATGAGCATGGTGAATATTCTTGGGCATATAAGATACAGTTCAACTCAGTCATGGCGGCAGCAGAGCTTCCTTCCTTCAAGCTAGAGAGTGCAAAATGAGTGATCATTAGTGTTTGACTTTGTTTTGATCAAAACCCTAATTCGATCGTATGATGATCCAGAATATTTGATTAGAGCACATGTTGAATTTCCAATGGAGGCTGAAATTCATAATGTTTTCATTATGACTTTATTAAAATCTGAGTTTAAAGCTTATGAGGGGTCGAATCTTCTTTGTTGGGTCAAAGGTTAAGTCTTTTGGACTTTTTCTTTCCTTAGTGGTTTATGGAGCTTGAATGTGAATTATGATTATTGTTTGATGTGAAATGATGTAAGGGTGATAGTGGAGCGTTATGACCTAGGGTTAGGATTTGGTGATTATTATTTTAGGGTTTTGATTTTAGTTGATTTTGGAGAAATCAATGAAGGTTGAAGTCATAAGGTGAGAAGAGATAATTATGTGATGTGTTTTATGATTTTTGAAGAAAATCATAATATTGTAATGGAGAGATGAGGAGTTTTCCTTTTTGCAAAAGATTTTAATCTTTAATTGCAGAAATAAAGCAAATTGTGCAAATCTGTAATCCTGTAAAGCAAAAATCATAAAACAATCTTCTATAAATTGTTTGTGATTTCTTGCTATTTTTAGTAGATTTTTGTTGACTTTTCCCTTGGTCGGATTTCAGACCTATCTTGGAGAGATCAAATGTTTTCGAGCTTTTAAAGCAAGATTAGCCTATTTTTAGAGGCTTGGCAGTGTGATCATAAAAGCATTGTGCTTTTTTTTGCTTTTAGGCAGTTTTTGAGATTGTTTGAAGCCTTTCTCCTTGAGCTTTTTTCTGAGCTCAGATTAGAGTTTCTTGAGGGCTATGTTTTGATAAACTTAGTCTTTTCAGCTCTCCTCTCTCAGTAGTTGAGTTCAGAGTTCCTGCTCAGACACATTTTTTGAGCTTGTGAACCCATTATTGCACTCAGTTTCAGATTATGGTATTCTCCTTCAATTGAATAAAGACAACATTCTTACTTCTCATTTTTGTGTCCATTTGCAATTTTAGTTTGATTTTATCTTGTGATTTCTATTTACAGAATCCTTGTTTTGTCCTTAAACTGTAATTCTTAATGCAGAAAGTTCAAAAATACAGGTTACATATTGTGCTTCAAGTCAAGTCTTCATGCAAATCATTTATGTATCAATTGTTCTTGAGAAGTTGCGAAATATTGCATCTTTCTGAAAATTGTTTGTGAGGAAGAGATCATAACCTTAATTAAGTCATTATTAGGTTCAGAAAATCATCTGTTAGAAATAGGTTTTTATGTTTAGTCATCTTTTATCCCTTTCCTCAGAAGTCATTTTAGAATAGAATTCATCATTCAGAGAACTAGCTCACTCTGGAGATTCCTTCTTTGTTTAGATCACCCACATCTGAAGAAGGTTTCCATTTTTTAGTAGATTATTGAATATCGCATTCAACAAGGTGAAAATTTATTGATAACATTTTGAAATAGACTTCATTTGAAACCAAAGCACTTTATTATTACTTATGCCCATTGCAGTAATTTAAACTTCATTATTCCTCATGATCTTTGATCTTTCATATTTCACCAAGGAGAATACCTAACATGAAATCAATGCCAAATTCAGGCAATGTCAAAGGGGTCAACACATGTAAGGTATTCTTCCTAGGGAACATCATGCCTAATGTCTCCAAGAGAGGACAACAAGAGTATCAGATTGACACTTATGGGATGCCTCTTGTTTCGCATCATGCCATGAAGGGAGATCGAATGCTTTGAAATATTACACTGTTGGAGGACATCAAACCCAATGACACCACCAAGAAAAGGACATGTCATAAGAAAAAGAAAAATCACACCATGAAATATGCCGAAAGATGTCATCAATGTATACCCCCACTTTAAAGTGGTTGCTACACCTTCACTATGAGAAATTTATTTAAAGTAGCCAATGTTTTTTCCTAAGACATGAGAGATTTCCTCATAAAACCCTATGCCAAGTAATATGTTTTCGAAAGAAGCTATGCCATGAAATAGGAAGGAAGGGTTACCCCAAAAAATACAATACAAAAGATAACTTAGTATATCACATGCAAACCAACTTAAGGCATGTCAGTCGCATCCCAAACTCTCCTATATATACATGGAATGCAATCAACTAGCCAAAAGAGACAATGGCAAGTGATATATGAGGACAAAGATAAAGATTGGAATAAGGTTTCCACCTCTTTCACAAAGTGTCCCACTTGGGTGCAAAGTATCCTACTAACTAACCCCTTGCCCCCACTGAGTGCAAGACAAGAGTCGGCCAAGATTATTGAGGAGAAACATGAAAATCAATATCAATTAGAGGAAATAGGTATTGTAACATGAGGAAGATCACCATCATCCTTAAGATGTTAAATTTTATTACCCAAAGCCTTGCATTCATTAGTAGAATGACCATGAAATATATGATATGCAAAAAAGGAAATCTTGTAGTAAAATTTATTTCGTGTTGTTGAAGGGAGAGATATCAAACAATCCTGGATGAGTCTTGATAAGATACTCTCTTGATCAATAGTAGATGATGTGTAGGAGAAATGTGGTGTCTCCTCAACACCCCCAAAATCAGTGACTAGACCAAAACCACTTCCATGAGAAAGAGAGAAGGCAAGAAGGCTTGCTTCACAATGCAAGATTGATTATGGTTGAGTATCTGTGAATTAAAAAATGTACAAAGAAGCCTTGCTAATATAGGCAAGGTTGAAATGTGGCACAACTAGTCCATAACTATCACAATAAATGCATAATAAAATGCCTAATTAATGGAAATGACTCCACTATAACTAACTCCTAAAAAATAGCAACTAGGAATCTAACTCCTAAGTAAGCTTATGCTAGTGTAATAATTAATTAATTACACTAACATCCCCCCATAAGTTCAACTTAGGGATAAATTATTATGCAAGGATGCAATGATGGGTTCTAGAAAAAACTCCTCTCCAAAAGAGAGAAAAAAAAATGATGTATGGAGGACTCAATGATACCCCCCATGATGAAGAAGCTCCAAATCCGATGAAGAATTCCTAAAAAAAAAGATGACCCAATGTCTACAAGAAACACATCTCCCCTTAGGAAGAAAAAATCCACAAGCAGATGAAGAAGCCACTCCATATCCATTTGAAAGGAGGAAGAATGGATGCTTAACATGTATGCCTTTGAAAGTTGATGAGGAGCCTCCAAGCTTGAATGATCCATGGCATAATCATGGTAAAACTCAACCATAAAAACTGACAAATCAAGTGAAGGAGGAGACTCATGAATGTCAATCTCCAAAGACATAGTAGATGGTAGAACAATTGTGTTGAAAATGTCATCAAAGAGGAGAGAAACTCCCTCAAGTGTGTCCTCCAAATCTGTAGTATGAGACTCCATGAACAAGTTAGAAATCCTTGTCAAATACCCATCCCACAAAGCAAGATCTGAATAACTATGATCATCCTGTTGAATAAAAGCATCAATGGCTGAAGAAGTAGGAGATGGAGGAGTAGGAAGCTCAACACTGGTCTCTAGAATACCAAGGTGTAGATGACCAAACTTCTCCTCACTAACATGGTTCACTCTCAATGGAGTGTGTGATGTAGTCAAGGGAACATTATCACCTTCTAAATCAAAATGTGAAAAAGAATATACACAAGATGAATGATCAACCATCCCGATAGCAACAATATCCCTAGTCTTCAAGTCCCTTATGTACACCCTATTTGTAGTGAAATCAACTATTTTACCTTGACCCCCATGAGTAATTTGATAAATAGAAAGGAGATTAGTGGTAAAAGAAGGAACACAAAGTACATCATTGAAATTCCCTTTCCCCATATCAATAGAACCCTTCCCACTTACCTTCATATAGGTATTGTTACCCATCAATAAATGAGGTGAATTACAAGGCTCAAAAGAAGATAACATATCCTTAGAAGATTCCATATGATGAGATTCCCCTGAATCAAGAAGCCATTTATGATATTTAGGACTTGTAGAGGCCAAGAGTGCATGTCCTTTCATTTTGTAGCTCAGATATAGATTTTGTGTTCTCTGACTGAGATGATGATGATGGTGTTGCAAATTGTGATGTTGAACAAGTAGAAGACATTGATGAGGGAAACTAAATGTTATTCTTTTGAAGGTGTGTGAGTTCATCAATATTCTTATTGTAACATCTATGCTCATCATGTCATAACCTTTTGCAATATGTACATTTGAACTTCTTCTTTTTAGATGATTCCTCTTTTGAAGAGGATGTAGACTCAAGAGTGCTATTTGAAGGAGAATATTTACCTTGCTCATTAGACTTGGGTTTCTTTTTCTGCTTCCTACCTTTGCCACTTGAAGCCTTTGTATCCTTTGCAACAAGAGCATGAGATGTAGAGGAATTCAATGTGCCCATGTGAACCAACTTTGCTTGTTCCCTTATGAGTTGAGTTGAAAATTCATCAAGAGAAGGCATAGTGTATCCATTGCCAAGGGCATCCATAGTAGCATATAAAGTGGAAAAAGACACAGAATAAGTAGGACCAAGCTTAGCAAGAAAAGAAAGTATCAACTATTCATCCTCTTTTTTGACCCCACATTTAGATAACTACAATCTAAGAGAGTTGAGCTTAGAGAAAAAGTCTTGGATATTGTCAAAATCTGAAGGATTAAAACCCATTAGTTCATTCTCCAACTTAAATTTCCTCATATTATTTGCTCACCAAAGAGACTCTCTAAAGTAGTCCAAACTTCATTAGGATGTGTGCAAGATGCAACATGATATCTAAGATTTGGAGAAATGGACAACTGCAGAGTACCAAGAGCTCCATCCCTTCTATCAAGCCATTTTTGTTCTCTTTTACTCCTGTGGGTTCTAGATCTTGACCAAATGTGATTTGTTGCAACTTCATTTTTAACAATAACAACTCCAGTTGAGATCTCCACTCATGATAGTTATATGGAGTTAGAATTACAACTTTTGGAAAATCCATGATACAATTAGATATTTCAAGAGAAGAAGAACAATTTTCCCTCACAATACAAGCAAATAATCCCTTTGTCCCAAACAAGATTGCACTTTTTTGCAAATTTACAACAATGTATTCCAAACTATCAAATCAACACCAAACTAAAATCATGAAAATATGGAAACAAATCTGCAAAAAGTGCATGAATATAAATGAAGTGCTCCTGAATACCTTCTCAATGCCGCAAATTTGGAGAAAAAAGGAGATCAAAGCACAAAGATATGAGCTCAAAGACAAAAAACGATGATCTGGCTTCAACCTAGAAAAAATGGCACAAAACTACAAAATTTCTACAAAGTATCTGCACCACTGAAAATTTGAACTCGAGAGTTTTTCGTCGATATCTTGTTTCTAAAATTTTGCCTCTGTTTGCAAAAGTTATGATAAAATGAAAAAAACTACTATTTGAGGCACCTTATGACTAAACAGGGCAAAAAGAATTAAATCCTTGGCCTAAAATTTTCAGCTCCAACTAATGTATGGGTGAATTTTATTAAAATAAAGCAAGGTTTGACTATTTTAAAAGGACCACTCCACTATAATAATAGTTGGCCTTTTATTTTATAAGGCTTTGAATATAAAACAAGGTTTCAAAGCTTTTTAAAATGTCGATATCAAACTTAGGTCAGCATACAAAGCTTTGAATATATAAACAAATGCCGATTAAACAAAAAAACTTGCAATTTTAAAAAGGTGCCCATATTCTGCAGAGATGACAAAGAAATTGACAGTACACAAGGGGGAAAATGACGATTTGACAGGGACACTTGATGAAACCAGCTCTCCATGATGTGTCGACCAAGGTACTCCCTGTGGAGATTGATGGCACTGGATTTTGCACCGAACCTATAGACTTGGATTCTGATACTAACAGGTTGACAAGACCTTTAGATTCGACTGCCGTAGACTGATAAAATGTATCGCTAATGGAGAACCCAATGAATTAAGCCAAACACAAAAGAATGCGCCGAACCTGCCAAAGATCGTATCTGGCTGGAAAAACAACACAGTACCATCGATGACCACTAAAAGGATTTTACAAGCCGCCAGATGAACAAGTTGATGACCAAATCGGTGATAAAATGGACGATACTTGCAGATCTTGACTGGGCACACAACACATGTCATAAAGAATATGTCATCGGATACATAGTCAACACAATAAAATATATGCCCAAATAAATATTTTAGCCCACAAATTATACAAAAATTGTAGAGGATTTTTGCCCAATAGAATAATAAAAATTTTCCCCAAAATTTTTAATAGATACCATAGAAATATTTTTTGCAAAAATATGAAAATCATACACTCAGGAGTTGTTCCAACAAAAAAAAATTGCCTCAAAAATAACTTTACTCAAAATGAACAAATTTATAGTCAAAATTCATCTACAGAGCCTTCTAATCTCAACCATGAGGTTTTCGAAACCCCAATCTGCACCCAACAAAAAACTTCAAGCCATAATATCAAACCCTCAAATTTGGGAAAGAATCTACAACTCTGGAAGCTCTGATACCGTGTAGGAGAAAAATGGTGTCTCCTCAACACCCCTAGAATTAGCTGCTAGACCACAACCACTTCCATGAGAAAGAGAGAAGGAGAGAAGGCTTGCTTCACAATGCAAGATTGATTATGGTTGAATATCCGTGAATTACAAAATGTACAAAGAAGCCTTGCTAATATAGGCAAGCTTGAAATGTGGGACAGCTAGTCCATAAATGTCACAATAAATGCATAAGAAAATTCCTAATTAATGGACATGACTCCACTATAACTAACTCCTAAAAAATAGCAACTAGGAATCTAACTCCTAAGTAAGCTTATGCTAGTGTAATAATTAACTAATTACACTAACATGATGTTCCCTTATTTTGTGACAAAGATATCTCTTGCTTAGTTCAATATGTCATACTTACACAAGACTCTTTAGATTGCAAGATTGTGTACTCTCCTTTACAAGAGGGTGCAAAATATATCAAATTCAAATTGTAAATATTTTGCATGATGACATCAATGTTAAGTGAGGATTTCGTTGCTACTTTCATTTCTTTCAAAGGACAAAAACCAACACCACTAGTGTCTATCAGTTCAGGATGCACTAATGTTAAAGTTGGCTTAAAGGAATCTTTTGTAATGTTGTTGATATTAGGTGAAGGATTTTTTATTTCTATCAAAGGACAATAACCAATACCATTAGTTGTTTCTTGCATGTTAGGTTTTATAGGGACATAAATACCTTGTTCTCTAGCACCACATCCTTTTCCACTATAACCAATTTGTCTCATAAGTTCATAACCTCTTCTGTAAAGCTTTTTCAATCCTTTAAGATTTGGTGGTTGTTCATAATTAACTTCGTCAAATTTTTTTGTGTAATTGGATTGATCTTCTAAAGTGGTTGAGGTGGATGCTTTCAAATTTTTTGTTGACATTATTGCTTTTTATTTTCCCTTTTCAAACTCTTTGCTTATGATCTTGTATTTGTCCATGAATGTACATGTGAAATCTAAGGAACCCCAATCATATTCCAATAACTTCATAAATTTTTCAATATCATTGCTCTATTTTTCTTTCACTTACATGGGTTCCACTTGTGTAGTTAGTGTCAATATCTTCGAAGGATCCTATTTTTCTCTTTCAACAATCAAACAAATTTCAGGTTCAGGATTGCCCTCGAGTGTATAAACTTTGTTTTTGTAGATATACATTTTATGATGAAGAGTAGTAGGAACCCCATTCATCTCATGAATCCATGGTTTGCCTAATAGAAGTTTATATGAAAGATCATGAGGCATAACATGGATTGGAGTCTGCAAGGTAAGCTTTCCAACTTTAATAGGTAATGTGATGAACTCCAAGCGGTTTTTTTCCTATGTTATCAAACCCATGAATAGACAAAGAATCAGGGACAATGTCACTCTTATTCATATGAATCTTCTCTAAAAGACTCACACTACACACATTAAGACCCAAACCACTCTCAACAAGGGTTATCTTTATCCTGATTCTGTTAATAAGAGGTGCTATCATGAAAGCTTCATTTTTTTTTCGCTCTTCTAACAAAGGAAATTCATCTTGATAGAAAGTAATGTCTAATTTTTCAAAAATTATAGCTTGAATTTGGGATTCTACTTCATTTCATTGCACATTAGGAATGGTAGGGACTTGTTGTAAAGCACTTTGAAGCATGTTATGGTAAATAGGTGAGGCTTGAAAAAGGTCCCATAAGGATATCTTAGTAGGAATATTCTTTAGTTGTTCAACAGGATCATAGTCCTTTCCACTTTTTAAAGGAAAGCAAGGAGGACCAGGTAAGATAGGGTTAGGAAATGAGAGGGATTTTTGAGTTGTTTGTCTTAGTTGTGGATTATTCCTCATGTTATTTGTATGAGAAACAGTATTGTAACTCAATTTTTGCAAAACATTACCATTATCAAGTTTCCTTTTAGGTGGTTCTAAGATAAGCACACATTTTTTTTGAACTTGTGGTTTTTGTGAGGGTGGATAAATGATAAGTTTAGGCTCAAGAGATTACTTCAAGGGATATCTAATGTGCATAACCTCAAAAGAATTATCCTTATTTTCATGATCTCTTAGTGAAGGGGAGTCTAATGTATCCTCATCATCTTCATCTAAGGAATTGTCAATATTTTCATTTTCTTCCACCATGATATCTTCCCTAGTAGGAGAGTTTTTAGGTGAGCTACAAACTAGATGTTCATGACATTCAATTCTTAGTTCTTCTAAAATAACTTCATCACAAGTAGGGGAATCCTAAATGGTGTCATTCTCTTGTTTAATAATGTTTTTCCTAGGGGAAGAGAGGAAAATAGGACTCATCCAGCTCTCATCAATTGGATCTTCTAACACAAAAGTATCTTCTACACAACTAGTATGATTATCATGGTCATTTATGATTACATTCCTTTTTTCCCATAATGTATTCCAAAATAGGATAGGTAGGGGAAGGAACATAAAGAGGGTTATTATATACCTTAAAGATGTTATCATCTAACACCAACCTATCATCCTCACTTTCAATATGATTGTCATGATTCCTTACAATTGTATCCTCTTTCACTAAAATGTTCTCACAAGTAAGAGGTGAATGGAAACTAGGTAAGGTGATGTTTAGAAATGTGTTTATAATATTATTCTCTTATGACATAATATCTTCCCAAGGGGGAGGAGGAGAAGGAAAAACAAGACTTTCATGATTCTCAATAATTGCATCTTCTTTCACCAAGATACATTTGTCACTCACAGGAGAGGTATCGAGAGAAGAACAATTATGATTGACATGGTTATCTATGCTTGTATCCTCTTCTATCACATAATTCCCACAAATAGGAGAGATAGGAAGGGGTATAGGTTTAAGGCAAGTGTCAACATCTTCACTCTCTTGCACTAAGAGACTCTCATAACTAGGAAATGTATAAAATGAATGACTAACATGCTTATTGACCTAATTTTTCTTTGTAAACTTGGAAAAGACATATACTAACATTTCTAAAAAGTAATATATATGAACTCAAAATGAAAAGAATCTTGAAATGCAATGCAATGACTTAGAATGAAATGTTTAAATGTAATAGACTAAAAATGAAGTGTTTTAAATGTAATTTTGAATTTTGAAAATGCACTAAATGAAGCAAATTAAGATATATGCAATGAATTTGATGAAACAACAAATCAAAAAATTGAAAAAGGAAAGCAAAAGTAGCAAAAAGAAGCCTAAAAATAAGATTTTAATTTCCAAAAATTGTAGATCAAGACCTATTAGGGACTCATCCGCCAGTAAGGGCAAGTGGCTCCTAGATAAGGATTTTTGAAATGTTTTTGTTGATTTTTGAGTGATTTTTAGTGAGTTTCAGATGCTAGAAAGTTCGAGTCTATCCTATTTAGTGACTCGTTCACCAGTAGGGGAGAATGGGTCCCAGATCAGGGTTGTAAAGAGGTGAAAACTATAATTTTAAGTTATTTTGTGTGTTTTTTGTGCCCAATTTCAAATTGTAACTCTTATGATAAATAAAAATTTCTAGAATTTTCAAGTGAAATGGAGGGTGAATGATGACCTATATGACACTTTTTGAAATGTAATTTTGACTCAATTTTTTAATATGAATTATAAAAAGTACACTAATATGCAAAAACTATGCAAAATCAATGTAATATGCATGCACATATTTGAATTTTTCAAATTTAAACAATGCAAGAATGCAAATTTAAACCCCTATATGTAATGTTCACTAATGCACAATGAAAAAACCCTAAATGAAATGCAAATCTAATAAAAACTAGGATCTAGGGTTTTAATGCACTCCAAATCATAAATGAAGATGTTCAAAGGGATTGGGTTCACCAAAATGAAACATAGAAAAAGAGAGGTTCACCATCAATAGGGTATCAATGATGAACCTAAATTTCATTAGGTGGGTGATTCGCTCAATTATGAGATCCAAAATATGCAAATAACAATAAAAAACTAACCCTAAATGCTATAGCAACTATGAAGAAAGTTTTTAGAGCTCAAAATGATGTGTACCTTGTAGAAAACTTGATCATTTTAGGCCATAAAGGACTCATTCGCCTTTAGTGGCGAATGGGTCCCTGATAGGGTTCTGAAAATTGAATTTTGGGTTTTATTCCTCTCAGTCTACACTCCAGATCCCAAGTTTTCACTGTTGTAGGCTTCATTTAGGACTCATTTTCCTTTAATGGTGAATGGGTCCTTGTAGGGTCTCAAAAAACTAGTTTCTAGGTCCTATACTTCAATTTTTGCACTCTCAATTCCCAAGTTTTCAACTCCTGAAAGTCTGAAACAAATCCTATAGCCTTCTTTTTGTGTTCTTGCACTATGAATGACAACTTTAACAGTTTTTCTTCCAATTTGTTCTCCATTGTTGGGAAATATCGGGTCATCTTAGAAAGGGAATTCAAAATAAGTAGTGCCTTGGTTGATTTAATTTCTTTTTATTTCTTGATATTTCCTCAAAGACATGTACTACTATGCCATAAATTGGAATCAAACATAGTTCATTTCCCACATTAATCCTTTTGAGAGAAACTCGTGCAAAATAACCAGTTTCAAAAATATGCACAAACAAATTCATTAAATAAAATTAATAAACATGAAAGATGGAACAAAAGACATGAACACACAGATATGGGTGGGGAAAACCCTTATGGGTAAAAAAACCCACACTCTAAAAGACCTAGATTACCATTGTATTATTCAACAACAAGTGTACAAGTTACAATACAATACTAGGCTCACAACCTTTACAGGAGATTTACATCTTGTTCCATTCTGGAGAGTATCTGCTGGTAGCATAACCCTTCTTGACCACCTCTCTCTTTCAACTACCCAACCTCTCAGACTAACCATCCACCTCTCAACCTCTCAACCACATAGTCACTCAACCTCTTAGCCTTTGAGATTCATCTCTCTGCATCGAGATAGTCTTTATCTCTCTCAACTACCACCTCTCCCTTTAGGGTTTTCATACCTGCTATCTTCACCAGTAAGCTACCTGTTCACCTTGAGCCACACACCATCATCCAACATTTTAATTTTGATCATCAGATAAGTGGTCATTCAAATCTCCATCATCAAACTTAGGGTTATTCACCTAGCACCATGCTACTCTTTCTAAGAGACATTCATTATAGTCTCACTAATGTCTATCAAGCACATGGGCCCACATGTCATCTATCCTCCATGTCATCACCACCTGTCGGCCTTTGTCATGATCCACTATTGTCACCATCCTGTCAGGACCCACCAAAGACACCCATGAGCAATAATCCAACACATTTCCCTATCAAGATGTCCCTTCAATATTCACTTTACTTCTCCAAGTAGTCCCCACATCCATCAGCTTCAAAGTCACTATATCGCTGAAAACTTGAACTTCAGAACCTTATGTCAAAGGTTGCAAAGATCCCAAAACTCGCGAAACACTGAAAAAAAAGAGATTGCTAAGTTGCTCAAAACCTAAACTTTAGAACCTCGTGTCGGAGGTTGTGAAGTTCCCAAAACCTGTGACATGCCAACAACAAAGAGATAGCTAAGTCATTCAAAACTCAAAACTCAGAACCTCATGTCGAAGGTTATGAACTTCCCAAAACCCATGACACACCAACAACAAAGAGATCACTAAGTTGCTCAAAATACAAACCTCAGAACCTCATGTCAGAGGTTGTGAAGTTCCCAAAACCTGTGACACACCGACAACAAAGAGATGGCTAAGTCGCTCAAAACCTGAACCTCAGAACCTCACGTCAGAGGTTGCAAAGTTCCCAAAACCTGTAACACGTTGACAACAAAGAGATTGCTAAGTCACTAAGTCAGGAGGTTATGAAACTTTAGAACCCCACGACTTAAGTTAGAAAAACTTGAAACCCAATGACTTAAGTCAAGCCGACGAAGGATTTAAAAATAATGGGGTTTTCCTCAATCAAAAGCCTTTTAGGTAATTAAACCAAATGATGAAATAATGAAATTGAAGCATGAGCATGAAATGATGGAATGTTGATACCTTGGAAGTTGTCTTGGAGTATAAATCTACAAAATAACATGAAGTGGCCATGAAGAATGTAGATCTTAATCTCAAATAAGATGTGTAACAATTCTTGTAAGTAGATCTCCAATGCTACATCCATAATCTTAGCTCAACAACATGTATAAATGTATTATACCTTTGTCATGATGAAATGATCTTGAATTGTTAAAATAGACTTCACTAATTTTCCCTTGAATTCCTTTGAAATTCTCTTGTGAACTCTATAATGCTCTTGTGAATGTACTCTTGAGTGCTCATAAAGATCTAGGATGAAACTATGTGAATTAACCCCATATTTATACTAAATTTAGAGATTAATCTCAAAATTTAAATGATTTAGGCTGACCTTAGATCTAGGTATTAAAATCATAAGGATCCTACCAAAATTAAATTCAGAAAGGGGTGTCCTATTTGAGGAGGACCCATTCGCCACTAAAGGAAAATGGGTCATAGCACAACTTTCTAGGATTGTGCTTTAGGGGCATGAAATAATATCAAAAACCCATGTCAAAAATGCAAAGAAAGGGGTACACCTATTTGGAGAGGACTTATTTACCACTAAAGGCAAATGGGTCCTACCAACATTTTTTAGGACACCAAATTTTCCAAATTAAATGTCATACAATATCATTATTGGGTTTTGGGATAGATCCTTGAAAGAGGGCTTGAATTTGAACTAAAATTACTAATTAACTCTAATTAACCATAATTAATTAATGAGACCCTAGATAAGTGTGAAAGTGTGTTACAACACTTTACAACACCTTGAATAAGGTACATGTTAGGTACAATTTATTAAAAAGGGGTTCAAGGTCAATGTGAATTTGTACAACACATTACAACACTAAACCTAGGCAAAATTAGGTTAATTCGATGACAATTATTCCCAAATCAAGTAAGGAAAAGGGATACTTTTTTTAGTTACTACACTTTTTAATTAGTAATAGACAAGATTCCTTCTTGGGTGACTTTGTTAACAATTTCTTCTCTATTTTTATCATAATTCTTAGATGAAAATTTTTGAGCAAGTGAAAAGCCTAAAAAATCCCTTGTGTGCCAGTAAACCACCCATGGTGCACTAATACTTTTATATGTGGAGCATCAACATTTGGTTTATTACTCTAGGAAATATATCCAAGCTCTCCTAGGATCCTATTAGTGATTATAAATCATAAATATCATGAGATTCATTATTAAAAATTATCAAGTTTAACTAATTTAATTTATGAGGTACAAGTTTTATCCATAGATATAGATATACTATTATCAAATTTGAACTTAACCATAAGATCAAAAAAATAAATTCAATGCTTATATTGATAGAAAGAAATACATAATTTCAATTTCTAAAAAAATATATAATCACTCTTCCATGACCCACAAATGATATTTAGAAGCTCAAGGAAAGGGAAATTTAAATACATCTCTTCTAATGTGACAAGAGATTTTGATAGAGAATATTGATCAAAGTGAACAAGTCACTGATCAAAGTGAATATTGAGCAATCACAAAAAGAAGTGGTAATAAATTTCCTTTTGAGGAACAAATATCAAATCAAGAATAGATTGCTAGTCTTCAAGATTAAAAGGAGGAGATGATAAATACATATATAATATTCAAACAAAAGTCCCTCATTTTTCTCCTCTACAAGAAAATTTCGAAAGAGAATTCATAGTCCCAAAATGGCCATATTAGTCATAGTTAAAAGTTAAAAAAGCCAACCATTGAAGCTCCTAATTTGGACTTAGCTAGCTTATTAAGAAGAATTGAGCAACATAAAGAGAAAAATAAAAAAAGAAGTAATATCTCATATGAATAGGGATGTATTAGGGTCTTAAGTTTTACATGTTGCTACACCAACAATAGATAAGGATAATAAAGACCTTGGACCTAAATATTTCAATGTCTCCACCGTTCATTTGGGATATACCTATAGGACACAATAAATTGATGAGTTGCATGGATCTATTAATACAAATCTACAAACAATGAGAAAAGATGAAGCTACAAAGTCTTAACTGAAGGTATATGTTCTAGAGTTACATGAATATATAAATTATTTAATTGGTCTAGTACAAAAGGAAGAAGATATTTTTGTTCCTCCTATAGTTTGGTCAAATTTAGAACTAGATCAAGTGGAAAGATAAAATCTATGGCTTAGGTTACATAGGCATCATTGGAGGCCATTTTTTATCAAGTAAAAAGGGAAATTGATGATGTAGTTCAACCATAAAGGAATTATTGACTTTTAATATTGAAACAAATAAAATTTTGGAAGATTGAAAAAAGAGAAATTGCATTATGTGGTCTTTCCTATGTTACAATCTATAAAAATGTTATATTTTGAAAGGTGTTAATAAGGGAAGGAATTATCGGTGGAGATAAGCTAAGAGAGCCCTATTTTCAGATACATACAATGAGGTTTAGAAGAGAAGTTATAGATAATGATAAGTAGGAATTTAGGCACATAACTAATCAAATTGATGATGTTTTAAGGAACTTTTCTAACCTTGTGAATATTTTGAGTGGACTAATATTGTTAAGGATGTAGAATTTAATGACCATTTGATTTAAAAACAACAATAAAAGCCATAGTTATATGGAGGAAAATAGGATATCCCTTTTCCTCAAAATATTTTGGATGTTCTTGCTTCATTTTTTATAGAATTAGGAGTTTTTAATAAAGAAAGTGTATCTAGAGATAGTCCCATAATATTTTTTTTAGACATTATCATACCCATCATTTCATAATTCATGCTACTTTAGGTCCTTAGTCTTAAAAAATTACCCTAATACTCACTACATTTGTGATTTAGGCAATGTAAAGGAAAATGAATAGGTAAGAAGTTTGATTGATTATGATATAGTATAGTCCCTTCATGTGTTTCATGTAAGACTGTTCCTTTCCTTGGAGAACTTCCTAAGAAAGTGTGTCACTTTCCTTTTGTCTAGATTCTAAGATTCCAAGTTATTCATATGTGCTAGTTGTGTGCGAGCTATTAATTTATTCACAAAATTGTTCTATCTTTGAAAAATCAAAACAAATGAGGTCTATTTTGTCTTTTACTATTAAGACACTTGTTAAAGCTAATTTTTAATTTTTAATTCAATTGGAGATGGAGGATGAATATTAACTTTTTCTTCAATTATTAAATGATCATATAATCTCAGCCCTCAAGGTGATGTATGATTCTTGGACATTCATTGTATACTAAGCTTTCCTTGCCTCTTCTATAATAGACATTACTTTTTCTTTGTGTAAATTATTAGTAGAGAGTAGAGCTAGCACTATTAGTAGTATTAAAGAGTTCAAGAAAGATCATACATATTCATTTTTAGGTGTTAGAGAGATAAAGAATTGTTGTATCCAAAAAAATATCAAATCAATTCAAGTTTTTATTTTGTGGATCATTTTGATAATACTAGTTGAAGTTAAATTGCATTGATGATCAAGTATTAAGGGATATGATAGTATTTTGGTTCATATTATTTATTTCTTGTCGATTGTAGGTTACTTTGCATGGTAAGTATTAGCCTATATTTGAATGTATTTTAATTATGAATGTTTTCATGAGTTGCACTAGATATTGGGTATTTAAGTTAATATTTATGATTGAAAAATATTTGCATTCATTAAAGATTAAATTATTTCTATAGCATTGTGAATATATCTCTAGTTTAAAAAGAAATGGTTTATTTGAGGGATTCATCTATTTGCATTACTAATCAATTATTGTAGTTGTACTTAGGAATTTTCATTTTCCTTTCTCTCCTAATCTTTTGAAGTTGATTTAAAATGAGAAAGTTAGTTATTATTAGCATTAATTTTATTAACATATTGAATAATAAAGATGATCTTTAGATAGATTAAATCTAAATATTTGTTTTGTGCTTTTATATTTCATTCAAATCTATTCACAATACACTTTTAGTTTCTAATTAGTAAAATTTAAGGCCCCTTGTGAAAAAAAAATACATATCAAACATTGAGTTATTTTGAAATTCAAGACCAAATAATTGAAGCCTTGGGATAGTGTTTCTATGAGTCATTAGGATAAAATTTTCTTTTAAGAGAGATAGGATACCTAGTATTTTATCTAAGTTGTTATGTACAAAAACACTTGTAATTCAAAACATTTATTAATCTATCTAGTTCAATACATGTAACATCATACAACTAACATTGTAAATATATGTGAAATATGTATATCATGGATAATAGTACCATGTTAATGCCTTTTTTTATCATACTTATGTTCATATTCTATTGTGACTTGAAAATAAATTATGTGGTGTATTTATTAATTCTTAAATGTACCCATTTAAAGATCAAATGAACCTATTAAATATATTTTATATTACCAATTATGTTGTGATTTATATTAGAATCGTTAGTATATGTTTTTTTTTAACCTATGTATACAATTTATTATAACTCATGTGCTCATGATATATTGAATGAAAACGACAATTCCTTATGAAGAGTATTTTTTAGATTATAATATTTATATTATAGTTTAAAACATGGTGTACCTTAAGCTCATGGGAAATTTTTTGTTCTAAAATATTTTGAAAAAACACTTGGATTTAGGAATTTATGAAAATTTTAATTTTAAGAGCTTTAAATCTTGTTTAGGCTTCTAAGTTATTCTCTTAATTTGGGTCTTGAGACTCTTATTTTAGTCTCTAAGTGTTAGATATTAGTATTTATGTTCATCTTCATGATAAGAATACTTAGAAACCTTTATTCACTATTAATATTGGTTTTAGAGTTAAACATGCCCATAAAGGAATTTTTTCTTTTACCATGTGTAATTTGGCTACTTTCTCAAAAGAGGATGCATATATTACTAGTAATGATAGAAATAAATCCAAAAAGCATGAATGATAACAGTGGATAGTTGTATAATTTTTAATTATTTTTTTATGTTGTAATTATTTATTGTTCATCTATAATTGGACTACTTTAGTATGGAAATGAACCGACCAAGGATCAAGTCTTGTTGAGTGCAAAGCCCAGACACCTAAAAAGGGATTAATTCGGGATCATGCCCTAGGCGGATTTTGGTGGAATGGATACCCCTCCGTCCTTGGCTCTAAGCTAAAGGGGACCCCCTCGAGGGTATCTCCAAACAAAATAAATGAATAAATAAATAAAATAAAAATAAAAATATTTGGAAGAATCTAGACTAATAAACAATAGCGAGTATTGGTTCTTTCTTCAAAGTCTCTTTGAATCATAAAATGGATTTCATTGGTTATTCTTCCTATAATATTATTTTCCCTTTCTCTAAAATTTTGAGGTTGATTTTGTTTAGCAAAATTAGACACTTAGCAAAAAAAAATCCAAAATAAACATTGAATCCCTTTAACTCTTTTAAATTGACGAATAGATTAATAGGTTTAACAATTTTATATTTATTCTAAATCTATCCTTTAATATAATATACTTTAATAAATTACCTTCTTAAATCTCTATAAAACCTGAATCAACTTACAATTAAATGCACATCAATTTACCTTATGAGCAATTACTTAAATCAATAATTATTATTTGATTAATTAATTCATCCTCTAACTTTATCCCTCACCTTAAATAAATTTACATTTATTTATTTATTTATTTAAGTTTAAAATTTACCCTTTGTCCCACCACAATTGAAGAAATTTATAATTATTTAATTAATTCTAAACTTTATCCACCAAATCCCAACTAAAATAATTAATTAAAATGCACTAAATTTATTGATTTAGGATAACCCCCATTACCTTTTCCTCCAATATTTAACTTCATATTATCCTCAATGCTTTTCCTTTTAATACTAGTCATTGAATCCATTCACATGGATCACAATTTAAACTTTCTATCATGTGACAAGTCTCCATCCCACCTTTATACTCTCATATTTGAGAGGATGCAAAATTCAAACCTACCTCTTACACACTTACCCCTCTTGTGACACTTGTTACAAGGATAAGCCTCAATAAAAACCCTAACTTCCATTTAGTCATACAATGTAAGAAATTTATCTTGGCCCTTGATTTACCTCTTGGAAATTATATAAATGAGAGAGCTCTCATCCCATTTGGGCATCCAAATTTATGCTATCCTTATGTTGTCCAATTTTCTATCATTCCACTCTTATCATAGACTTATGCTACTACATTTTCTATCTATCATTTCATTATCCCATCGTTATGCTATCCATTTGATCTCCCATCATCTCAATCATACCATCATGTTATTGGTTTTATAAGAGTCACATTCCATAGATCAAAAGGAGCACATTAATAGGGTATTGGGTGTGACTCTTCTTCTACCTCAATCCAAGAAGAAAAAAGAGAAAAAGGATTATAAGTTCCATTTACATGCATTTGAATTCTTTATTTACCATTTTTTATTTTCTTATCTTTATTTTGGCATACCAAGCCTTCTAACCCTATAATTTTTCTTGAGCTGTGATTTTTACAACCAACGTTCTAAAATGGCACTTTCACTCTATGTTTTCAATGTTTTCATTTCTACAACCACTCTTATGCATTGTGTTTTAGTACTTGCATTTTTACATCCATGTTTTTGTACTATTTTTTAGCACTTACATTTCTAGATTCATTCTTTTACACTAAGTTTTAGCACTTCATTTCCTAATCCATAATTTTACAATATGTTTTAACACTGCTACTCACAAATTAGTACTTTTCACTATGTTTCAGTGCTTCCACTCACATATTCGCATGTTTACACTTTCTTTTAGTGGTTCTACCTTATACTCACACTTATAATATACATATTAGTGCTTCCACTTAACAAATTGGAGCTTCTACTTCATAGACTAGTGTGTTCATTCCAAATTAGTACCTGTGGACCTAAATCAGCATATTTTAAAAAAATAGCATAAATTTTGATGGACTAACTAAGTTTTTGACTTATTATAGGTGTTTAAAATTTTATTCATAACTCTACACAATAAACTAAATCAATTTTACAACATTTGTACCAAACATAAGGTCAAATCACTTGAAATCAATACTTTTGTTTCTTCATGCTTCTAACATTTACATATGACATCCAATTTTTTCAAAAAAATTGAAATCTATTATGAAATAATAAGGATGGTATAAAATAATAAAGATGTGAAGCTCTTCATCAGTTGGGCACATAGACCTCATGTTTTATTTGCACTTGCATGACTATACTGCAATATACTCTACTTTTACTCGACATTTTGATGCTAGTTAATTTTAAAATTTGGGTGTAATCGTTAATATGCTTAATAGACTAGTTATATTATCGAACCATAATTTCATAATCATAATAGTTAATCAACTTGTTATCTTAAATGCTATATAATTTGGAAACAATATGCTCAATATATGATAGATGATATTGTTTTGATCAAAAGTGTATATCTAAATTATTATGCAATGTGATGAGTATATGATATTATGTTAATTAAACATGAATATTTGAATTATTATGCATTGTGATGATAAATATTATGAATCATGTTTTGAATTTGTAAATTGATATTTTTATAAATGTTCATAACTTAGAATTTGAATTTTTGAAAAATGGAAGTATGAATTGAGATTATGTTTTATTTAATGTGCCTTGAACATGTCTGTATGTTTATGCTTAATTGTATTAATTTGTTTTAATTAATTATCGTAATGGTTGGATTAAAATTTAAACTGAGTGTGCAAGTTAACCTTCCATGACCAGTGAAAATTAGAGGCAACCAAGAGACCTATGTGATTTATTTGTGTGAAGCCAAACTTAACCCATATAAAGATGCTAGAATCACGTGTTGTATTGTGTAATTATAATGTGGTATGAGATACGTATATGGTGGGTTAAGGGTTTAGTGTTCTAAAATGTTTAGAAGTTTAAATGTGATTTAAAAACATGGATTTCAAATACAATGTTGGATGTGTTTTTAAGAGGGTCAAATATGTCATTATTTGGTTAATTCTTGCATTTTTAAAACCCTAAGCATATAACCTATGGGTTGGAATTTAATTATTTATCATACCCTTAGTCATATCTCATTAATAATCTCACTTAAATGCTTTGTAAGAGAGGTGATGAATTTGGGGGTGAGGGGATGGACTTTGACCCAACCTCATTCCCATTTGGTCTCCCAATCTCATTTATGAGAAAGGACTTAGGAGAGATGGGTGATCATGTGCACCATGCCTCTTAAATGTAAGAGAGGACTTGGTAGTTATTTTTGGTTTTTGTGTGAAATAAAAAGATTCATCCAAAGATGTGGAATTTGTGAATTTTTAAATAAACTTGGGAGAGCTGAAGAAAGGTTTGAAATTTGAAGTTAGGTTTTACATACCCTTGAAGAAAACACGTGTACTATTGTTCATATTTCAGATATGAACTTGTTCTATTTTAAAACACAAGTTTCTAAGAGGAAGATTTCCATTTGAGTCCCCTTATGGTTTCATTATGTACTGATCTGCAACACTTTAAATTCAGACATTTGTGAGATGGTACCGAATATAAGAAAAAGCAAAAGGTGCATTTTATTTCAGAATTATTTCTTCATGTAGGACATTTGTCAGATGGTACCAAATATAAGAAAAAGCGAAAGGTGCATTTTATTTCAGAATTATTTCTTCATGTAGGACATTTGTCAGATGGTACCAAATATAAGAAAAAGCGAAAGGTGCATTTTATTTCAGAATTATTTCATGTAGCACAAATTTCAAAAGAGTCCAATATAAAAATGAAAATAAAATAGTATATACATGAAGTTTCCACAATCCATTATAATATTAAGAAAATATTTCTGGATTAAAATTGTGCGCCAATTTTTACATCAACATTTTGGATCATATTCCATGATCCATCATCAGGATGCAATGCAGAAAGAGAGTCTTTTCTCAATTCAGGTGATGGATCATGGAGTATGATCCCAAATAATGTAAAAATTGACACACAGTTTTAATCCAGAAATCTTTTCTTAAAATTAATATATGCATGATTTCATTTTCCTAATATGCTATATACAATGTTTTTTTTACAAATAAAATACAATAAAAACAGAGCTAAAGGGGAACCTGATCTGTGTACTTTGTTAGTGGTCTCTTGACTTACACAGGTCACCATATGCATCCTAAAAATAAGGATAGATCAATAAGGTTTAACTGTAACATTCAGGCCGTCAAATAGTCTCAAGGGCTGTTAAGTCAATAAGAAACAAAGGCGCCGGATGTATAGTTAACTTAATGTTGTGTTCTTTGTCAAAACACAATTTGAGGGATGAGTTTCAGCTATTATGTCTCATATAGAAACAAATTATAAAACACACATACTTCTGCATAGAGTCAACAATAGGGTATATTTATATACATTTTTACTAGAATCTTGTAACCTGCAAATGGAAGTGTAAATTAAAAAAATAAAGACCAGGAAGATTGACTTCACCACAGATATAGGATTAAACAAAAATGATAAAAAAGACACTTTTAAATAAATGATAAAAAGGAAATAATATAAAAAAATTAGATTGGGGGAAGGGTTCGACGCTCTCTCCAATCCCCAAAGCCTCGCGGCTGGGGATGGGAAGGGGCATCGCCTCCCACCTCACTACAGGCATGGCTGTGCAAAGGGACCACACCCTCCCTCTTGGGGGCGCGACCCTTGCATAGGTCGGCAGCTCTGGCAACCTTTCTTCCCTATGCAACTATGCCTGACAAAAACCATAGGGAAAGCTAAAACAAAAAAAAAATCTAACAATATCTGCTGTTAAACTGTAAGACTTAGCAGCAATCAAAACAAAAAAAAAAAGCAAAACCAAAACCCTTGAATGGCAACAACGACCTCAGGGCTCAGCCCCTACACAAGATATTAGAAATAAAATAATTATTGTTGCCCAAACAAAGACACATAGAGAAAATAAACCCCACTTCCTTCTAAAACAATCCAATGATCAAAAACCAACAAATTTTAGAGAAAGATTTGTGAAGAAAAGAGATACGTTACAGAGTTGCACGGGTGGCGGATGCCGATCAAAATGGACCTACGCCTCCCGTCCTGCCTGAGAGTTCATCTGTCCATACAACTAAAGCAACCGCCTCTCCCTTCCCTTCTCCTGTGCACATTCGGCGTTGGAAAGCAATTAGGGCGAAATGACTTGGGGTTTTCCCTGTCGAGTGTCGACTCATGCCCTTTAATTTGAGCGTAGCCTTTTGCTAAGAAAAATAAAATAAAACAAAAGTGAATGTCGCCTAATTAAAAGTATAAAATGGACACAATAGAAATATTAATTGGAATTAAAAAAATCTAAGGCTGCCATTTCAGTTATCCGTGTTTTTTCTTTATGGGAGAAATGTAAGACCAATTAGTTTAACATTCATATTAAATTTGAAGGAAACACTTTTTATGGGTGAATATTTACTGGCAATTGCACCTTCGTGTGCAATGGGTACATCAAAGATTTGTATCACATAAATGCTAAGATCTGCAATATTTCAAACCATTGGATTTCAAATTTTGTAATTTCAAACCCTAAAAAATAAGGGATAGTACATGTCAATGTGCCCAAGTTTTGTACGCACACTTAATTAAGCATCTAAAAATATTAGGGTTTTAGTGCTACTCAATGCGTGAGTTCAAGGCAAAAAATTTGTAGGCTTTTAAATGAAAATATTGGTTGTGAATTAAAGTTTGTTTTTAGGCATGGGGTGAGAAATGTTTCAACTGCCTGAAAGTTGTTTTTATTAGCATGAGACAACTTTCCAAAGAACCAATCCCTTCATTTAATAGATAGAAACATAATTGTGTTAAAATGAAATAAAACACAACAAAAACAATCCAGCAGCATAAATATTCCAAAACTAAAATTCACGGAAACCATGGCAAGCGATACCTAAAAATTATGCAAAAATTATGTCGTGTTGTCGAAGATGCAGACAATAAAAAAATAGGCAAAGCTTGCAATAAAAGTATGAAACCCTGCCACAAAAGAAATTTATTTAAATGACAAGAACCAGAACCAATCTTCCTACAGTTGTTGCTTCAATCTATTTAAAGTAAACAAAATCTGAAAATATCAAGATTTTAGGGCTTACTTAGATTCTTGAGCTCGAGTAAAGAAAAACTTGAAATGGCATCCACAACATCAAGTGCAATGTAGTCCAAAGCCATTAAAAGAATAATTATTAATTTAAATAGAGGCGTAGAGGCATTAAAAGAGTAAATTACATTGCTAAGAATTTTCTTTATAAATCCAACACACCCTGTATCAGACACATTCATAGATTTCAACTTGTTCAACAAATTGATGTCCTCTTGTTTGTTGCAGCATCCTTTTTGTTTGTAACCATCGTTGGAGTAGAAACTTAGAGAAACTGAAAGCTAAGGAGCTCCTAGCACCTATAAATCAAATTAGGCATGCCTATTCCAACAACAAATATTGATAATGTGTAAACACAACATACAATGGTTCAAAACAAAAATCCATGCACTTGAATCAATACACATGGGAAGAGTTGCACAAGCATTGATAAATACAAAGATTATAGATCCTTAATTCACCACATTATTTTTACAAGTTATGGCTCTAAAACCCTCATTGAAACCTCATTTTTAGGCTGCAACTCAACAAATTGGAGAACTGAAAGGTCAATACCAGCGAGGAAGAGTTTGGAGGAGCAGAAATGAAGAGCAACGGGAAAGCAACAAAAAGGGGCAAAAAAATAGTCAAAAAAATGGCAAACAATGATGAATTGTTGAGACGCTTTTAATCATCTTGCATGCCCTGTCTAGGAGTCTACACCATCGATAGAAAAAATGAGTTAGGGAAAGTTCAATGAGGGAATTATCTGTTAAGTGATTTGGGAATCTACTAAATGGTTCAACTTCACATACAAGACAATCAAATCAAACTTAATCCAAAGACTTCAAATACAAATTAAAGCTTATGCATCAATACCTAAGAAAAAACAAGAGATGGTTGCAATCACATATGTTTTACTCCCGAAAACCATCAGAAGGTGTTATGTCTTACCTGCATCTCAACTCTTTGATTTGTTTTACATGCTTCTTATAAAATTCTTAAAAGCTCCACTGCACTTTTTTGAAAGACACCACTACTAAAATCCTACAAATGAAAAATACAAGAATTAATACAATCCCATAAGCTATATATGAAAAAGGGTGCTTAATATGTTGAGATAAAAGGGTGTTATTGTTTATTATGTTGTGACCTAGGTTTTAATCTAGAGGAAATAATTCCAAGAAAAAGAGAATATGAGCTCTAGTTGCCATGTGATCGCTACCCTTAAGGTATGTACCTACTAAAATGAGCTCTAGTTGCCATGTGATCACTACCCTTAAGGTATGTACTTGCTTATATGAGGTGTAGTTACTATATAAATACTAATTACTACATATAAGCTATATAAGAGAATGACACCTGTGGGAGAAGACTCAGGCTCCAATCTAATAGATGTCTTGACTTCTAGAATAGAATATCAATTGTGATTTGGTTATTCTTTAATCATACCCATAAGCTGTGTAATTAGTAAGATGAATTATGTTTGGAAATTGCTATCCGTAATCTATATATGGAAGGAGTGTTTCTTATGAGAAGATTCGAGTTCAATTCTAGTAAAGGTGTTGCCTACCAACATATCAACTCTATTTACCATGCACTCGCTAAGATAAGTTTTGGTTACTATGTAATTGCTACTCTTGCAATCAAAGAAAAAAATTAGAAAAACGAGAGAAATGAAAATGAGAAAACCAAAACGTTATGCCTATGTTCACCATTTTAGATTATATGAGAGCTAGTTGTTTTCAAGCTTTAAATTAATTAGCACTTGTGAAAAGAAATTCAGTGCAATATAAGAGTTAAACTAGGTTTTTATCTATCCCCTACCCTAATATACCTAGATAGAAATTTAAAAAATATCTGGAAACAACAAGACAAGTAGGGTTTTCATAGCAACTGGATTATTAAATTATTTTTAATATATAGGCTGACAATATGGTTCTACTTGCTAAACACCTTGCAAATTCAAGTAAACAATCAAGAGTCTTCCAAACATTTTTCAATAGGCTTGGTCTCTTTGTAATATTGATAAACACAAAATCACATTAGTAAAATAAAAAAAATAATTTACCTTATGGATTCCTTCAATAATCATCTACACTGATGAGTGCTTTAAAAATTCAACAAGAGGTCCAATCCAAACTTATCATAGTTATATCTTTAAAATCTTACCATATAATTTCTTTCCAACCACAATTAGAGTTCCTCACACATTTTTCCCATGTCTACCCTACAATAATTGTTGGTAAAACAAAAATTAGCATAGTAAAGTCTTAGGAAACTATATATCCAATTCCTTTAATATTCACCAACTATTAATGCAACCCAAGTTTGTCAAAATGGTGATATTTTTTATATTCCCAAGTAAAGGTCACTGGTTTAAATATGGACAGGTTGTATATTTTATTAAAATAAAATACATCAATGGAAAAACAATCCTTTTATGAAAGGGTGGAGAGGAGACTAGGTGAGAAGGAAGATAGAAGTTAGGATAAATAGATTGAGGGGGAACTATAATTCCATGGTAAGGAGGATAAGAAAGCTAAATCCTTAGAAGGAAAAATGAAATGTTAGCTTCTAAGATTCAGAGGAGAAGGATTTTAGAAAAAAGTGTCTGGGAAGGTATCATTTGCAAGGAGAGAGCTTGCGAAAGGGTTAACACTTACAAAGGAAGGTTGGGAAGAAGAGGAAATCAGGTCTTCAAAAAAAGATAATGCTAGAGGCTATCCAGATTAAAGGTTTATTTCTATGGAGGAGAAAATTGAAGTTAATGTTGTGTTGTGCTCATTTGACCAATCCTTGATCAGTAAGAAAGCTTCTCCCTTCATTAAAGGTGGCATGCCAAGTGATCAAGCATGTGTCAAATTACTAGAAATCTAAAGAAGACAGTTGATATTGAGGTAGATTGGAATAGAGGAAGGGAAAATTTGAAGGAAGTTCAAGTGTTGTTGCTAATAGTAGCCAGTGTACTTTGGAACTACGTGGTTCTAGACCTGCAGTAAAAAAGTATTAAAGCTGGTTTTTTTGGTGGTATTAGTTTATTGTATTATAATTTTCAATTAATTAATAAATGTGATCAAAGATGCATTATCGGGGTTGGATAGACAATAGTGGTGTTTAGATGAGGATCTTGACTTTATTTTGTGTCTTATATCTACTTTTAATATTGTTGTAGCTTTGTTTCATGTATTACTTGGATAATTCTAGGCTGTTATTTTGATGTAATTATTGTATCTATTGCTTTCAAGATGTATAGGTTTGCAAATATCTCGAAAAATCTATTTTTATCCATTAATAAAAAAAGTGTGAAGATTCACTAAAAACTATCCAATTGAATCCCCATAAAACATAACATATTTGATATACTACAAAAATACCACCTAAACCTAAACCCAAACCTTTCATACCCTTTAAAAAAAATGTATATCCTATAATGTTTAAACAATTTACCTCATCAATTCTTTCATAGAACTAAGCAATATTTATTTTATTTCTTCACGTAAAAAAGACATCTTTTGCAATTTCGAAGAGCTAGAAAATAGATATCAATAGGTACTACAGACTTTGGAATAGGAAGACATACGCTGCCATAATTTGTGAAATTGGTTTTGAGTATGTACTCCACATTCGTAGGATTAGTAGTAGAAATATAGTTGTGAGTAGGATAAGCTAGTCTATATGTTTTATGGTGGTAGTGATAAAAAATATAAAAATCATGTATCCTCTTAAAATTGAGAATATGAACAACTATTGTAGCAGCCATAGGTGGGTATGAATGACTACTCCACTTGCTTCTAAAAATGTTCTATAGAAAAATTAGAGAAGCAAGTGCAAGAGGGAGTAATACAATTGTTGTTGCAAATATGCTCAACACTATTCTTCTTGTTCAAGACAAAAGAAGTACAAAATTTGAATAGATAATAAAAGGTACTCTAATTCTAAACTATTTGGGTGGGGTTCTTTCAAGATTTTATGTGCAGTGGGTGTCCATAAGCAGTGGAAAATTGAAATTGGGACAAAAATCTCAAATTTTAGATAATCTTGCAGATTGTTTGTCTTGGGTCTAATAGGTAGATGCGTTGACAAAGAGTGGGTTAGAAAACAAACCTTTAAAAGGGGAGTTTCCAATGATCTTCTAAAACCAAATAAATTAAAATAAGATAAACATACCCATTATCATAGAAATTCTAAGATTTGTAAAATTTTAAACCATTAGATTTCAAACCCTAAAAACTAGGGGATAGTACATGTCAATGCGCCCAATTTTTGTATGCACACTTAACTAAGCATTTGAAAATATCAAGGTTTTAACACTACTCGATTCTTGAGTTCAAGACAACAAGTTTGTAGGCTTTTAAACAAAAATATTGGTTGCAAGTTAAAGTTTTTTTTCAAGCATGACATGAGGAATGTTTTAACTACTTGAAAGTTGTTTTTCCCAGCATGAGGCAACTTTCCAGAGAGCCAATCCCTTCATTTAAAAAATAGCAACATAATGATGTTAAAATGAAATAAAACACAAAAAAATGATCCAGCAATGTAAATATTCCAAAAATTTAAATTCACTAACAACATGGCAAATGACTTACCTAAAAATTTTGCACAAATTTTTTCTTGTTGTCGCTGATGATAAAAACTAGGCAGAGCTTGCAATAAAAGTATGAAGCCCTTGAAAGGTCAATACTAATGAGGAAGAGTTTAGAGGATCAGAAACCAATGGCAATGGGAAAGCAACAAAAAGGGGTGAAAATAGCCAAGAAAATGGCAAACAATGAAGAGGCTGAGATTCATTTCATTGTCCTACATACCATGTCCCTCAATTTGCATCGTTCAATGTAAAATTAAAAATGAGTTGAAAATTCTCATCAGCGTAAATACGTTGAAAATTTAGTTGACATATTAAACTCGATATTAATAAATTCTCCCAATCTCAATTGACATATTAAATTTAGATTTTAAATTTTTCTTTTGATTAAAGGCTTGAAATGATGATTTTTGTGTAGGGACTCTCTTACAGTTCTAGGGTTTTGAACCTAAAAGGAGAGAGGAACAAAAACCTTAACACTTCACTCAAGAACAAACCCTTGAGATTCCAATGCAAAGGAGATTGAAATTTTACGAAGGGGATTTTCCTCGAGGCTAAAAAATAGATAAGAGGGGTTCACCACCAAGTGTAAACTTGGAAAATGCAAGATGTTTGAAAACACATTGTGATATGCAAAAAGACTTAGAAATGTAAGTAAATTGTAATGTAAAGCTATGAAATTGGAAATGTGCACTTAGAACTTGTTGGAGATGGAATGAAGCTCTGAAATCCTAAATTTGTTGCTTTTTAGGCCAACTAGGACTCATACACCAAATTGGGTGACTTAGTCCTACTTCAAGCGAATTGCGTTGGAACAGGTTTCAGACAAATTGGTACTCAGATCTACAAAAATCTTGGGCAAACTCCTAGAGTGGGACTCATTCGCCACTAATGGAGAATTAGTCCACTTTCAGATTTCTAGAAGTTTAAAAGTGGAATATGTAGCTATCGGTCTGCTTTTCTGCTCCTGTTTCAGATCTAGGTTTGAAACTATCAAATTCAACTGGTAGGCCTTCCCCAAGTCTTGTTTACAACTTTGAAAACTTTGAATTTCTTTGAAAACTTTAATGACAACTTTTTCAATATTGCTTCTTGAGAAATCTGCAACCTAGCCCTACAAATCACACAAAAGAAGAGGAAAATTGTTTGTAGGGTTAGTGGATAGGGGTTTTCCTTGGTCAAACCCCTTGTTGGTAGTTAAACCCTTGAAATAGAATGAAATGGAAAGAAGAATGATGAATGAGAAAACAATGATGTTGCAACTCACCAAAACCATAATAGAGGCTACAAACATGTAAGTAATGGCTCCAATGCATGTGGACTTGAACTCTAGCTTGATGTTGATAGATCTTGAATAAAGCACATACTTGAATCACACAATCCTACATCACAAATGTTAGCTCTAAAAAAACATGATGCAACTAGTCTTTGACATGATGGTTGACACTTGAAATTGCTCTTGAAAGCTTGATAACCTACCCTTGACATGCCTTGAATGCTCTTGTGAACAAAATGATTAGATACTTGAATCCTAGGTCACTTGATTGCTTGTTAGGATGAAATGAGACATTGTATTTATACTCAATTATGCAATAATTCCCAAAAATACAACACTACAAGCCGACCTTAGATCTTAGAGAATAAAAACCCTCCAGAATTTTAAATCAAATTTGAATTTTGGGTTGAAGGGGACTCATTCTCCCAAAATGGAAAATGAGTCCCACCTTAGGCATCTAAAGTGGGTTTCAGGATTTTTAAGTTTTAAATGATGTTTGTCAAGATTATTCTTAAAAATACACTTAAATAAGGCACATGGATGCACAATGGGGTTAATTAAAGCATAAGAAAGCCCAATTATTAATGACAATCCTATAGAAATGTGAAATTGTGTTACAACACTTAGCAATAAGGCTTGGTAAATGGTAAAAAGAAGTTATTTAGGTGAAATACATTAACAAGACCTTAGAAAAGTGTGAAAGTGTGTTACAACACTTTAGAACACCTAGGTAAGGTACCATTAAAATCCTTTCAATTCACAAGGGCCTAGGACCTAATGTGAATGTGTTATCCACATTACAACACTAAATCAAGCCAAAACTAAGCCAAAATCCACAAAAAAGGACCCAAATAAGTGTGAAAATGTCCAAAGATCCATTTTTCTACACTACAAGGCTATATGAACATTTATAATTGATATGCATGAAAAATAGGATTTCTACATATTTGTACACAAATATTTTAAATTGTAGTATTTTTAGTCCCTGCCTTATAGGTGGGCGACTAATATTTTGACTATGCTCATCCCTATAAGTGCATTCCTTGTGAGTTGTGTGAATAATATTCTATTTTTGACCTGCTAATGTTTCTAGGATTATTTTATTAAAAGGAAATTTATGGCTTTTCTTTGCAATTTTGTCTTTGGTTGTTGCGATTTTCCTCATGGTTTTGTGTTTTTTTTAATCAATTTAATTTTTCCAATTAGTTTAATGAATTACTAATGTTTTGTTGCTATTGAAAATATTTCATGACTTTGTAGTGTTCTTTGATATAGTCATGCCTTTGGGCCCATTCTTTCTGTTGATATGTGGCATTTGAGCAAGGACATTGTGTATTTACTATTAGCCCATTTTCATTTTTTGCCTCGATAAACATGCAAAGAACTTTCTTTTCCTTCTCCATGAAATTTTTTTTAGAATTATTTTATTAAAAGGAAATTTTGGTGTTTTCTTTGCAATTTTGTCATTGGTTGTTTCCATTTTCCTTGTGGTTTTGTGTTTTTTTAATCAATTTAATTTTTCTAATTAGTTTTTCGAATTCCTAATGTTTTGTTGCTATCGGAAAAATTTCATGAATTGTAATGTTCTTTGATATAGTCACGTCTTTGTGCCCAATGTTTCTATTGACATGTGGCATTTTAGCAAGGACATTATCCATTTACTATTAGCACATTTTCATTTATTGTGAGTAGACTAAAGTACAACCGTCATTGATGTCTTAAGGTGTGAAGTTTGAAGTCTATCGAGCAAAGGATTATTTGTGTTGTTTATTCACTTGCTCAGATTGTTTGACAATGACAAAATTTGTGTCTATTGTTTGATGTTCTCTGCATTGCATGGGTTAATGTGTGGTCTTCCCTATGTTTGAGTGCTTTTATGGGTTAGTGTATGTTGTTGAGTTAAATACTTAACACCATAATTCATTAAAGTTGACTTCTCTATTGGCGACATTTAAGAATGGAACTAATCTTTTCACTGGCACATGCATGTGAACTACACTTCAATCTATTAAATGAAAATGAAAATTAGGTCTAAATAAGTGGAAAATGTCTTAGTTAAGTGCATGTGTCATTAATGGCTTATGGTGTGAAGTTTTAAGCCTGCTGAGCAAAGGATTATTTGCATTATTTATTCATTTTCTATGATTGTTTGATGAGGGTGAAATTTGTGTTTTGTGAGAGGGTTTATGTCTACTATATTGGAATTGAAAAATGAGGTGTTTGTAAGTTCCTATATCTTTTACAGTGTCATTTTATAGTTTTTTACATCTCTATGTTTTATGCGTTAATGACTAGTGTTTGTTCTTCTTTGTATTTTATGGGTTAGTGTCTACTCCTACCTATCTTTCAGTGCTTTTTATGGGTTAGTCTTGCTTGTCGAGTTAAGGACTCAGCACCATAATTCATTAATGTCGACTTCTTTGTTGGCCACGATTAAGAATATAAATAATCTTTTCTTTGCATGCATGCATGCCACCTACATTAAAATGTATTAAATAGAAATGAAAATTAGGTCTAAATAAATGCAAACTGTATCTTTTATAGTGTCATTTTATAGTTTTTTACATCTGTGCATTCTATGGGTTAATTTCTATTGTTTGTTGTTGTCTGCATTTTATGGGTTGATGTCTATTGTTGGCTATCTTTGAGTGCTTTTATGGGTTAGTCTATGTTGTTGAGTTAAAGACTTAACATACCATACTTCGTTAATTTCGAGTTCTCTGTTGGCTATGATTACTTGAATGGAACTAGTCTTTTGTCTACACGCATGCATGCCAGTTGCAGTTCAATCTATTAAATGGAAATGGAAATTAGGTCTAAATAGGTGCAAAATTTTTTGATATAAAATTATTTCATCAATTTGCAATGTTTTGTTCATATTGGAAATATTTCATGGCTTTGTAATGTTCTTTGATATAGTCATGTCTTTGCACTGAGTGTTTCTGTCGATGCATGGTGTTTTAGCAAGGACATTTAGCATTTGTTACTCTCTAATTTTCATTGATTAATGGATGTGGTGTCAAGTTTTAAGGCTATTGAGAGGCACAAATTTGACCCTCATCAAACAATCTGTCAAAAATGGATGGATTTGCAAGTTTGTATATGTTTTACACTATCAATTCGTATTTTGTTCAGTTAAAGACTTAACACCATAATTCATAAATGACGAGTTCTCTATTGACCATCATTAAAAATGAAACCAATCTTTTGTCTATGACGCATGGATGCCAACAGGAGTTCAATCTATTAAATGAAATTTACGTCTAGATAGGTGCAAAATTTGTGGTTGGTGGGAGGGTTTATAAGTATCCTATTGGTATGCATGTTGTAACAAATATGTCTGCATCATTTAAAAGCTTTATTGCAGTTAGACCCTACCTTTTAAGGTGAGAGACTAATGTTTTCATTGTGCTCATGCCTATCAATGCATTGCTTGGGAATCGTGGTGGCAATGTAACTTTTTCACCTTGCTAGTGTTTCCACAATTATTATTTTTATTCGTAGTACATAGCCAAGGCTGCATGCATTATATTAATATCAAAAAGATTTATATCATTTTACTCCCCAAGGTGGGGGAGCCAATGCCAGAGCATTTTCGTGTACATACAATGATTTTTCAAACAAAAATTTTCTCCTCCTCTATTAGAGGCGATACATTCTTTACACAGACACTATTCACAAAATTTGTCAAAAAACCTACCAGACTCCACCATCAGACTTCATTCGACCTCCTCATAGAAATTCCTTGAGCCCACAAGCTCTACGAAATCATGGCACCAGTTTCAATTCCTGTGATTTCATCCAAACCTAGGTGATGACCCAAAAATGTTGCACCCAATGATGCCCAATGTTCGTGTTGATGCACGTCACTGCTTAAGCCCAAAATGAACGGGTGTTAGTTGACTTCTACTCCCAACCTAAACATTTTTTCGACGTCATATAGAAATGGGATCCCCACTCCAGGCTGAGCAAGAGCCACAGTGTTGATATCTTCCAACAGGATGGAGGCCTTGAAGACTGTTCACAGGAGAACCAGAAAACAAACCTTGGGAAAGTTTAGATCCAATAGGGAAGCCAGAAAAATAGACGAAATGTCTGAGTTTTCTTTGGTTTGATTCCGTGAAAAATAATACTTCTTCCCCAACACCATTCTCATAGTCTCCATATAGAGAATGTCCTTGTTCAAATAGATTTTTGACAGCCACTGGTCTGAAATGAAGCTAAGAAAGGCTCCCTCCTACTTTGAGCTCTACGTATCCATCTTTCTATGTGTTTTTTGATTCCAAAACTTTGGTTAAATAGACCATTATGTCTCCAATGCTCATTAATGCAAAGGTCGACCTTCATTAATCAATCTGTCCTCACGAATGTATTCCATTCGATTCTCTTACTCAGCTTCCAATCTTTGCACAATTGGGTAGTTTGGTAGACACCCTACTCATGATTGCATTGAATTATGAGTTATGAAGGTAAGACACCCTACTCATGATTGCATTGAATTATGTAGTTATGAAGGTAAGGATCAAATGACTTGTAAAAATTAGGCATCTCAATTACACGTGTTATTTTTGCATGATTGGGTAGTTTGGTAAGACACCCTACTCATGATTGCATTGAATTATGTAGTTATGAAGGTAAGGATCAAATGACTTGTAAAAATTAGGCATCTCAATTACACGTGTTATTTTTGCATGATTGGGTAGTTTGGTAAGACACCCTACTCATGATTGCATTGAATTATGAGTTATGAAGGTAAGGACCAAATGACTTGTAAAAATTAGGCATCTCAATTACACATGTTATTTTTGCATGCACTAAGAAGTGTATGTGTAATTATTTGAATTGTTTTGTTGACTACCCCATACATGATTATGATGCAGGAGCATCCGGAGCGAACATGTAATCAGCATCACCCAAAAAAATTTACAGTTTAATATCTTGGGATTCTAGAAGTTTTGAGTAAAATCATTTTGCAGGGAATCTTGGAACATCATTCCAAGCCTTCTCACAAATTTTCATGTGAATCGGAGAACTTTGGTTTTTTCTGGCCGCAGACATCCATGTCTTCAATTCGCAAAATTAATCATCTCCAAATTTTACGAGCATGATTATTGAGAAAATAAAGATTAATTTCATGTTTATTTTGATGTCTATTTAGACGGCAGTGTGAAAGATCAAATATTCTTTAATTGATTTCAAATAACCAACATTCAAGTTACATGCTGAGAGAATTTGAAAAGACAATTTAAGAGAGATGATCCGACCAAAAGAGAAGAGATGAAATTTACACAGCCAAAAGAAAATAAAATGTATTGATAAAGTGAATAGGTATGCAGCCATATGGAAGAGGAAAAGGCACCGCTGTTTTTTTAAGAAAAGAAAGTGGACAGGTAAAAAAAAACTAAGAGAGAAGCTGCAACTTGAAGCTAGAGAAAACAAAACAACTAAGGAGCGTATTGAGAGAAGAGGTGTGGTGGTAAGCGCCCAGCAGATGAAAGTTGAAATGCAGATTTAAAAAAATGCATAGGCATGAAGAATAGAGGAGGGGCTACACAGATTTTAAGAGGTGAAATTTAAAGCTTCAAAGTAGATGTTGATAAAGGCAGATGAAGTAAGAAGGGACCATGCTATGTATAAGGCAGTTGCAAGTTTAATTGGAATAAAAATTGCACAGAGAAAAAGGATTAGAGGCTATGCCATACAAAGGACAGCTATGTGAATATAGAGAAGGAAAATGAATGAGTAGGAATTTCAGGTCTGCAACATAATTAATAAGAACAATTAAATAAATCAAAGCCATTGCCTATGAAGAGAGGACTGTGACGCCTGGCATATGAAGACAAGGAGCAAACAAATAGTGGCTGCACAATCATCAGAAAATAAACAATTTAGATAGAATTTTAATGAAGAGCAAGTCATGCCAGATTTGAAGGAGGAAATAATCTGAAGAGAAATTGCAGAACTACAAGTGCATAAACAGAGGAAAAGCAAATAAATTTGAAGATGTAATTTGCAGCATATATGTATGTTCATGAACAACAATAAATTTAACAAATTCCAGAATGAAATTTTTAAATTGGTTTGTGTGTTGAATAAATATGTATAATTGAAATGGTCAGTTGCTTAATTCGTTGGTCTGATAAGATACAGAGTTTCTTTCTTGTCTGCATCAGATTATAAATTTCTACTTAAGACTATTTATGATAGTTTTATTTGGTTTACATTCCTCATTAGACCATCTTTTGAATTTATGCTCGAGGTTTTGTTCTTGTTTGTCAATTAGATTTTGTAAGTGTAACATAATATGTTACAAACTAATTAGACAATCAAGAAGGAAACATTTATCATCCTAGAGAGATTGAGCAATGTTCATGCTTCTTTAGAATCATATTGACTGATTTTTATGCTACTCGTTCTTACAAGGCTAAGTGGTTTCTTTGCTCCTTGATATTAGTATGATTATGAGATGTTTGTGCCCCATACTATTTTCTATGGGTTCCACTTCCAAATAAGCACAAATAAGACCAATTAGGGTTAACAATTATTATTATGGTACATATACGTATTGATTGAGATAGCCTAACAATTTAAATATCATATATAAAACTTTACCTCAGTAAATACATATTATGTTTTCATAATGTAAGTTCCTAATTTGATATGTATAGAATATGTAGTTCATTTTACCACATGGCTTATGGTAGATGCTTTATCTAGCTAGTTGAATTAAACTTGATTTGATTCCATAATATAATGATGCCATTGGTAACTTATAAAGTTGTTTTGTTTTTTCCAAACCCCTACATACTTCTTTAAGTGTATCTCTAAAGGTTTTTACTTAAGATTAGTGTTATGATAGTTTGATTTTGTTGCTATTTCTTATTGAACCACTTTTTAATTTTTTGGGAGAGGTCTTGTTGTCGTTAATATATTAGCTATGTTGAGTAATAAGATACTATAAAATAATAAGATAATTGAAGGAAACACTTGTAATTATAGAGGGATTACATGATATTTGTCTTCCCCTCTAATTAAATTTAGTAGTATTTATGTTCATCATTATTGCAAGGTCAATTAATGTTTGTGATTAGTATAATTTCTCATTGGTTCCACTTTTATATACACACCAAGATTAAGTAGGGCCACCACTTATTAAGATATTTTTAGGTGTGGATACAAATTATTAAACACTCAATGAATCTTATTGATATAATCAAAACAACTTGAATCTCATATATAGAACTATATCTTGTTAAATATATATTACCTTTCCATAATCTATGTTGGAAATTATATATATAGAATGAGAATTAAGTGGAGTTTTACTACTCTCCAATTGAATTTATTAGTGTTTGTTCTCCATATTCTAAGAACTAGCCCCTATTTTGTTTTATAAAAACCCTAACAAATCCATTATATAGAGACACAATCTTCCTAACATTTTTTTCTAGAAATGACTCGAAGTGATAGAGTGAGTGGCTATTTTATATTAAAATATAAATTTTAAATAAATTGCGGGTGATTGGGAAACCAAAATTTGTTATTTTTTAATCAATTTGACAAATTAGGATATAATTTTTTTATAAAATATTAATTGAGACAGGGAATTAAGGATAAGTTTTCCAATATTTTTTAACAAGGTGATGAATTAAGTCTAAATCTCTCATATTTTTTTAATTGAGACAGAATATCAAGACTAAACTATCAATAAATATTTAATTGAGACAGTGAATTGATCATAACTTGCTTATATATTTTGAAGTGGCAAATTAAGCCTAAGCTTGATGAAAGTTGTAATTATGGGATAAAATTAAAACCTAAATGATTAAATTTATAAATTATGTGGAAAATTTTAAGCTAAAATTACCTTGTTATTATAATTGATGTGGTGAATGGGAATATACTTTTCCTTAGAATGATTAATTAAAGATAGATATGATTAAAATTGTAACTATAATATTAACTAAAAATCAGACATTAATGATATTTTTTATTAGAATGATTAATTAAAGAGACATAATGATTAAAATTGTAACTATAACATTAACTTGAACTAGACATTAATGAATTTTTCTAAACTTGAATATTTTAAACAATAAATACTTTATAAATGAAACACAAAAAATAATTCTTTCATAAAATTATCTTAATAAAAACAATGATACTTTTTCATAACTTAAATAACATTCATGTGATACTTTGAATAAAAGTGTCACACATCACTCTAAATATTTTGATTTAATTTAGTTGCCATGAAATTATGAAGAGGTAGTTCTCATCACATAGTTGGCCAACCATTATACTCTTTTGTCTTGTATATTCTTTAATTCACCATCTAGAAACCAAAAAATATTAGCCTTTCTTTGGTTTATCAAGGGCACAAAGTCTCTTTTCCTGTTGCATGCTCTTCATAGAGAGGTGGGTTGGGTTAGACCAATCTACTAAAATTGAGTGAACTTTATTTTTAATTCTTGTTCATAGCAAATAATCGTGGTCATTTAGGAAGTCACTGGCGGAGACTACTTGGACCTTGATATAAGGATTTATGTAAATTCTATGATTGCTTCATATTTTCTATATAAATTCTACTCATAACAAAAAGTGCCAATGGAAATAGAGTTATCTATGATTATGGGAATCTCGTTTTTTTTTAGCATTTTTATAATATTATAGTTTTTTTTAATTAGTTGATAGATTACATATAGTGTGAGATTTGAGCCTGAAACAAGACTCATGTCTGCAAACAATTATTGAATTGTAAGAAAACAAGTTCTAACTATCATTAAATGGTAAATCAGTTGTCGTTTAATGGTAAAAGCTTCAAAATATCATGTGAAAGCCTCCAAAATTCACTTATCATATAAAATCAAGATAAATATTGATTTTCCAACTAGATGGGAACATTCTATTTTCATTTGCAATGTTTTTTTCTAATTTGATAACAACTTCCCTTTTTTCGTTTGCATTGCTTTACATTTTAAATTTGATGCAAATATTTGAAAATCAGTAATACCCAATTTTTTTAAAAGAAAAAAGCTATATTTGTCTAAGTGAAATTTTTTAGATCTGAGTAAGTTTATTTCATTTTATTATTTAGCACTTATTATTAGTTATTGCATGGAGAGGGTCACGCCTGGAATTTAGTCACCCCTACCTCTTATGATGGTTTGGTGATTTAATGCTTGTCAAAAAAATTGTTTAATTTATGAATTTTTATATAAAATCTTTTATAAATTTAGTATCTTTGAAAAATTAAAAAACAGTGATAATTACTAGTAATAAATATAAAAATCTACTGTTATAATTAACAATTAACAAAAGTTTCTAAGTTCATATTAAAAACAAATCTTGTTAAATATATTCTAAAGCTAAAAATAATTATATTCTATTTTGAAAAGGTTCAAAATTAATATATATTTTTATAATAATATTATAAATCACATATATTAATATAAAAAAATGATAACTATTATAAAAATGTCAAAAGTTTCTAAATTCATGTTAGAAAATATTCAAAAAAATATTATTCTATTCTATATTAATCAATCTTTTTATAATAAAAATTATGAAATGATATATATTATATTTTGCTTATAATATGTTTTTACGGTTTAATAAAAATATAAAAAGTCAAACTATACGGTCTAATAAATTTTAAAGATGGTCTAAAATTGAAAAAACAGTCAAATAGACTATCAAATTCCATGTGCCGAGACGGTATTAAATGACATCCACCAAAAAGCAATGTTAAGGAAAAACTTTTCAACTAGAAATTGACATTCAAATGACATGCAAATCCATATCCACTCATAAATCTTATCATCTTATCTTTTGAAAAAAAAAAATATTGTTAACTTTCTAAAATGAATTTAAAAAATGATTTTTTTTTTAAAGCTATCAATTTGTTTTGTTGAGATTCTGCATTTTTAATTTTTTAAATATTTTTTAATTGTTTTCTTGTATATAATGAGATTGAGAGATAGAAGACCATTTGGGCTAGATTGTTGAAGAAGTGAAAGGGGAAGGGGAAGGCGATGGGGAGTGGTCACAAATACGAGAAGAATGAGAAGTGTATATATTTTTTCCTTTCCTCGACCATCTTCCAACTATCTAATGTAATGAAATCCTTATAAAGAGTAGATGTTATTGTCTAGGAACTAGCTCAAATTAAGGAGATGAGATGAGATCAATTTAATGTTCTTTGATAGTGGTTGGTTTAGATCAATTTATATTCAAGCCCTATGATGAACCCTTAGGTAAAAAATGATTAGTATTACATTTGCACCATATTACTCTCCATATTTAGCCCACAATATCCTCCAAAAAAGGTATAAAGGCCAAGTTTAGATATATGGTAACTCAATCCATATGTGTTATCATGAACAAGATGGACTTTAGGGTGAAAATAGAAATTCTATTCTTGGAGGTATTAGAATTTTCCATGGATAAACCATATGCCATATGGACAAACTAGGGAATTTTCAATATATTTAAACATATAGGAAAAACATCCTTTTCCCAAACCTTTTATTGCCTCAATCTCTCGACCCCTTATTTTCCAATTTACTTTTACCCATTAGAAAACTCCATTTCTATTTGTGCCCCTCCTAAAAAATAAAATTATAGATTTCATTTGATATTCAATAGTAAAATCTACAATTTAATGGGGGAGATTAAATTCCAAAGGTTTGCATTGTTCTCCTCCATGTTGATTGACAATTGTTCTTTCTTTGGTGTGATAATTCTCTCTATCTTAATCTTCAAGTCTCACCCTCTAGATATCAAAATCTTTAAACACTTCCATTACAAAGTATCTTTCCTCATAATCATAAGATATATTCTCTATATATTTGGATTTCTTAGCCTTTTGATTCTCTTGTTCGGTGTTTAAATCCAATGAATTAGGAACTCCTATCTCTCTAGAATATCAAGCTACTACCTCAAAATTCATTTGGGAAACTTCTCTTATGCCATGTGATATTAGTTTCTCTTACTAGAAGGTTTAGGTGTAGTTCCATATTTATTCATAGATATATCCTTATTTCCATGGAAATTTATTTATAATAAATAGTACAACCACATATAACTATAATGTTAACATTTTTAACTAGTATATTCTTACAAAAAGGGAGATGTAAGATATTATGTTCATTTAAAAATAAATAAAGCCTATTAGACTCCAAATCTCCATCTTTCTTTAATTTACTTATTCTTTTTATCTTTTTTAAAACTATTCTATTCTCTTATAGAGGGAGAAGTAAAATGTTATGTTTTTATAATATGTTTGTTCCAAAATGCATAAAATTTTTCGCACTCTAAATATTCATCTTATATGAATGTTGTTAAACTCATAGGTGGTAAGAAAGAAAGTGTAATTTTATCCAATCTATCTATTTATAATCATTCTTAATTTACTTTTTGATAGATAAGTTGTAGTTTAAAGCTTCTCCCTATATTGATTAGAAATAAAAATTTACATTATTGCATGGGCTTCAACCCTTTACATATCAAAATATAGGAAGCACTAGTCCTTGTAGAACTATAATTTATGAAAACTACCCTTTACATATGTTATTTTCTATCGAGTTCTAGGTATAAAAAAAATCCTATGCTATACTCAGACCCTATTCATCTCTATATTTCTTAAACAACTATTTCTTTAGACCATTGATTTTACTTATTTTCTTCCTCTTGAACCTTCTTGATGAAATATTACATCCATTTGATGTTGAAGATGGGTTCTATTTTCAATACCTTCTTTAGAAAGCAACATCATTTAATTTCCTTTAATCGGTGTAGCATCAAGGTGATGGTTTTGAAGTTTGAGAGAAAAGGACGTCATTGCACCACAACCTCTATCTATAAAACCCTTCTAATGTCTCGCAACATAGGTATCCCTACACCATTCCTAGTCACTCTAATGACTTTGTCAAGGTCACCTAAGAAGGTTTTCTTTATCAACTCCATCAAAATCACTCTCATGATTTCCTTTCACACCCCCAAGTCTAGCAACATTTGCAACCATGAGTTTGGAGGAAATTTCTATTTTAACCCTTTAGCAATTGTTTTCTACTAGAAAATATTTTCCTAGCACCCATTTTATAGCATGTAGAACAAGAAGATGGTGAATTTTGAGAACCATTTTTAGCCTCTGGTATGTGATTATGCCAAGGAAGGCCATCTACCTTCAAGCACAAACCAATCTAACTATAGTATCCCTCTCTATGTAGCCAAAATGCTTCACCTTGGATTATTTGCGCTCTCTACTTCTATTCACTTAAATGTTTAAATGATGCGGCCTCTTCATGTTGGATGAATGAAAGGAGCCAAATTTTCTCTAAATAATATTTCTAATTGCATATCCAACTAAGACCTATGATGATTTTATTTTATTTTTTACTCTTTCAATCTTACATGATTTTTTCTCTTATAATGTGGATTTCATAATGAGGCAAGATATATATTGATCCCCTACATATATGTCTTCTTCAACAATCCCCACCTAGCCTATTTTGTGAGCCAAATCATGCTCTCGATTGATCCTTATCGAGGCATTATTTCTTGCCTTCCATTTTTCTTGTTTGAAGATTCTTATCTCCTAGCATATCACATGTCCCATTAGTAATTATATTATACCATTCTCCAATTTGTTGGCTAATGAGTTAGCCTCCACATTAGCCTCATTATAAAAATGGTTTGATATGTGGTCTTTTAGTTTGGTTGTAAATTCTAATGCTCAATCAAGGAGAGAATTCAATCTTCAACTTTACGTTATATTTTACTTAGTGCATTTATGACATCTAGGGGTGCTATCATAATAGTGGTTTACAATTCCTGAGAGGAACGAATTTTAGCTGAAATCACATATTTTTAGAAAATATAATGATTTAAGCCTTAAAAAGTTCCATTTTAAGGATTCCAATTGAAGAGGGTTTGATCAAATCACTTAGATCAAACCCCTTGGATAGAACCTCGCTAGTTTTAAACCATACTTATAAATGCATCTCCTTTACACCTATCAAAATGCTGATAAAAAATCACTTTTGATTTAGATTTTGGGGGATCAAATGAATTCATTTAAAATTTATTTGAAATGACTATGGTATTCCTCAGAACAAGCTATCCAATGAATATAATTTTAATATGTTTTGGTTTTGTTATGTATTTGTTTTTTAAGTTTTATTAAACATAGGTTGTTCATCGAAAATAAATTTCTTTTTTCTTCACATGTGGAAAAATAGAAGATTATCAAAAAAAAAAAAATTGAAAAATATGAGTGCACCAGATATTGAAGTCCTTGATCTAACAAAAAAATTAAATTAAATTTTACATATACAAAAAGTTATGTGTTATACGGTTGCGTTATGAATTGTAATTTGTTTAGCTTTGAAACTTGATTAAGGACAAAATATTCAATAAAAAACTATCTAACCAAGTGGAAGCACTAGATATCAGAGTTACAAATCTAAATTTGAAAGAATTAGAATTTTATCCTTCATGGAAAAAAAGTTATGCGTTATACGGTGTGCATCACTTTTTAAAAATGTTGTTTCTGAAAAAATCAATTTTCGTGGGAGATGGAAAAAGAAGTGCAATTTGATTCCAAAAATTTTGAAAAAAATATTTTTAGAATCTACAGACAAAATTTGATGAGACTCTAGTTTGCACCATCTTCAAATTTCTCACAGTTTAGCTGCTATAGGTGCCCGAATGTGAAGATTTAGTTAAAAATAATAATTTCAGTGTCCAGTTTGGCCAAAAATTGTAAACCACTATTATGGGATCACCCCTAGCTAAGTTCAATTTTTAGGTTTAGACATAGGTTTAGGCCGAAGATGAGGATTTGTAGCTCAAATTCATTATTCGTTCCCCTAGATAACAGTTTTGAGGCTTTGCAAATTATTTTTTCATTCCAATCCCTAATCATACAACCTAATCTAGATATGCCTAGGTTGCCTCTTGATGCTCCATCAAAAATTAGCTTGGACCACCTAAATTGTAGTTTTTCCCACTCAATTGTGTTATATTTATATGAGACTCAACACCCCCAACACCATTAATAGGTGGCGAGCATTAATCTAAAACAGTTCATCATCATTCTATTGTTCCATACTATTAATGTATTTGTTCACTTAATCTGATTTAAAACTATATTATTCATTGTTCCACTAAATTGTTTCCTCCACTTTGTCGAAAAAGGAGGGCATAATTATGTTTGTATCTTGAAATATCATTATGTTTCTCTCTTTCCATTTTTCCAATATTAGGTTGGAAGGGCATATAACCCAAAGGCATAAAAATAAGGCCATTTTATTAAGGATTTTCCAAGCCTTGAAATGGCTCAAAGTGTCACTAGGATGGGCATCAACCCAACCCAACTTTGCACATAACCACTTCCAACACTCTTGTGCATATTCACATCCTAAAAACAAATGTTCTATAGATTCTTCCCAACTCCTACATAAAGTGCACTTGGAGGGACCATTACATCCCATTCTAGTGAGTCTCTCTACAATCAAAACCATCTTTTATAGAGCTACCCAGGTAAATGTCCTCACCCTTAGGAGGAATTCTTTACTCCAACATAGGTACATTGGAATATCTATTCCATTAACATTGTTCTCTATCATTCTATACCCATCTCTTGTATTCTATTCACCTATCTTAGCCCCATTCCTTTTAATCTCATCTTGATCTCCCATATTGATAAGTTTATTTCCTTCAATATACTTCTCAAAGATTATACTATTGTGGTTGGTAAACTCAATGAATCTAACTCTTTCCATATCCATACTGAAATTCCATCCTTTAAACCAAACTCCATGTAGTTTCTCACCTTTGAGCCTCAAATTTGTTTGAGCATCATTTTTAGCACTAGGTCAGTGAGTTTATCCAAAATTGTATAGCCTCCCCAAGAATTTTACTAGAAAAGGGTACTTTGACCATCATGTATATCTCAAGTGAGATAATATATTATAATTGGTTTCCAATTCCTCATAAAGCTCCACAACTGAGAGCCTTTAGGTAGAGACTTTTTTGTTAATATTCTTGAAGGCTCATTGTTATCCATATACTTAATTTATAGGATCCTTCCCATTTTAACTAAGGTTGCTCAAACATTTTCCAAATCAACTTGGTTCCCAATGCTTTTTTTTGAGACAATAGGGTTTTGAGTACCACACCCCCATCATTTTCTGGTTCACATGCCTTATCCCAAGCTATGAGTATAATTTTATCTTTTTGGAGGTGCATTGCCAAAAGAATTTCTTTATTTTTTGGTTCAATTTTTGGTTTATGTCAATTGATAAGGATAAACATGACATTAATTATATTGGAAGAGTTGTGATTATTGCTTTCAACATTGTTAGTTTACCTACCTAAGGCAACCATCTTCATTTCCATACTACCATTCTATTTTGAGATTTCCCCTAATAGATCCCCTTTTTTTTTTGAGGCCCTTGGCCAATGGAAGTCCAATATATACACTTGGTATGGAGACTCAATTGAAATTCAAGGTTTTGATTATCTCTTGTTGTTTCCTTAGGTTGGTTAAGAAGAAAAATATCTCAAAATTTTCCTCATTAAACCTCTTGTCCTAAAGCTAAAGAATACAATTCTAGAATTTCTTTCATTTATTTTTCTTCCTTCTTTTTTTTCTCAAATTAACATTGTTCCATGGACAAAATTTTGATACATAATGGCCTTGAGAGATTTTTAGTAATTTATAAATTCCTTCTAACTTACCTACCATTGTTGCTTATTTCATTGTCCTCCCTAGTGCATCTTCCATAATGACAAATAAGAAGGGGAATAGTGGAACCCCTTTCCTAAGGCCATGATGTACTTCAAAAATCCTTCAAGAGAACCATTGATAAGAATTGAGTACCTTTGGTAGGAAATTCAATTGAATATTCAATCTATCCATTTTTTATTGAAGAAAAAAGGTATGAGAACTTTAATGAGAAATCTCTAATCCACTCACTAATATGCTTTTTTAATGTGACCCAACTTCACTAACATGCACTTTTTATGCATATTTTGGGCTGAATGTATTACCTTCTAAGAAATTATTGCTCCACAAAACATTGATCTCCCTGGGACAAAACCAATTTTCTCATCCGCTACAATCTCCAAGAGAATTATTTTTAGTCTATTGGTAGCTACTTTTACCAATATCTTGTAGATGGTATTGTAGATAGAAATGGGTTGATACTCATCCAAGAAAGGGCTTGTTATCTCTTTGATGTAAGTAAAATGAATGTGTTATTCAACTCTTTCAATAATTTTCCTTTTTTTAATTCAGAATCTTCTATGGCCTCAACTACATCTTTTCAGTAATATGCCATTTATGATAAAAACTAGCTAGGAAGCTATCAAGTCTTGAGGCTTTGTCCAAATGAAGTTTCTTTATTTCCTCTTTTGCTTATTATTTTGACAATGATTCCCTTATGTATCATGTTTTGTTCCTTTGTAACCAATTTTGGTATATTCTCAAAAAGTTGGTTCTTCTTGCTAAGTTTTTAACCCTCCCAGTTATTAAGGAAAATTTGAAAATAATTCACTATTTCCCTCCTTATTGAGTTAGGATCTTCAATGATTTTCCCATCTATAAATATTATTTTGATGATTCTATTTTGATGCCTACGAATTTTGGTGGAATTGTGGAAATATTTTGAATTTCTATCCCCTTCTCTTAGCCATGTCTCTCTTGATTTCTAATTCCAAAACACTTCCTCTTTGGTAAGGATATCTGCAAATTCTTTCATAAGTGTTTTCTTAGTCAAATATATTCTTAATTCATCCCAAAAAGGAAGACTTCCTCATTAAGATCTTGTATTTTTCTTTCTATAATTTCCTACTTTTCTTTAAATATGTTTTTGAAGTGAAACCAATTCCATTGTTTTAACTATGTTTTCACATATTTAATTAGGCCATGAAACTGAACATTTTTTCTTGGTTGATTACCTTCTTCTCACCATTTGTCTATTAAACTAAGAAAATATGGTTCTTTCATCCACATATTTTCAAGTTTGAGTGGAATTATATTATGACTCTTATCACCAACAATATAAAGTTGGATGAGGAAGTGGTCCAATCCTAAGAATTCGATGAGATTACATTCAAAGGAAAAGAGACTTGTGCTTAGCTCATCTTTACATATGAATCTATCCAATTTTTGCTATATTGCTAGATCCTAGCCTTTGATTAGTCCATCCACATATAAAATAAATTATTTGTATTTTTATTAGATGATTTCTATCCAGAAAGTCTTCAAAATCCACTTGTGACTAGTATTTCATTTTAACCCCCTAATTTAGCTTGGCTATGTAGAATGAAATTGAAGTCTCCTTCCGAGATATGAAACTCATTTGGATATGTAGAAAAAATCTTTTTTTAAGCGTGTTTTTGGGTCATAGATATTTAATAAAATGAACTGAAGATTTAGGGATAGACTCTAACTTATCTTGCATCTAAACGAGTGTTTTTTTCTATAATATTTTCTACCATAATAGATCAAGATTTCAAGAATGTAGCTATTCCTCTAGATGCACATTTAAATTACACCATTTCAACATTCTAGAACTTCATATTCACTTTAAATTGCTCTACCTCTTTGTTGATAAATTTAGTTTCATGAATCATATATATATTTACATTTGAGAGTTTCATATGGCACTTGAACATGAAATTTTTGTTAGGGGCATTTAAGCCCCTAACATTCCATGATGAGATCTTCATAATTCTTTGGGAAGGTTTTTTACCTTCCCAGATCTCAACATTCTACTTATTTTCATCTATCCTTATGCATCTCCATCCTAAATCAGCTTCTCTTCATTTGATTTCCTTCCTTTCCTCTTTGCTTCTCCATAGTCAGGTGAGGTCTTTGTTGAATGTTTTTGGTTAATCCCTAACATTTTTGTGATGAATGAAATATTTTCTTCTTCTTTTCTTGCAATCTTGGGGAGGGCAGTTTCCTCCCTTTCTCCAATCTCCCCTTCCTCTACTCCTTGGATTTTCTCTAGTGTATGATCTTCCAATTGGATGATTGTGGATTTGTTTATTCTTGATGTTTATTCCTTGAATCCATGTTTATTTGTTATTCTAAATAATTCACATGCCATCTCCAAATTTGTAGCATTTCGATCAATTTTGTAATATTCTATACCTTCCACTATCACATTAATCAGAATTACCTCTTCCTCCATTGGATCCTTCCTTTAGCTCTTGAGCATCTTCTCTGGGAGAAACCTACTTTTTGCAAATGATGACTTTTTTTTATCTCTTTACCTTGACATTTTTGCACCATCAATTATGTTGTTCACAACTTTTATGTTATCAGGAATCGAGTGCCCACTCTCCATGCATTTCCCACATACTTTGGAGATATGTTCAATTTTACCTTCTACTTCCATCTTCCTACTTTCATTATTATTTCTAATTCTTCCCAAAAAGTTGAATTTAGGTTAATTTCAACACAGATTTTAATGTAAACACCAGAAATTCCATTGAGAAGGTTATTTTCTTCTTTGATGAAGCTCCCCAAAGTGTTTCACATCATTTTGAGAGTTTCTTTATTCTAATATTCAAATGGTAAATTATATAGTCTTACCCACATTAGTGTTTTCTTGAAATCTTATGTTAATGGATTAAAGTTAGAAATCCACTCCCTAATGTAGAACTCTAATCCATCCATCATTAATGGTCCTTTGTCAAGATTCTCTTCTTTCACCTTTTCCAATTTGCATTCAATCAAGAAGAACCCTTTGGGTAGTTCTTTTATTGTCATCCCCAATCCCCAATTGTCTTTCCACCTTTGATTTTTGACCTAGTTGGCCACTTTCCTTCCCATTTTATAAAAAGGATCTTTTCTTTAGCCACTTGATGGATCTCTACAACTCCTTTGAGTTTATCATGATTGCTTTACTTCTTATTGGTTTTCTTTCCTTGATATGACCACCACTTTCTCTAGTGAATCTGGTTTTGGGGATCCATTTCTCCCTAAGTTATTAGGGTTACTTCTTTCCAATTTCCAATAGTTTCTTCCACTTGGTAATTCTTCTTCTAGGATGAGGTGCCAGTCTCTATTGTATTTATATAAAATTACAATATACTTGTGTGTAATTTACAAATATTTTGATTAAGAGAGAAAAAGAGGTTTTGAAGGGACTCAAAACTCCTTACAAAAAGATTGTCAAAATATCAAAACGTTGCTAGGAAAAAAGATACAACAGGGAACTTAGCAACCAACCAACAACCAAAAAACATCCAAACAACAATGAACTAAAAGACTACACAGAGGGACACTATCTCATTTCTTTTAAAGTTTCAATAACCTCCAACTCTTGGTTGTAGTGGAGGTTGACAATCGATAGCAGCTCCTATTTTTCCTCTTCAAAGGACTTCTTGAGGCTAGCCCTAATTCTAGCACTCAAACCCTCATTCCTCTAGTTCTTTCCTTTTTCCTTAGAGGGTAGTGTGTTGGTCTGGGAATATAAAAATATTACAAAAATGTGACCATGAGATTTATTGAACAAGAACAACATTAAATACATTGTATGCCATTAATATACCACACAATGTCATTATATAATTATAATATCCTACACAATCTATTTGGAAATAGAGTGTTGTAAGGCTAGCTTGTATTTCCTTCAACCCCATCCTCTTTACCTTGCAACACAAGAGCTTTTAATATTGACTCAATTCTATATAGTGGTGTGGAAAGGTCAAAATCCATATGCTTTCCAACAACAATGCTATGTTCTTCAAATAAAGATGAAAATGTTTTATCTTCTCACGAATTAGTGCTCCTCTAGCCAACATTACCTAAGTATAAACAATGTCATTCATATTTTAGTAGTTTTACTCACACTTAAAGATAATCTATAATGTATCAAAGCAACTTATAATGGAAGAATATATATTAATCTATTATTTTAGTATCCAATATACCAAATGAATCCCTTAAGTCAAATTCTCTAAAATCCATTAGTTTAGTTTTTTATCCTATTTAAAAAGATATCTAGCCTTTAAAAATTTGTACCCATCAAAATCAAATTATCTATCTACCATTATCAATTCACATTTTTCTTCATTCTTTTTCCTTTCACTTTACAAATTTTCAATATAAAATATATTGAAAATTGAGCTTTCTCTACTCCTTATTTGATCACTTCATTCCTCACTATGAAACCTCTAGATTCCAAAATAAAAATATATAACATAATAATAATTTCAAAAATATTTGACTTCTTAAATTTAAAAGAAATTTTTTAAAAATAGATAGCATGATAATAATATTAAAAAATGATTAGTGGAGTAATAGCTAGTGAGCGAAATTTTGAAACCAAGAGTAGAGCAAGCGAAGGTAAAAGAAAAAAGTGGCAAAGGGAAAGAGGGTGACTATGGGAGTGCATAGAGACTTGAAGCCTACAACAATCCAAAGAAAATCAGTCACATAGCTACAGGTGCGAATAGGATCCCATTAGGTTGGAGGCTGTTGATAAAGACTAGTCCCTCGTCCAGAAGGAGCATTATCAATTGCGTGGAAGGAACTATTGGAAATGGGAAAGAAATAACCCTAATTATAGGGAGAAAATAGAAGTTTTGGTGTTTAACTTATAACATGTGTTGAAATTAACCCAAATTAAATCTGTTGGAAAGAATTAGAATGTCAAATTGGATAATCCATAATTGGAAATAAATCTAAGAATAACTTAGTAATACTTTGTTGGGACAAAAAAAAAAATTATGACTTTAAATCAAGTGAGCAGTAAATAAATTGTAATAATTAGGAGATCAAACTACACCTCTCAATGTTTTATGTATTGAGAAGTGTATACGTGATTATTTTAATTAATTATTTGAGTAAATATTCCAATTAAAAAAAACCAACATGTGTTTCTTAAATTACATGTCAACTAGTACCTCTTAAAAATTACCTATTTGACTTTTTGGAAAAACCAAAGCCTATTGTGACTATGTTATGCAAGAGCATCTAGGTCCATGAGTAATCCTATATCAACCAAAAATATTTTAGGTTTTATTTTTAATTTTAGTTCAATTTTGTTGTGCTCTTGTTGATTTTACTAGTAGCTTTCAAATAATTTTCAATTTTAAAATGGTCAAATTGCTCTAAGAGAAGCCATTGGCAAAACTAGGAGGTTATGTTGATATGCCAAGTTGACACACAACATGTAGGTAAGATGTAAACACCTCACCTCTCCTAAAAAATACAATCAACAATTAAATTGATCACCTCCCAAGGTCTTTGATGTTGGTTCATAACACTGTTGCTTCACTAAGTGGTCAATTATGGTTGTAATATGCAAGGGGCCTATTGGTAGGAAGGATACAAACTGAATTCTATAAAAAAATCTAAAATTTGGTGGTTTTAAAGAAACTTGAAAAAAAAAAATTAGAGCCTTGAAACAGTAAATCAAAAATGCAAACTTTTTCAAATCTAGATATGCATTCAAACAATGAGTGTAATACCAATTCACTGAAACCATGATATGATGCAATCCATATTATTAGCTATACCATTACATACATCTATAGTGCAAAATACAATTGTCTTAATCATTCATAAAAAAATAATTTCTAAAACCTCAAAACACATCCACTCATTAATCATAATAACAAATCAATAGACATGAATAAAGTAACACTCATAGACAATTCAATGAAATAGTTTGAAATCCAAATCCTTCTATTGATATTTCATCAAATAAGAACCATTTGTTCACAGCAAAATCCACTAGCACATAGATTACTATTGTTCATTGATGTCATCATTTAAACTACTAAAAATAAACTGAAATTGCATAATTTGTAAGAAAATAGTATCAAAGTATCTTGCATGAATTTAGAAAACTTAAACTAACTAGTGTCACTATCAATTTTCTCTAAGGTGGTTAATCTAACTTCAATCAACTGACCTTTACAATGTCATCCAAAATTCACTTTGAAGTCCTTAAGACTCAACAACTAGATATGACCTAAAGCTACAAAATAGGAGATCCGCAATCTTAGGAAAGTGACCCAAATAGAGATAAGCACCGCTCCATAATTTTCTTCCTTGGACCAGGAGCACATCATCATCCAAAATTTTCCAAAAGAAGAGGGATAGGATGTAGGAAATCTAAGAATTGAAACCATCTTTGACTTGCTAAAGAAGAGGGAAACTAATTGCATTGTTGACAAGGCTCTTGGGGACCCAACTAGAAAGAAGCTTCTTGTGCCAGCTCACCCTCTCACATCCTGTTCTTGGACATTTTCATCATAGGAACTAAATACTTGCTGGAGCATGGTTGTGTCAGGACCATCAAGCCAACTATCTTCAAATTTGATTATTCTCACCTCTATAGTAGCTATCTCATGCATATCTCTCATCTTAATCAACTCCTTCCGAGCAACCCTTGCTTCATATTTAATATAAATAAGTCAGTCCAACATTAAACCTTCATCATCTTCTTCCTTTTGAATTATCTCTTGGAACCTATCATTCCATTTCTGTTTCAACTTATCAAGAGATAAGCCATTTTCCACATGCATATCAACATTGGCTAGGATGGAAAATGCTACTTCCAATTCATCAACCTACTCATTTAAGTCCTTACCAACCTGTTGAATATGATCTTTATGCTAATAAATGAAAGAAGACCTGAATCTTATGATGTTCTAGGTCTTTTCCAAGAATCTTTCATTATCCTCTTCAAGTATTGACTGTTCTAGAAGAGTTTTCTTTGAAAGCTTACCAATTTCCTTCAACTTTTGAATGTATCCTCTACATTCCTCTTCTTCTTTCTCCAAGCCTGCAGCATGAGTAGTATCTATTTCCTCAATCAATTCTAATACTTTTTCATGAATCTCAAAACCCTTAACAAGCACTTCAACTTCTTTGTTCAGTCTATCAACCCACTTATCAATCATGCTTACTTTATTCATCATTTGCATCAGATCCTTTGCTTCCTTTTTTCTTAATAAAATTGGGGCATCAGGAGCTGCAACTTGTTGACTGTCAAAAGAAGAAACATCCTTAAGGAACTTATGAAGTTGATCTAATTGACCCTTAAGCTCATCCTTTCTTTGTTTATCTTTTATCATTCTAGATTTAGTGGATCATGCCACTATATCAATTAGATTCATTTGTTGGTTCCTTGTTGGCCTTCCCAAGTTGACAGTCCCCAATTAGTAATCAACCAACTACATATCATGTCTATCCTTTTGGTGTATGATGACCCTCCAAGGTTTGCTTGCACCTAACCACAAGAAGACATTACTCTGCCTTCACCATGAACCTAACAATCTTCTAGGCTCTGTCCTAACTTGGTTCACCAACTGAACCTTGCTACAACTCTGTTCCAATAGTTTCCACTTTGTGCTTTAACCTTAGAGGATTCAACACCTTCATACACTTGCAATTTTCCTTACTACACCTAGAAGGATCTAGGTGCCAACTTCACCATCTGACTTGTACTTGTTGCAGGGGAGGTAGATACTTTGTTTCCATTCATTTCAACACCAATTGGATCCATCTTGGTGATTCTTTAGGTTTCAATGCACCCGATTCCAAGAAATTGTCTTGAGGGGGCCTAGTTTCTACTAGCCCTTACCAGTCACTAATTTGCTTTTTCTACCCAAAATATCCACACAACCTAGCAAAAAAAACACATATTATAACACCCTTTTCAGACTTTTAAATCTTTCCTAGGTTGTCTGATCTCTGTCAATACCGTACAGCTAATTCCAAGGATCTTGGAGTAGAGGCCTAATTGGCCTATTTTCTAGGGCTTAACTGGTTTTGGGATCAAGTCTGCCTCCAATGGATTGAACAAAGCCTTTATCACTCTAATTTGTGTAGATGTTATCTAACTCTACCTGAGACTGTATGGCTTCTGTACTGTATCCTCCAACCCTACCCAAGTTCTTCACTTTTTCACTTCCAAACTCCTAACCGGGCAGCTAATACTTGCCTAGGGTTTGGTCTTTAAAATCATTGCTTGTCTTTCAAGGTTTCCTACTTCTAAACCTACACAAAAATGTGGCTCCCCTTTCATATTCTACTATTCTCAAGGAAATCTCGCGGATAGAGTTTAGAGGGGAGCCATTTATTTGTTTGATTGTCCAAAACAAAGAAAATAAGACTTTTTAATCTATTCTATGACCACTAAACACTAAAACAGCTCAAAGACTCTTGACCACTAGTTGGAACACACTCTTTAACATTCAATAAACACAAAAATAGTGAGGAATCGGGGTATTTAGTGTCTCTTTTATCACTGTTCCTCAAGAACTCGGGTAAAACACAGAAATTACAGTCTTTTCTATTCCTTGCAATACTAAACTTATCTACAATGCATGTATTCTTAGTTAATTGACTATCTTCAAAAGAAAAGATGCTAGGATAGGTTAAGAAAACTCTGATCCAACGCCAATCAGTGCATATATTCCATAAACATCACGGTTGTCTGAAAACACACGGGGTTTTCAGTAAACACAGAAAATACAGAAAATGCCAACTGTTTTCTATTCTATTCACAACAAAACTTTATTATAATGATCCCCCCTTCTTGTTACGAGCCATTCCCCTTATCTTGAAGTCTTTTCCACCATTCAAGGGAAGATTGCTCGCTCCCATATCCCTGATTTTAAGGGAATCTTAAGACCACTACCAGTTACATGCAACCAAGCAATGTTTCCATGCAACTATGCAATATTCTTGTAACCTCGCCTTTATCCTTCTTTTTAGGATCTCCAACTCATTAATCTCAAGCAACCATCATCTAAACTGCCCTTGGCATCTTCAAACAACAAAGATATGGCTATGAAAAATTTAATGCTTTAGATCCTAACATTTGTTGTCTTAAGCTAAACAAAGCAAAATTTAACACTAATGATAACTAATGAAGGTTTTAGTCCTAGTGACTAACTCTTCACACACAAATGCAAGACCTTCTAAGGTCCAAACCAAACTCACAAGCATATTAACATCCCTGACTTGGCTAGGGTCAGTACAAGCCAAAATTGTGCAAACCAAAATGGAGGTCAGCCTAGGTGCTCCTGCACCATCCTCCCCAAAACAGAAAACTTCAATCCATCCTTGGATTGAGTAAGTTAGAATCAATGCCCAACTTCTTGAACTCTGCCTCCTTGATCCATACTGCATCTGAATCAGGTTGTCCATGTCTTTGGATGAGGTGTTCTTTATATTCCTTGGTCCTGGTTCTCTTGTAAACTCTAGTGTCCAATACCTTATCAGCTTGCTTAACTGTAGTGGAGGGCAGTTTGAGTTCTTCTACATCTTGACTAACTTCATGGAGTGTTTGATCCAAATCTTGTGATGGTCCTTTGTAATGTACAAGGTCTGCAACATTGAAAACAGGGGACAGTCCACTGTCATCTAGTAATTGCACTTTGACTGCATTGTTGCCATACTTCTCCAAGATAGGATAGGGACCTATCCTCTTCATTTGCAGCTTGTCAAGAACTCCTTTCTGTAATCTAGCCTTGTTCAAATGGACCATCACTAAGTCTCCCACATTGAATTGGACTTCTCTCCTATGCTCATCCACCTTAACCTTATGTTTTATAATGTTTTCTGCCAAGTTTTTTCTGACTGTCTCATGAATTTCCTGCATTGCATAGGCAAAATCATCTGCATAACCACTTCCCTTGACTCCATCCTTCAACTCTCTCAGCTCATAAACACCTCTAGGATGTAACCCATAAACAATTTCAAAGGGACTCTTCCCTATGGATCTATTCACTATATCATTATAGGCATATTCAGCTTGCCCAATAATCTAATCCCATTGTTAACCAAACTCCTTGGTCAAGCATCTTAGAAGGTTTCCAAGTGTTCTATTCACAACTTCGGTCTAACCATCAGTTTGGGGATGGTATGCAGATCCAAAGGACAGATTGGTGCCCATTCTTTGCCAAAGAGTCTTCCAAAAATGACTCATAAACTTGGTATCTCTGTCTGAGACAATGCTGATTAGTAAGCCATGAATTCTGACTATTTATTTGAAGAAAAGAGAGGCTATTTGACTGGCATCATTGGTTGTTTTGCAGGGTACAAAGTGAGCCATTTTTCTAAATCTATCTACAACAACATACACACTGTCCATACCTTGCCTTGTCCTGGGTAAACCAACTACAAAGTCCATGCTTAAGCATTCCCATGGCCTAGAAGGGATAGGCAGTGGCTGGTATAGGCCTGCATTTGAAGAAGTTCCTTTTGCTTTTTGACATACCACACAACTCTCTACATACTTCCTGATATCTAAGTTCATCCTAGGCCAAAAATAAAACCTTTGAACCAATTCCTGAGTTTTGGTGATCCCAAAATGACCACTCAATCCACCATTATGCTTTTCTTGAATTAAATTCTCTCTAATAGTTCCTCTAGGAACACAAAGCTGATTCCCTTTAAACAATAAATCACTTTGCAAGGTATATTCAACATATTTTCTATGGAAATGGTTCTTATACTCAAGACATACCTTATAAATATCAGCAAAGTCTTCATCATCTGCATATAGATCTTTGAAATGATCTATTCCCATGCTCTTCAACTAAATTTCTTGAATTGTTAGGACTCTTCTACTCAATGCATCAGCCACTTTTTTGAGAGCTCCTTTCTTGTGCTTGATGTTGAAGGTGTAAGCTTGCAAGTACTCCAACCACTTCATATGCCTGTGACTCAACTTCTCTTGTGAATTCAGGAAACTGAGTGCTTGATTGTCTGAGTACACAATGAATTCCTTGGGAAGCAAGTAGTGCCTCCACTTCCTTAGTGCTTGGACCAATGCATACATTTCAAGGTCATAAGAAGAGTACTTCTTCTTGGCTTCACTTAACTTTTATGAATGAAAAGCCACCAGTCTGCCCTCTTGACTGAGAACAGCTCCAACAGCTACATTGCTTGCATCACATTCAATGGTGAATAGCTTCTCAAAGCTTGGCAACACCAGAACAGGTTGGGTGGCTATCTTCTCCTTCAACAACTCAAAACTCTTGTTAGCTTGCTCATTCCATACAAACTTGGTTTTCATTCCTCCTTTGATGGTATCCAACATAGGAGCACAATTTGCACTAAACTGTTTGATGAATTTCCTATAATACTGAGCAAGACCATGGAAGCTTCTTACCTCTGTTGCTATCTTTGGAGTAGGCCAATTGAGGATTGCTTCCACTTTGCTGTTGTCCATCTTCAAGTTGCCATGTGATAGCACAAATCCAAGGTACACCAGCTCTGTTTTGATGAACTCACACTTTTCTAGATTGATCATCAGGTTCTCCTCCTGCAGCTTCTTGAAAATCAACTCAATGTGTTGGAGGTGCTCTTCTCTTGTTCTACTATAGATTAGTATATCATCAAGATACACTACTACAAACTTGCCAATATAGTCCTTGAGGATTTCATTCATGAGTCTCATGAATGTGGAGGGGGCATTAGATAAGCCAAATGGCATATAACTAGCCACTCATAAAGACCCTCATTGGTTTTGAAGGCTGTTTTCCACTCATCACCCTCATGTATCCTAATTTGATGATAGCCACTCTTTAAATCTATCTTGGTATAGTAACTAGCTTCACCTAGACAATCCATGAGATCTTCAATCCTAGGGATGGGAAACCTATACCTGATGGTTATCTTTTTTATTGCCCTAGAATTAGTACAAAGCCTCCATTCTCCTCCTTTCTTAGGTGCTAAGACAGTGGGTACTGCACATGGACTAATGCTTTTCCTAATGAGACCTTGGTCAAGAAGTTCTTGAATCTGTCTGGCTATTTCCTCATTTTGTTGAGGTGTCATCTTGTAGGTTGCTTTGTTTGGAAGGGTGGCTCCTGGTATCAAGTCTATCATATGACTTATGGCTCTTTTAGGAGGTAAGGTTGCTGGTTGACCACTACTTATAATACCTTCATAGGTCTGCAACAAGTCTTGAATTTCCTTGGGTAACTCTTGCTTTTCAGCTGCCTTCTCTTTGCTTACTTCTCTTGGCTTGATCATCACTGCATAGCCAACTCCTTCTCCTTCTTCCAAGGCCTTTAAGAACTCTTTTTCACCAGCTATTAGCAGCTTAGAACCTGCTGTCTACACCTCAGTATCTTCCAACAAAGATTGAATCTTGTAGGTTACATTGTCCTTCTTGAAGGTATATGAATTCTTAGCTCCATCATGCACAGCTTGACAGTCAAATTGCCAAGGCCTACCTAGGAGCAAGTGGCATGCATCCATAGGTAATACATCACACAATACCTTGTCTTTGTACTTGCCAATTGAGAACTCCACCCATGCTTGTTCATTCACCAAGACATGTTGACCCTTATTGAGCCATGTGACCTTGTAAGGATTATTGTGAGGTATCCTTGTCAATTTCAGCTTGTTGACTACCTCCTCTGACACAATATTGTCAGTTGAACGTGAGTCTATTATGACCTTACACAGTTTCCCCATCATCTTGCATCTTATCCTAAACAAGGACCTTCTTTGGCTTGGCTCTTCTTTGATTGGTTCTTTGATCAAAGTCCTCATCATGAGGTTCTCACCTTCCCCTGAGTTCAAGGGTACTTAAGGTTGTTTATTTGTTGCAGCTATCTCATCTTGAATCAGATTGGTTCTCTTATCTCCTCCATGAGAAGTGCTACCCTTCTCAGGGCATCTATAGGCCGAGTGTCCCAATTGGTTGCAATGATAACATTTCATGTTGGTGAAGTAGCTGCCTCTTCCTTGTCCACCACTTCTTCCTCTGGAACTGAAACCTCTTCCTCTACCACCTTTACTAGAACTTCCTTCTTGTTGTTCAGAAAATCTAACTTCTCCTTGGGCTCTTGATTATGAGCTTCTTCCACTATAACTTCCTCTTTGTCCTCTGTTGTCTTTCCCTTTACCTCTACCTTTGGGGTGTTGTTCCTGTTTATTTTTCCTTTCTCCTCTATCTTCAAAGCCATTTGATAGCATTGGTGAACTGTTTTGAAGTTTACTAAACTCATATCTTCTTGAATAGACCATTTGAGTCCATTTAGGTACCTTGCTAACCTAATGCTCTCATCTTCAACCACTTTTGACCTAAGGCACAATTTTTGAAATTCCTCTGTATATGTTTGAACATCCATGTCTTTTTGCCTCAGATTGTGTCTTCTCCTATGCAACTAAACTTCACAATCATCAAGAAGGTAGGTCTGCCTTATCTTAGTCACCATTCCTCTCCATGAAACTATGGGACCTTTGCCTTCTTTCTCTCTTTTAGATTGTACAAACTTCCACCATGTGAGAGCTGCTCCTCTCAACCTTGACTTGGCCACCTTCACCTTTTGGGCCTCTGTTATGCCATCACACTCAAAGTGATTTTCAATGCTCTCAATCCAGTCCACAACTGAATCAGGGTCCATTTGTCCACTGAAAAGTGGCACACCCTCCAATGCTTTACCACTCAAGGCCTGCAATGCCTTTAAGAATGGTTCCTCTGCAAGAACAGGATCAGGCTTTGGAGCCTCCTCCTCCAAATCCTCTTCTTTTTCCTTGGCTTCCTACTCTTCCTTCTACTTTATCTTGTCCTTCACAGTATCTACTATTTCTTAGACTTCATCCAGGAGTTTCTCCATCTGAGATATCCTTTCTCTGAGCAACCAGTTATCTTCCTCTTGCTCTTCTACCTTCTTTGCTAGCTCTGCATTTGTCATCATGGCTTCTTCCTCTGGTGTATTCTCTCCTACTGACTCAGTGGATTGGCTCATTAATCACAAGCCTTAAATCTAACTCTAAGCTCTGATACCAATATGGTGTATGATGACCCTCCAAGGTTTGCTTGCACCTAACCACAAGAAGACATTACTCTGCCTTCACCATGAACCTAACAATCTTCTAGGCTCTGTCCTAACTTGGTTCACCAACTGAACCTTGCTACAACTCTGTTCCAATAGTTTCCACTTTGTGCTTTAACCTTAGAGGATTCAACACCTTCATACACTTGCAATTTTCCTTACTACACCTAGAAGGATCTAGATGCCAACTTCACCATCTGACTTGTACTCATTGCAGGGGAGGTAGATACTCTGTTTCCATTCATTTCAACACCAATGGGATCCATCTTGGTGATTCTTTAGGTTTCAATGCACCCAATTCCAAGAAATTGTCTTGAGGGGGCCTAGTTTCTACTAGCCCTTACCAATCACTAATTTGCTTTTTCTGCCCAAAATCTCCACACAACCTAGCAAAAAAACACATATTCTGACACCCTTTTCAGACTTTTAAATCTTGCCTAGGTTTTCTGATATCTGTCAATACTGTATAGCTAATTCCAAGGATCTTGGAGTGGAGGCCTAATTGGCCTATTTTCTAGGGCTTCACTGGTTTTGGGATCAAATCTACCTCCAATGGATTGAACAAAGCCTTTATCACTCTAATTTGTGTAGATTTTATCTAACTCTACCTGAGACTGTACGACTTCCGTACTGTATCCTCCAACCCTGCCCAAGTTCTTCACTTTTTCACTTCCAAACTCCTAACCGGGCAGCTAATACTCGCCTAGGGTTTGGTCTTTAAAATCATTGCTTGTCTTTCAAGGTTTCCTACTTCTAAACCTACACAAAAATGTGGCTCCCCTTTCATATTCTACTGTTCTTAGGGAAATCCCGCAGACAGAGTTTAGAGGGGAGCCATTTATTTGTTTGATTGTCCAAAACAAAGAAAATAAGACTTTTTAATCTATTCTATGACCACTAAACACTAAAACAGCTCAAAGACTCTTGACCACCAGTTGGAACACACTCTTTAACATTCAATAAACACAAAAATAGTGAGGAATCGGGGTATTTAGTGTCTCTTTTATCACTGTTCCTCAAGAACTTGGGTAAAACACAGAAATTACAGTCTTTTCTATTCCTTGCAATACTAAACTTATCTACAATGCATGTATTCTTAGTTAATGGACTATCTTCAAAAGAAAAGATGCTAGGATAGGTTAAGAAAACTCTGATCCAATGCCAATCAGTGCATATATTCCATAAACATCACGGTTGTCTGAAAACACATGGGGTTTTCAGTAAACACAGAAAATACAGAAAATGCCAATTGTTTTCTATTCTATTCACAACAAAACTTTATTACAATGATCCCCCCTTCTTCTTACAAGCCATTCCCCTTATCTTGAAGTCTTTTCCACCATTCAAGGGAAGATTGATCGCTCCCATACCCCTGATTTTAAGGGAATCTTAAGACCACTACCAGTTACATGCAACCAAGCAATGTTGCCATGCAACTATGCAATATTCTTGTAACCTCGCCATTATCCTTCTTTTTAGGATCTCCAACTCATTAATCTTGAGCAACCATCATCTAAACTGCCCTTGGCATCTTCAAACAACAAAGATATGGCTATGACAAATTTAATGCTTTAGATCCTAACATTTGCTGTCTTAAGCTAAACAAAGCAAAATTTAACACTAATGATAACTAATGAAGGTTTTAGTCCTAGTGACTAACTCTTCACACACAAATGCAAGACCTTCTAAGGTCCAAACAAAACTCACAAGCATATTAACATCCCTGACTTGGCTAGGGTCAGTACAAGCAAAAATTGTGCAAACCAAAATGGAGGTCAGTCTAGGTGCTCCTGCACCACCTTTTCAACCATGGGCATGGCACATGCAACAATAAGCTCACCAAAATCCGTGTTGAGTAGAGTGAAGGACCCTTTCCTTTTTCCTTGGCCTCTCCTTATCAATCCCCTTCATCATGTCATCCCAGTTCAATAGTTGGGGTTGCACTATTTACTTTTTCTCCAAATCTAATTTCAACCATGTAGGGGCAGCAAGTGGAGTGATTATTTGAGTGGAAGAAGAAGTGGAAGGGGAGAGTAGTTTCCAAACTATATTCCTTGGTTGTGAATCAACCTCTTGTTTCTTCTCCCTCATTTCCTTCTCCTTTTCTTGCAACCTCTTTGCTTCCAACTCCTTTTTCATTCTTTCATCTTCAATTCTTCTCTGTTACAACAACTCTTCCCTTTCCTTGTACATTTTTTCTCTTTTCTTTTCTAGTTGCTCTACTTTATCTGATATTTCTTTGGCTTGTTTCTCATGCTCTGCTGCTTCCTTAATATCCTTTTCTTTCTGTAGGTGTTCCTCCTCGACTTTCTTCTTTTGGGCCTCCTCAATCATTTTGAATTTGGCCTCTAAGGCCTCTATTTCTCTCTTTTTTAGGGCTTTCTCCTCTTCAAGTTTATAAATCTTTTGGACTAGATCAATCTTATCGCTCTCCATCTTCATTTTTAACTCCTTTTTTTGTTGCAGCAACAAGTCTTCCTTTTCTTTTTGTATCCTTTCCAATTCTTTAGTTTTGGCTTGGGAAACATCTTCTTGTTGCTTTATAGTGGCCTCAGCTTGAGCCTTGTCATCAACATCCTTCCTAGTATCTTCAAATGATTTATACTGATCCTCAAGGGTGAGGACATGTTTAGTACTTACCTCCTTTGTATCCTTATCATCCATTGAAGCTTCTTTGTCAGAGCGGGTGGCTTTTGAATCTCTTTCCACATTATGTATTTCCACCTCAACTTCCTTTCTCTTTAACACTTCAAGCTCCTTTGGAAGGCTTTCAGTTGGCACTTCTCGAATTTCTTGTTCAATCATAAGAGGTTGTGTAGAGGCCTTCCCTGTAGTAGTTGTTTATGTAATGGGTTGAGATGCACCCTCTCTCCCAATATCCATGGTAGCCTCTCCTTATTGCTCTTTGAGCACATCCTAAGTAGGTAATGTAGGATTGGTCTATTCTCCAGAATTAGGAGGAAGGAACTCTAATTGTTCCTTTGGAGCTGCTTTCCTTTCATTCCTTTGGTAACCTTCGGTGGCCTTATTCTTCTTTCAAGTTTTAGCTCTGGCTCCTTGGTCCTCAATAGTACCATTGAATTCTTCTATCCAAAACTGGTCAAGCAATCTTTTTTATATCAATGGTTTCCTCTTCATTCCAGTTCACTGAGTCTAAGTTCTTGGTCCCTATATTCTCTACATCATAAGTAGGGTCTAAGACCACTCCATCATTTGACAATGTGTTAGGAATGTCCTCTTTCACTCCAAATCCAATCATCAATGGGAGAGGTAACCTCTCATAGTTATTTTTTCTCAACTCATAATCATCTTGTAGATCTACCCAAAAGTCCTCCAAAATATTAAACTGTTTCTCAAAAATTGTAGGAAGTAAAGCCTGCATTTTATGCTTTGGATCAAAATGCAACCGGGCAGTATACAAACCCAACTTTAAATGGACTAACTCATCATTGATTACTTTTTTTTCCATATTATGTGCACAACTATATTCTCCTAACTTCAACACAAATTTATGGCAACCTACTTTGTGTTTGTTGGTAAACCTTAGATTAACTCTTATTGCTTGATAAATGAACTCCATGAGTACAATCCTATTAATACAAAACCTAGGCAATAAGTGAGGGTGCCCATCAAATCCATACAATCTAAAGTATGTAAACTTGGGGTATTGAATATACCATTGCCCCCATTTAGCAATGAATCCCATGGCATCCCTGGTCAATCTAAACCCCACATCCCCTATCAATCGATTAATGAAATTACATACAGGAATGAATCATTCACTCTTCTAAAATGCAACTCAGAAGTTTGTAAGGTAAGTTGGTGATAGTGGTCCTAGAGCCTCTTTTGTTGGGGAGCTTCTCCTAAGAATCCAACTGCATTAAGACTAGGAAATATACCTCTCGTTGCTGCCAAATATACCACATAAGAGGTCATAAAAATGTCTAAGTTTCCCTAACTTTGATCATCTAATGGTGTAGGGCTTCTGAAATGACCATAGACTAGTCAAACTATTGACTACCATCCAAGATTGTATGAATGAATGGAAACATCCATTCTTTAAAGCATGCAACATCCCTCTTCCCAAAGAACCTTGATAACATTATGATTATATCTCCAATTTGTTGAGTAAGATCAGATCTTTTAGGTTGATTAGGGTGATTGAGTAGGGATTTATTTTCTACCCTCATCCACTTCTTGTTCATGTGTGACCTACTCTCCTCCTTCTGATTATACATTACCCATGCCTTCGACTCATTCAACTGCTTTGGATTCTGAGGTGTAGGCATGCTAAATGTGAACTATATCATTTGAGGGGTCAGATCAATTATGACATTTCCTTGTGAATATACACACTACCTTGTAGCTTGATTGTATGCCCTTACTATAGTTAATATCAACTTAGGGCATTGTATTGAAAGAGGGAAGACAACCACATGTTCCAGACTAGACTATTGGATCCTTAGTGTCCTTCCTGTTACTTGTTTTGCAAAGATCTCATGCAACATCTCTTGAGAGTTGAACGACCCCAAATTGGTGTCAGCGATGTCCACAAGATCAGAGTCCAGGTTACTTGCAGTGATAGTTGGACCCCTGTGCTTATACCTTAGTGTATAAGGTAACGGCTCAACTTTAATCTTTTTGTGCTTCTCCCCTTGTTTGGAGGTTTCTGCCAATTGGCTCCTTTGAGAGGCTTCATCCAAGGCTCCTGACATCTTTTAATCTTGGAAAACAATCCAAGATCAGATCCTTAAAAGCATGAAGGTTATTATACCCAACCTTACCTATCATACCATTCTCCCTCCTTTCTTATACTTAACCAAATTTTATACTTGTCGGGGGCAGAGCAAGAGAAGAATAAGAAACAGGATGACTTTCAACACTAGCAGGGTCAAGACTGGGAACAAAATGGGCTTAGAACTGGAATCAGAATGGGAAAAAAAAGGAGAATTAATCAATTGTTTTAAATTCAATTTCCATCCTGGTTTTGCTTTTGCCAAAGAACAAAGGCACAAACCCAAATTAACACTTACCAACAACATGATCATAAAAGGTTGGGGTCAGAAGTGGAATGAAATCCGATCGTGGAACTAACCAAAAGTTCCAAATTAGGTTCCCATTTTGAACCTAGTTTTGAAGAAGAGAAAAAAGGACATAAACCAAAATTAATCATTCAACGAGGGTGGGATCACTTCAAGATCTAAACTCTAATGAAGGTAAATATTTTAAGAATGCATTTAGACTTGGATCCGGTTCCACCATTCAAACATCAAAACCTAGCAATTTACACACATGCTTAAATTAATTTAAAATGAAGGGATTATGTCAAAATGATGTCATGGAAAATCGTTAGGCCAAGGATTAATAGGACTAGATTCGAACCCTAAAAGTGTGACATCATAATGGTCAACTATACAAACCCCAGTTCGTACAACGTACCAACTTACTAAAACTAGGGAATCAAAACCCCATAACCAAGAACCATTAAATTGACGTGTAATCAAGATTAGAAGGATCATTAGAAAATTAAAGCAATTTAAAAGACCCATAACCCTTCCAAATTGAAACCCTAATCAAGAATTAGGGCATGACAACAATAGACAAAACCACCAAAGCAAGAAAATGACAACAGAAACACCAAACAAATTGAAAAAGACAAAAAAACAAATGAAAATGAAAAGGAAAAAAAAAAGAATAGCAACAAACAAAAAAAAACCAAAACCAGTGAAGACCCGTGAAAGAAGAATTCATGAACGCATAAAGAAAACACATGAAAAACCAAAAAAGAAACAAACACGAATGGAATGAAAAAGAAAAGGAAGCACCTACCTCAAAAGGCGCTAGAAGAAAGGTTGAAATTTGATGATAGATCATTCCTCAATATGCGCCTGCGATCCAAATCCACACTTCTCAAATTCCATGTAGCTCAGAGTCATAGAAATACTTCAAACATACTTACAAGGAATAATAAATGTGAGTAAGGTTTGAAAAACCTATTTCGCGTGTGTAGAAGAAGTGGAAATTAATGCTTTTAATGTGGTTGGTTGAGCAATGTCAGAGTCATAAATGCATATTCAACCCATTCATGAACTCAAGGTAAGGTAGACACAGATCCGAAGTCAAACCAAAACATGAAACTTTCAACAAGTTTCACATCCTATTCCAACTTTGGCTTTGGTCCCATAACGAATAGACAACATAATAAAAGGAAAGCGGGGAGTGAAGCTAGAACTAGAATGTGATCTCTAAAACTTTCACCAAGTTCTAAACTTCATTCCAACTCTGGTTCCACTTCCGTGGAAAACACCAACACAAAATGATAAAATCAGAACTGCAAACAGGATTGGACCATGGACTAAACCTAGGTGAGACACAATGGGAGCAAGTGAAAAGTATAAATCAGACCTGTAACTTTCAGCAAGTTTCAAGTTCTATTTCCATCCTAGTTCCACTTCTAACATAAAGCAAGAAAACAAAGGAAACGAAAAACAAAGAAAGACCAAAGGGAAGAAACCAACCCCACGATCGAATCACAACCACAATGCCAAAGAGAAGTGACAAAGGGTGGAATCAAAACCAAAACAAGAACCAACTTGAGAACTTTGTAAAAGGTTCTAAGTTCAATTTCATCCCTCAGTCCAAACCCACTAGAACAACAAAATAAAACCTTAAGAGGAAAAAAAACAACTCCTAAGGCCAAAAAAAAAAACACCATAGACAAACAAAAGCAAGGGGGGCCATTTTAACAAAAAATAAAAATGGGGTGGTTATGCAAGGCATAACAATTGGTGACTTGGCTGGGAAAATGGTTTACCCATTTTCAAGATGTTGTAGAATTCAGTCACCTAGAACTTATGGTTTATGAACACTACAATTCAAGTTAGATCAGTTTTAATAAGCAAGGTTGAGCTAGAATCTTAGATGTAAATCAACACTTACTACTCTTGAATCTATGTGTGTGCATTTATAGTGTATCTCCTTTTGCAAGGTTTTCTTCACCTCTTAAATAACTATATCCAAGATTTGAAATACATGAGTTGAATCCCTTTAACTATTGTGCAATGATATCCTGGGCATTGCTCTACTACCAGTCAAGCATCTATAGCTCTGATGGAGATACCTCTAGTCCTCTCAAGGCATTTATCTATTGTCAGCCAGGCGTCCATTGTCCTGGTAGAGATACTTGAATCACCCATTTAATACCGAGCTTTCCTTCCTCTGATGGTTCTCTTTTCTTTTAGACTTCTCTTGCAAAGTTATTTTATCCATTTTCTCTCAATATGTCAGACATCAAACAATCTGAATTGGGTTGAGAACTACTGTAGACCCCATAACAATGTTGGGGAATTAGATTTTTCACTCAAATTTTGAGACATAGCCACCTTGAGACAAATATACCTTCATAAAAGTGGATGTTTCTATATATTTGTGACATATTCAATTACAGTTCATGAAAATTGCTTACAATACACCTTGTTCTTAATAACTTTTCAAAACCCTTATTGAAAATGAACATAAAACTTGAGTTTAGAACGAAATCTTTCAACAAGAAACCTGAAAAATACCTAAACCAACTTCTCTCCTAGTATCCACAATATGCTTTAAATAACAACCCCTTCATTCATAAATGGAGAAAATGAAGGTTCCCACAAACAAAGAAAAAACAACAAAAAGGAAAAATAAAACACACAAACAATAAACCCAAAACAAACAAACCATGAACTAATTACATATATAAAATCCATCACAATACCAAACCTTTATGACCCAAAATAATGTTTAAGAAACTAACCATTAACAAGAAATGGAATAGGTTCTCCTGTTAAAGTACTTAGGCAAAAGGTATTCTCACTTAGGATCTCAACAATTTGATAAGGACCTAACCAAAGTGTCAAACTTCTAATGAACACCTTTTTTTTCATTAGCCTTATCCCATAGTAACACAAGATATAATATCTTGAAAGCTTTGACCTTGGCTCTTTTGTCAAACTAGCATTTGACAACAACCCAATGTTTAAAGAACTATTGCAAAGCAACATCTCTCTGCTCTTCCAATTTCAACAAGCTAGCTAATCTCACCTCAATCCTATCATCAATAGAATAAAACTCCTGCATAAATTTCAGGACAGGTATTTTCAAATGAATAGGAAAAATGGGATCTTGACCATAAACTAGTTTAAAAGGTGAGGTTTTTAAGGCAGCCTTAATCCTAGTCCTATCTTCCCACAAGGAAAACCTCAACTGGGTATGCCAATCTCTAGGATTGCTCTCTAACAACTTCTTGATTACTTCTAGTAATTTTTTTTTGGTAGACGCCACTACCCATTCCCTTGTGGATAGTAATTTGAAGAATATTTCAAAACAATTTTATGTTGATAAGCCCATGAAATAAATTTAGCAGAAGAGAAGGCAGGGCCATTGTCAGATACTAGTGCAAAAGGAACTCCAAATCTTGTGACAATGCATTCAGTGAGGAATTTGATAACTACCTTTGTGGTACTATTTTTGTAGGGAATAGCTTTCATCCATCATGTGAAGTAATTAGTGGTCGTTAATATGAATTTATGCCTTGTAGAAGAATTTGGGTTAATCACCCCAACAAAATCAAGTTCCCATTGGGAAAATGGCCTCACCTCATAAACCGATTACAATTCCATGGTTGTATTGCATTCCCTTGATGTTGAGGTTTGACATGTGTGACATATCCTTACATGTTGGGCAAAATTTCAAAACACATGTGGCCAGTAATAGCTAGATCTAAGGATCTGATGTGCCAAAGAGTCTACACAACCATGACCAGTGCCATGTTTGGCATGGAATTCAACAATAGAATGCTTAGCTTGTTGTTGATCTAAGCAACGCGAATAAAATCCAAAAAAAATTCTACATAATGATCCTCCCTTGAGCATATAATGAGAGCTTTTCATCCTCAATGCTCTCCTCTTAGTTATGTTCATCCCATCTGGGCACCTGTTATTGAGCAAAAAGTAGATGATGTCTACATACCATAGATCATTGGTAAATGGCTGCATTGTGTATTATTAACAAGTAGTGTTCTTATCAACTTATGCCATGGCTTTAGACAAGCCTTGACCTCGAACAAGCCTCATGGGGTGTATCTCCAAGTCAAACTCCTACAAAATAGCCATCCATTTTCCCCTTCGCTCTCCCAACTTACTTTGCATTGGTAGAGACTTTACAGAAGCATATGGAACCATAGCAATAACTTGGCTATGAAGGATGTAATGCCTAAATTTCTTAATAGCTCACACCAATGCAAAAGCCTTCTTTTCAATGAGTGGGTACCCCACTTCAAAAAAATTAAATGGAGAGCTCGTTAAGGCAATTGGCCTCTCATCTCCTTCACCTTTTTGTTGCATCAAGACAGTTGCACATGAATGTTCATAAGTAAAAGAGTAGATGTAAAAAGGTTTTAAGTAATCAGGGTTGGTGAGGACTGGTGCTTCTGAAATTGATTGCTTAATATAAGAAAAATCAAACTTTACCTCACTACTCCGCTCTATTTTGGTATCCTTTTTCATCATCTCATTCAAAGGTTTGACAATTTCTACAAACCCAGTTATAAACTTTCACACAAAGTTGATCTTTCCAAAGAAAGATCTCAACTCCTTTTTACTTCCTCGCATGGTTAACTTTAGAATTGACTCAACTTGATCAAGGTCTATAGATATCCCCCTTTCTGAAATTATATGTCCTAAAAGCTTCCCTTTAGAAACTCCAAAAAAACACTTTTTTGGGTTAAGAGAGACACCATAACTAATACATCTTTGAAGAAATTTTGCTAGGTCTGTGACATGATTCTCCCTATCCTTAGAAAATATTGTCAAATCATCCATATAGATAATAATACATTTACCTATTAAATCCTTGAATGCCACATCCATTGCACGCTGATAGGTTACTCCAGTGTTTATTAAACCAAAAGACATCCTCTTATAAGCAAATGTTCCCCACTTAGTAGTGAAGGTTGTCTTCATTCTATCCTCATAATTGACAAGAACTTGATTGTACCCACAATAGCTGTCTAAAAATGACATCATTGAGACCCATTGATAGTTTACAGAACCTCATCAAGAGAAGGAAGTGGATAGTTATCCTTCTCTATTGCTCTGTTGAGATTTTTAAAATCCACACATAATCTGATTTCTACATTCTTCTTGTGAACAATAACTAGGTTAGCAACCCAAGTGGAATGTTGCATAGGAAAGATGATCCTTGCTAATAACAAATTTTGTACTTCTTTGAAAATCAATGGCTCAATCAGGGCATTGACAGTGTGCTACTTCTATCGAAAAGGCTTTGATTCTAGCTTTAGAGGTATGGTATGTGTAATTATAGAAGTATCAAAAAATTTCAAGTCCTCATAGCCCCAAGCAATGGCTATAATGTCTTGCTTCAACACTTTCAGTATCTTTTCCCTAATTTCTTTGGGACGAGTCCTTCCAATGTATGCATTCTTCTCAAGACTAGAATAAACTAAGTTAATAGTATCATATTCCCCTCCATAACCTCTTGTTGGCACCTTTTCTCGAGCCCTTGGATCAAAATAAAAAATCCTTTCTAATGTCACCATTCCCATAGGAATGTTGTTACTCTTCAGATTGAGGACTCCTTCTGTACCACAGTCTTTAGGGTCCCAATCTCCCTAATTTCTATTGGACTGATCTATAATCTTCCCTTCAAAGACAGCTAAACTTGCTAGAAAATCAAGAATATGTTGATCATCGTCAAAAACTTGGAAGTTTTTGACATTGTCTAGGACAGCCAAGATAGAAATCAACTCTACTGAAAATCTCTTTAACTTGAAGTCTTGCATAGGGTCTAGTGTACTTGCAACAATGGCCAATGAATCAACTATTTTATTTTCCTCTCTAGGAATTAAACTAATCCCAAAAGCATCAAAGTCTTCAATCAAGTTCCACACCTAATTCCTTTATGCAGCCAACCTTTTATTATGGCAAGTGTATTGGCTACATACCTGCTTAACTATCACTTCTGAGTCACCCATAACTATCAAGGCTGTAAATTTATTCTGATGTGCAAACATCAGTTCTCTGGCTAGTGCTTCATATTCTGCTACATTATTGGTGCATCCAAATTTCAACCTATAAGAAGCAAAAAAAAATTCCCTTTTAGGTTGGTTAGCTTAATCCTAGCTCCACTACCTATTTTAGATTTGGATCCATCAAATTTGAGGGTCCGTAGCTGATTGTGATTTGGGGTTTGTTTCTTTGAACTTACTAGAGGTGTTTTGCTAAGAGGAAAAGTAGTGAGACCAAAGGGTTCTTTATGTCATATTTAGGAAACTGTTGTCTAGGATGATCATCAAAAATACCATTCAAATCTGGTTCAGGTGCAGAATATAATTCTTGCACATCTTTAGTTGTTTTCATTAGCCGCTTGGGTATTGGTAAACTAGTGGGCATAGGGGAATCAAACAAACCATGAGGTTGTTTAGTATGATTATGTTGGTCTGAAACTAGGACCTGTATTGATTCAATTTGAGGAATGACTTCCTCTAGAAGGGTGTCATCCCTTTATAGAATAGTAGCATTTTTAGCCTTAAATGGAAACTTACCTGGAATGGCTTCAAGATGACTGTGGAAAGTTTCTCCTTCTTAACAAACATGATTTAAAATACTGATGCAGGGTTGACACATTAATTTAGAATGATTTTGATTACACCAATTTGGGAGTAAGAGACTCCATAAGTCTATGTCTTCTCCCATGACCAGCTGATCTTGTTGTAGTTTCCTGATTAGTACTTGCTTGTTTATGTTGATCATGGGATCAGGGAATTCTTCGAGTGGTAAATCACTAGGATCAGACATCGAGAGAGTTTTTATCTCCACTCTCTTATAAACCCCTATTTCAATTTCAAAATATTCCACCTCATTGGGGTAATCATACTCTATAATCAAATGTTTGAGGCAAGGTTCACTCTAAATCCAAATTTGGGAAGATACTCCCTTCCACAGTAGCCACATATGAGAGAAATATAGGGAAAGATATCCCCCTATACTCCTAATCAATTCATAGCTTAAGAGAATACCATAGGTTTCAAAGATATTGCCACTTGAATATCCATGTATGTTTGGATCCGTGGATCTAACCCTACCTGGACATGTACATTTTTTAACTCCCTAACCACATTGACATGTATTTTATCAAGTCGAACAACCCTTTTATTGGTCTAGACTGCGTTCAAACCTAATTTATTACATATAGAAAATGGCATAACATTGCCAGAAGCTCCTGAATCTAAGAGACAATTGTGCAAGTTCTTTCCAAAAATTCTTAAACTCAAGAGGAATGGAGGAGTCCCTACCTTATTCTTATACATGGATGCATTCATGTTAGCAGTTGGTGTCACCTTAGCCTTTCCTTTTGACTTGTCTACTTCCTCCAAAGCCTTCACCACAAGGTCACGTTGAGTGGGGCACCATCTCAAAATGTCAAAGAATGGCAAGGAAGTTTTCTGCTTCTGCATCTCAAAAACAACATCAAATTCCATATAATTATTCACATTGTACTTAGGAATAAAAGTTGAATTACCTTTTTTCTTGAATTTCGATGGACCCTTAGGTGGGGGAGGATTATTATCAGTACCCGAATTTGGTGGAACCACATGGTTGGGTGGAGCTGATGTAGTAAATGGACCCTTATTCTGATTTCTCAAAAAAATGTCTTCCCTTTCTCTAAAAGGCTTTAGCATCATATACATCCTCCTCTAGCCCATTCACATCTTGCATTGGGAAAGTAAATTCTTCATCAAACGGATCATATGCCATAGCTGTATCCATTGAGCCTCTTCTTTTTGAATTCCCCTAGAATTTCTGAGTGTCTGCTTGTGCCATCTTAACCACTTTCTCCATCTCAAGGTAGTTAACTTTAGAATGTGCAATAGTATGATGTAATCTACACCAATTCATCATAAAGTTAAGGTCAACCACATTTACAGTATGTGGCTTATCATCACTAGTTTGATAATTGTGGGAGACTCCCCCATTATTTAGACCTATATTGCATTGTATATTATTGTTAATCCTTTTATTATACCCCCTATTTGGGTTATGATAATTTTGGTTGGGGTAATTCTATCCTTGAAATTTTCTTTGTCCTTGGTTATTATTTTGATTAGAATAATTACCTTGGTTGGAATAATTATTCTGATGGGAATAATTACCCTAATTGGAATGGTTATGACCTTGGTTTGGAGAAGGATTAAGCTTAAGTTGAGCCATATCATTGATGACTTGTGATAATGTCTTCTTTAGAGTCTCAACCTTGTTGGTTAGTTGAATGATTTGTTCATTCTCAGTACTTTTCACAACGGGTGGCTGATTAATAGGGTTTAGCACTCTAGCTTGGTTAGAATGACATTGTGATTGTTGGGAAAGATCAGAAGCCTTGTTAGCAAAGAACAAAAGGGGAGGTGGGGTGTTTAATTCATCTGCGGGTCCATAGTGGGAATAAGACATCCTCAAAATTGTATTGAAAAAAGGAGTAGGATTAGGCATTTTATAACCTATGGGAGTGAAAAATCCCCCTAGACTTCCTGACTGTGAGCTTATCTGTTGTTGTAGCTTGATAGCTAAGTGATAGACCTTTGACAATGAATCAATTTCAACTGGTTGGTAGGTTCTCTATAAGAAAAATCCAATCAAAGGGTCTATGGCCCTCAAGTATGCTTGGATGGCACTATTCTTAGCAACTAGGTATAGATCCTAAAGCCTTTGATACATTCTTTGAAATCTAGTATTGAACAAAGGCAACAACTCATGTGGCTCCTTCCTAATAGTAGAAAATTGGTGAAACAAGACAAGTGGGTCTACATAAACCAAAAACTAGTTGATAAAGTAATTTTCTAAGTTTGTCCAACTTAGAATAGACCCCTGGGGTAAGTTCAAGTACCAGTTATATGCCATGTCACCTAGTGAATAAGGAAACAACCTACATATTACATCATGGTGAGCTATCTGAGCCTGAGTGTAGGCATTCTTAAATGCCTATATGTGCTCCTCAACACTTCTTGATTCTCCATGCATATACTTGGGAAAAAATCTCTCTAGATTCTTGGGCATGTCATGCATTCCACCAGGAATAGTCCCCAATGGGGAAGGATTTTTTGCAAAGAAAGCCATTGGTGGAAGTGGTGGGGTGGTTGAGCTAGTTGTGGAATAGGTTGAATCAGTTGTGGAGGTGGGAGAGGTGGATTCAGTGGTGGATTTACTGGTACCAACTAGGGTACTAATGGAAATCCAGATGGAGTGAGTGGAGCTGATAATGGTGATGGGGTTGGAACCTTATGAGGCTTGGGTCTCATTGCGGTCTTGAGTTCAACAAAGGATGGTGGATTCTCAGTGGACCTAAGAAATTTTTGGAACCTCTTTGGTGAGAATGACCCAATTCGATCTAGTTTTCTCCCTCAGACCCTCCTTCTAGCACCAATTATGTTGATATGCCAAGTTGACACACAACATGCAAGTAAGATGTAAACACCTCACCTCTCCTGAAAAGACAATCAACAATTAAACTGATCACCTTCCAAGGTATTTTATGTTGGTTCACAACGTCATTGTTTCCCTAAGTGGTCAATTATGGTTGGAATATGTAAGGCACATGTTGGTAGGAAGGATACAAATTAAATTTTGTAAAGAAAACTAAAATTTAGGGGTTTTAAAGAAACTTGAAAAAGATAAATCAGAGCCTTGAAATAGTAAATCACAAATGCAAACTTTTCAAATTCAGACATGCATTCAAACAATTATTGTAATACCAATTCACTTAAACCATGATATATTACAATCCATTGTGCTAGCTATACCATTACATACATCCATAGTGCAAAATACATTTTCCTTAATCATTCATAAGAACTTCATTTCCAAAACCTAAAAACACATCCACTCATTAATCAGACTAATAGATCAATAGACATAAATAAAGTCACACTCATAGACAATTCAATGAAATAGTTTGAAATTTAGATCCTTCTATTGATATTTCATCAAATAAGAGCCATTTTTGCATAGAAAAAGCCACTGGCACATATATTACTATTGTTCATTGACATCATCATTTAAACTATTGAAAATAAACTGAGATTGCATAATTTGTAAGAAAATAGTATCCAAGTATCTTGCATGAATTTAGAAAACTTAAACTAACTATTGTCACTATCAGTCTTCTCTAAGGCGGCTAATTTGACTTTAATCAACCAACCTTTACAATGTCATCCAAAATTTACTTTATAGTCCTTAAGACTTAACAACTAGATACTGCCTAAAGCTACAAAATAGGAGATCCACAATCTCAGGAAAGCGACCCAAACAAAGATAACCACTGCTCCATAATTTTTTTCCTTAGACCAGGAGCACCTCATCATCCAAAATTTTCCAAAAGAAGAGGGATAGGCCACAGAAAATTCAAGAATTGAAACCATCTTTGAATTTCTAAAGAAGAGGGAAACTAACTGCATCGTTGACCATGCTCTTGGGGACCCAACGGAAAAGAAGCTTCTTGTGCCAGCTCACCCTCTTGCATCTTATTCTTGGACATAGTCATCATAGGTTCTAAATACTTGTTGGAGCATGGTTGTGTTAGGACCATCAAGCCAAATGTCTTCAAATTTTATTCTTCTCACCTCTATAGTAGCTATCTCATGCATATATCTCATCTTAATCAACTCCTTTCAAGCATCCCTCACTTCATATCTAATATCAATAATCCAGTCCAACATCAAACCTTCATTATCATCTTCCTTTTAAATTATCTCTTGGAACCTATCATTCCATTTCTCCTTCAACTTATCAAGAGAATCCATTTTCCACATGGATATCACTATTGGCTAGGATGGCAATTGTTGATTCCAATTCGTCAACCTGGTCATTTAAGTCCTTACCAACCTGTTGAATATGATCTTTATGTTGATAAATGAAAGAAGACCAAAATCTTATGATGTCCTGGGTCTTTTCCAAGAATCCTTCATTATCCTCTTCAAGTATTGACCATTCTAGAAGAGTTTTCTTTGAAAGCTTACCAATTTCCTTCAACTTTTGAATGTATCCTCTACATTCCTCTTCTTCTTTCTCCAAGACTGCTGCATGAGTATTTATTTCCTCAATCAATTCTAATTTTTTTTCATGAATCTCAAAACCCTTAACAATCACTTCATCAACTTCTTTGTTCTATCTATCCACCCACTTATCAAGCATGCTTACTTTAATCCTCATTTGGATCAGATCCTCTACTTCTTTTTTGCTTAATAAAACTGGGGCATCAGGTGCTGCAACTTGTTGATTGTAAGAGGTAGAAACATCCTTAAGTAACTTTTGAATTTTATCTAATTGAGTCCCATTAAGCTCATCCTTTATTTGTTTATCTTTTACCATTCTAGATTTAGTGGATGATGCCACTATATCAATTAGATTCATTTGTTGGTTCCTTGTTGGCCTTCCTAGGTTGACAATCCCCAATTGGTAATTAACCAACTACATATCTTGTCTATCCTTTTCAACAATGGGAATGGAAAATTCAACAATAAGCTCACCAACATCTGTGAGTCGAGTAGAGTGAAGAACCCTTGCCATTTTCCTTGTCCTATCCTTAGCAATCTCCTTCATCATGTCATCCCAGTTCACTAGTTGGGGTTGCACTATTTACTTTTTCTCCAAATTTAATTTCAACCATGTAGGGTTAATAGGTGGAGTGATTATTTGAGTTCCAAGAAGTAGTAGGGGAGAGTGGTTTCCAAACTGTAGTCCTTGGTTGTGAATCAACCTCTTGTTGCTTCTCCATCTCCACCTTCTCCTTTTCTTCTTGCAACCTCTTTGCTTCCAACTCCTTTTTCATTATTTCATCTTCAATTCTTCTCTATTCCAGCAACACTTCCCTTTCCTTGTAAATTTTCTCTCTTTTCTTTTTTAGTTTCTCTACTTTATCTGATATTTCTTTGGCATGTTTCTCATGCTCTACTACTTCCTTAATATCCTTTTATTTTTGTAGGTGTTTCTCCTCAGCTTTCTTCTTTTGGGCCTCCTCAATCATTTTGAATTTGGCCTCTAAGGCCTCTCTTTCTCTCTTTTTCTAGGCTTTCTCCTCTTCAAGTTCATGAATATTTTGGACTAGAGCAATCTTATTGCTCTCCATCTTCATTTTCAACTCCTACTCTTTTTGTTGCAACAACTAGTCTTCCTTTTTCTTTTTGTATCCTTGCCAATTCTTCAGTTTTGGCTCAAGCAACATCATCTTCTTGTTGCTTTATAGTAAGGGTGAGGACATGTTTAGTACTTACCTCCTTTGTATCCTTATCATTCATTGAAGCTTCTTTATCAGAGCGGATGGCTTTTGAATTTTTTTCCACATTATGTATTTCCACCTCAACTTCCTTTCCCTTTAACACTTTAGGCTCCTTTGGAAGGCTTTCAGTTGACACTTCTCCAATTGTTTTTTCAATCACAAGAGGTTGTGTAGAGGCTTCCCCTATAGTAGTTGTTGATGTAATGGGCTAAGATGCACCCTCTCCTCCAATATCCATAGCAACCTCTCCTTCTTGCTCTTCAAACACATCCTGAGCAGGTAATGTAGGATTGGTCTCTTCTCCAGAATTAGGAGGAAGGAACGCCAACTGATCCTTCAGAGTTGCTTTCCTTTTATTCCGTTGGTAACCTTGGGTGGCCTTCTTCTTCTTTCAAGTTTAAGCCCTTGACTCCTTGGCCCTCAATAGCACACATTGAATGCTTCTATCCAAAACTGGTCTAGCAATTTGTTTTATATAAATGGATTACTCTTCGTTCTAGTTCATCAAGTCTAAGTTCTTGGTCCTTATATTCTTTGCATCATAAGGAGGGTCTAAGACCACTCCATAATCTGACAATGTGTTAGGAATGTCCTCTTTTACTCTAAATTCAATCATCAATGGGAGAGGTAACCTCTCATAGTTCCTTTTTTTGAAGTCATAATCATCCTGTAGATCTACCCAAAAATCCTCCAAAATATTAAAGTGTTTCTCAAAAACTATAGGAAGTAAAGCCCGCATTTTATGCTTTGGATCAAAATGCAACTAGGTAGTATACGAACCCAACTTTAAATGGACTAACTCATCATTGATCACTGTTGTTGCAACATTATGTGCACAGTTGTATTCTGCTAACTTCAACACAAATTTATGACAACCTGCTTTGTGTTTGTTGGAAAACCTTAGATTAACTCTTATTGCCTAATAAATGAACTCCATGAGTAAAATTCTATTAATACAACACCTAGGAAATAAGTGAGGGTGCCTATCAAATCCATACAATCTAAAGTATGTAAACTTGGGGTACTAAATATACCATTGCCCCCATTTAGCAATGAAGCCCATTGCATCCCTGGTCAATCTAAATCCTACATCCGCTGTCAATTGATTAATGATTACATATAAGAATGCATCATTCACTCTTCTAAAATGCAACTTAGAAGTCTACAAAGTAAGTTGGTCATAGTGGTCCTAGACCTTCTTTTGTTGGGGAGCTTCTCCTAAGACTCCAACTACATTAAGACCAGGAAATATACCTCTCCTTGCTGCCAAATATACCACATAAGAGGTGATAAAAAATATCTTAGTTTCCCTAACTTTGATCATATGATGGTGTAGGGCTTCTTAAATGACCATACACCAATCAAATTGTTGACTACCATCCAAGATAGTATGAAGAAATGGAAACATCCATTCTTCAAAGCATGCAACATCCCTCTTCCCAAAGACCCTTGATAACATCATGATTGTATCTCCAATTTCCTGAGTAAAATCAGATCTTTTAGGTTGATTAGGGAGCTTGAGCAGGGATTTCTTTTCTACCCTCATCCACTTCTTGTTCATGTGTGACCTGCTCTCCTCCTTCTGATTATACATTACCAATGCCTTCGACTCATTCAGCTACTTTAGATTATGAGGTGTAGGCATGTTAAACGTGAACTGTATCATCTGAGGGGTTAGATCAATTATGACATTTCCTTGTGAATCTACGCATTTCCTTGTAGCTTGATTATATTCCCTTGTTGCAGTTAATATCAACTCAAGGCATTGCACTGACAAAGGGAAGACAACCACATGTGCCATAATAGACTATTGGATCCTTTGTGTCCTTCCCATTACTTTTTCTACAAAGATCTCATCCAGCATCTCTTGAGAGTTGAATGACCCCAAATTGGTGTTAGTGATGTCCATAAGATCCGGTTCTACCATTCAAACATCAAAACCCAACAATTTACACATGTGCTTAAATTAGTTTAAAATGAACGGCGTAGGTCAGAATGACGTCATGGAAAATCATTAGACCAAGGATTAATAGGACCAGATTTGAACCCTAAAAGCATGACATCGTAATGGTCAACTATACAAACCCTAGTTTGTACGACATGCCAACTTACTAAAATTAGCGCATCAATACCCTGTAACTAAGAACCATTAAATCAATGTGTAATCATGATTAGAAGGATCATTAGAAAATTAAAGCATTTTAAAAGACCCTGAACCCTTCCAAATCAAAACCTTAATCAAGAATTAGGGCATGGCAACAATAGAAAAAACCACCAAAACGTGAAAATGACAACATAAACAACAAACAAATTGAAAAAGACAACAAAACAAATGAAAAGGAAAAGGAAACAAAAAATGAAAACAACAAATGAAAACAAACCAAAACTAGCGAAGATCCATGAAAGAAGAATTCACAAACGCGCAGAGAAAACACGCAAAAAACCAAAAAAGAAACAAACACAAATGGAACAGAAAAGAAAACGAAGCGCCTACCTCAAAACACACCAGAAAAAAGGTTGAAATTTGATGAGAGATCCTTCCTCAATATGTGCCTATGATCCAAATCCATACTTCTCAAATTCTTTGTAGCTCAAAGTCGCAGAAACACTTCAAACATACTTACGAGAAATAATAAACATGATTAAGGTTTTAAAAACCTATTTCATGAATGTAGAAGAAGTGGCAATTAATGCCATTAATTTGGTTGGTTGACCAGTGTCAGATTCATAAATGCATATTCATCCCATTCGTGAACTCAAGATAAGGTGGATGTAGATCCAGAGTCAAACCAAAACATCAAACTTTCAAAAAGTTTCACATCCTATTCCAACTCTGGCTCTAGTCCTGCAACAAAGAGACAACACAACAAAAGGAAAATGAGGAGCGGAGCTGGAACCAGAATGAAACCATGAACTTTCACCAAGTTCCAAACTTCATTCCAACTCTGGTTCCACTTCCACAACAAACACCAACACAAAACAACAAAAGAAAAACCTCAAATAGGATCAGACCATGGATCAAACTTGGGCAAGACACAATGGGAGTGGGGGTAGAGTGGAAACCAGACCTGTAACTTTCAACAAGTTTCAAGTTCTATTTCCATCCTGGTTCTGCTTTCGACAACAAGCAAGAAAATAAAGGAAAAGAAAAACAAAGAATGAACAAAGGGAAGAAACCAACCCCGCAATCAAATCACAGCACAACGACAAAGAGAAGTGACAAAGAGCAGAACCAGAACCAAAACAAGAACCAACTTGAGAACTTTGTAAAAGGTTCCAAGTTAAGTTTCATCCCTCATTTTGAACCTGCTAGAAAAACAAAAGAAAAACTTAAGAGGAAAATGAACAACTCCTAAGGCCAAAACCAAAACACCATGGACAAACAAAAGCAAGGGGGGCCCATTTTAACAAAAATAAAAATGGGGTGGTTATGCAAGGCATAATAGGTTCATAACTCATTTCAACATTTAAAGAGGTTGTCACAACTTCTTCGTTGATTCCCAACAAGGCTTTCATATCCTTGTTGTCTCCCAACAACCATTTCAAAAACTCTTTTCTTTGAAATAGATTGCTTGCATTAGGGTTTATCTTGGGTTCAAGAACTTTACTTATTTTTTCCAAACTTGTCTAACTCTTTTATTTTCAAAAAGAAAGCTTCTTGAAGGGTGACATTGAAGTTTTATCATTATTTCAAAACCATCATTGACCTTCAACAAGGTTGTCACAACCTTGTCGATGCCTAATGTTCTTTTCTATCTAACCCTAGATGAAATATTTTTTGACTCTACTGTATGCAAAGGAAAAGATGTTTCAAAGATGTTTCAAAGATTTGAAAAGGTTTCAATACTTTCATTAGCCCCCTAACATGATTTCCTTAACCTTTTTAGAATTTTATAGTTTGTTCACAACCTCTTGATTATGATGGAATAGTGCTTGTGTTGAAGTCAAACTTAATTTCTTGAATTTGACTCGATTGTGGATAAAATTTTCCAACTTATTATGAAAGTGAAGGAAATCATTTTGAAGATCAATGTCGATGATTTATCATAGTTTTGAAACCTTCATTGAATCTTGACAAGGTTGTCAAAACTTTATCAAAATGCAATAGGAAACTCACAACCTTTGTAAAATTAAGAAAAGTTTTCAAGGATGGCATTACAAAGATAGTGGAGGAAAATTTGAAGTTCTTAAAGATAAATTATTAGCTTTCTAACATAGTTTCAAAACCATTACTAGAAGCCAAAAAAGTTTCAAGAACATCCCAAGCCTCTAAAAAAAAGTGAGGGTTCAAAAGTGCTCCAAGTTCTCAAAACATTAAGGGAACTTTAACCTATTTGATTTCGCTAACATAATGAGTTACAAGGAAGACTATAAATATGTATGTAATCAATTGTAAAGAGGAGACGAAACCCCAAAGAGAGAAGGGTGAGGAGACAAAGAGAAGATAACGAGAAGGAAATGAAGAGGAGTGGATGAAGATAACTATTTGAAAAAAACAAAGATTTTGAGATGAAGACCATGGAAAGATGACTATAATATAATAGATAAAGGAAGCCTAATAGAATGTGCCAAAGAAAATTGATTTTTAATAAATTTTGAAACTTAATAAATTGATTTTTTTATTTGCATCAAATTTTCTTCCATTGTTTGGGTGTTTTTTTTTGGCTACATGATTGGGTAGTTTGGTAAGACACATTGTTCATGATTGCATTGAATTATGAGTTATCAAGGTAAGGACCAAATGGCATAAAAATTAGGCATCCCAATTACACGTGTTATTGTTGCATTCCCTACAAAGTGTGTGTGTGATTATTTTAATTGTTTTATTGACTACCCCATGTATACATCTTAGACCCATACATAATTATATGAGAACCTCTATAAATTTCTACTTAAGACTAATTATGATAGTTTTATTTGGTTTATATTCCTCATTAGACTATCTTTTAAATTTATTCTAGAGGTTTTGTTCTTGTTTGTCTATTAGATTTTGTAAGTGTAACATAATATGTTACAAACTAGTTAATTAGAAAATAAAGAAGGAAACACTTATCATCATAGAGAGATTGAGCAATGTTTATGCTCCTCTAGAATCTTATTGATTGCTTTTTATGCTATTCGTTCTTACAAGGTTAAGTGGTTTCTTTGCTCCTTGATATTAGTATGATAATGAGATGTTTGTGCCCCATACTATTTTCTATGGGTTCTACTTCCAAATAAGCAAAAATAAGACCAATTAGGGCTACCAACTGTTATAGCAAATATAAGTATTGATCGAGATAGCCTAACAATTTGAATATCATATATAAAACTTTACCTTAATAAATACATATTATTTTTTCATAATGTAAGTTGGTAATTTGTTATATGTATAGAATATATAGTTCATGTTATCACATGGCTTATGGTAGATGCTTTAGCTAACTATTTGAATTAAACTTGATTTGATTCCATAATATAATGATGTCATTGGTAACTTATAAAGTTGTTATTTTTTTCTTACACCCCTACATAACTCTAAGTGTACCTCTATGGTTTTTACTTAAGAGTATTGTTATGATAGTTTGATTTTGTTGCTATTCCTTATTGGACCACTTTTTAATTTTTTTGGGAGAGGTCTTGTTGCCATTAATATAAATTAGCTATGTTGAGTAATAAGATATTATAAACTAATAAGATAATTGAAGGAAAAACTTATAATTATAGAGGGATTATATGGTATTGTATTCCTCTCTAATTAGATTTAGTAGTATTTTTGTTCATCATTATTGCAAGGTCATCTAGGGGAGATGACCCAGTAGTTGTGTGGGATAACTTCGTCAGCATGTAGCCATTTCCTGGAATATCATAAGACCTTCATTTTTTTTGAAATGTGGATTGGCCTCTTATCTATCTATAACTAAGGTTTGGAGGTGTGACTCATCATGCAACTTGCCACATCAACACAAACTTATATGAAACCTAAATGGACCAAATACCTATTAGTAACCATAAATATTTGTTATCTCTAACTTTTATATTCAACACAAATGGACCAATAGTTGAACACATAAAAATCATCTGTTGTTATAAAAACAACACATAATTATTTAAAATATAACTTATATCAAACAAAAATGGACCAATAGTTGAACACTAAAACTTTTGAAAATCCTTCCAATTTATTGAAAAATACATGGTATTTATTGAGCCCACCTTTTATATTTGTGATAGGACAAACTATTAATATGAAATACTTCAATGCTTGTACATTGCTATCCCAATAGTTGTATATATAAGAACAATATATTTTCACTATGATAACAATAATTTTTTAAATGGGTGTCTTATTTTATTAAATGAGCATTTAATTTTACAAATGATACACTTATAGTGGATAGTTATGATATTTTATTCGAAACAAATATATATATATATATGTCACTTGTTCATGAATGTATTTATGTTATTTTTACTTGAGGATTATAAGTTGTGAAGTGAAGAACTATTAGTTCCATAATGTCACATATTTGGTAATATTTTGATTGATATGCGAAATAAACATTTACAAGATATAATATTAATTCATTCTAATACTCATATGAATAATCACAATTGGCTGCACAACTATTGGTCCCTATACAACTACTGGCCCCTCTCCCCTAGTCTGTGTGATTAGTATAATTTCCCATTGGTTCCACTTTTAAATACAAACACTAGGATTAATTAGGAACACCGTTTATTAAGATGTTCTTAGGTGTGGATACAAACTATTAAATACCAATGAATCTTATCGGTATAACTAAAACAACCTGAATCTCATATGTAGAACTATACCTTGTTAAATTTATATATTACCTTTCCATAATCTAAGCTGGAAATTATATATATAGAATGAGAATTAAGTGGAGTTTTACTACTCTCTCATTGGATTTATTAGTTTTTTTCTCTCGACATTCTAAGAACTAGACTCTATTTTGTTTTCTAGAAACCCTAACAAATCCATTATATAGAGACATAATCTTCCTAGAATTTTTTTCTAGAATTGACTTGAAGTGATAGAGTGAGTGGCTATTTTATATTAAAATATAAACTAAAATTAAATTGTGAGTGATTGAGAAACCAATATTTATTATTTTTTAATCAATTTAGCAAATTCGGATATGAAATTTTCATTAAATATTGATTGAGGCAGGGAATTAAGGATAAGTTTTCCAATATTTTTTTAACAAGGTGGTGAATTAAGTCTAAATTTCTCATAATTTTTTAATTGAGATGGAATATCAAGACCAAACTATTAGTAAATATTTAATTGGGATGGTGAATTGATCATAACTTTCTCATCTATTTTTAATTGAAGTGGCAAATTAAGCCCAAGCTTAATAAAAGTTGTAATTATGGGGGAAAACTAAAACCTAAATGATATAAATTTATAAGCTAGTGGAAAATTTTAAGCTAAAAATACCTTGATATTATAATTTATGTGGTGAATGAGAATATAATTTTTCTTAGAATGATTAATTAAAGAGGCATAATGACTAAAATTGTAACTATTAGCATTAACTTAAAATCGGACATTAATGATATTTTTTCTTAGAATGATTAATTAAAGAGACATAATGATTAAAATTGTAACTATAGCATTAAATTGAATCAAACATTAATGAGTTTTCCTTTTGGAAAATTTGAACAATAAATACTCTACAAATGAAACACAAAAAATATTTCTTTAATAAAATTATCTTAATAAAAGCAATGATACTTGTTTATAACTTAAATAACATTCATGTGATACTTTGAATACAAAAAGTGTCACACATCACTCTAAATATTTTGATTTAATTCCATTGCCAATAAAATTATGAAGAGGTAACTCATCACATAGTTGTCCAACCATTATACTCTTTGTCTTGTATATTCTTTAATTCACCATCTAGAAACCAAAAAATGTTAGCCTTCTTTAGTTTATCAAGGGCACATAGTCTCTTTTCATGTCGCATTCTCTTCGTAGGGAGGTGGGGTTAGTTGGACCCATATACTAAAATTGAGTGAAACATTGTTTTTAATTCTTGGTCTTTTAGGAAGTCATTGGCCAAGACTACTTGGACCTTGATATAAGGATTTATGCAAATTTTCTATATAAATTCTAGTCATAACAAAAAGTGCCAATGAAAATAGAGTTATCTATGATCATGGGAATCTGTTTTTTTAGCATTTCTATAAATATTATAGTTTTTTTTTTAATTAGTTGATAGGCTATATATATAGTGTGAGATTTGAGTTTGAAACAATTCTTATGCCTACAAATAACTATTGAGTTGTAAGAAAACAAGTTCTAGTTACCGTTAAATGGTAAATCAGTTGTTGTTTAATGGTAAAAGCTTCAAAATATCATGTGAAAGCTTCCAAAATATCACTTATCATATAAAATTTGGATAAATATTGATTTTTCAACTGGGTGGAAACATTCTATTTTCATTTTTAATATTTTTTGTCAATTTGAGGACAACTTTCCTTTTTCATTTGCATTGCTTTATGTTTTAAACTTGCATGCAAATATTTAAAACTTAGTAATACCCAATTTTTTTAAGGAGAAAAACTAGATTTGTCTAAGTGAAAAATCTAGATTTGTCTGAGTTTATTTCATTTCATTATTTAGCACTTATTATTAGTTATTTAATCCAACCACATGCAACTAAAACTTGCAAAACATTACATTCATATAAACCCATGCAAATACACATACTCTCTAACATATTAGCATATGTATATAATTTTCTATAGGGGTAATCCTTGAGCCTCCTTTAGGTGCAAGATCTAGTAAATAGATTGTATGCAATGAAATACTGTTTGGTCATTTTTTGGATCTTTCCTTCATCAAACAACAAGCTCATGCTATGTTTTTTCAAGCTTGTCTATAATAAAAAATATAGGTAATATATTTTACATAGAATTCATATTATTGTTAAAATTAGTTATATGGATGATGAGTGCTTAATCACTCTACAACTTATCTAATACCACTCATCACTCCTATAAATAATAAAAAAATTGAAAAAAAAATCAAATTAATAATATGTTGACATCATGCTTTAGCATGCTCATCGTATTTGGTTTTCTAGTCAGTGTCAGTGTATTGGTTCTCAAGGTAGCTTTGGTGGTTTGGCTCTTTTTTTGGGATCCACATAAGGTAGTTCCTCTTTGGTGGATCTCTAGCCATTCTTCTATCTCCATGGTTTCTTCTATTTTGGAATCGAGTGAGGCTATTTAGTTACTAATGTTTATGCTCTAATTGATATCCATGGTAAAATTCAACTTTGGGCTCATATAAGGTATGTTTGATCATTTGCTCCATATCTGCCTTGGATCTTAGCTAGTGATTGCAATTTTGTGTTGAGTTTGGAGGAGAAATGAGGGGGTTGGCTACGCTTGGACTTGCTTCTGATCTTTTTTGGGTAAATGTGGATTCTCTTTCTTTAGTTGATGTGAAACATTTTAATGGGATTTTCACTTGGAATAATCAATAGAGTGGGTAGGATGTGATCTTTGAATGGTTAGATAGATTTATTCTTTCCAATTTTTGGGTGGGCAATTGCTCCGTCACTTGCTATAAAGTTCTTGGTTGGACGGGTTCAAATCATTGAACAATTAAGTTTTTAGCCTCATCGTTTACCATTCCAAAGAATCCTCATTTTAAATTTCATCTATGTGGCTTTGGGATTGTTCCCTGCATGATCTCGTTGCCCAGTGGTGGAGAGATGGGGCCCCTACTTATGGTACTGCTATGTTCTCTTTTGTTAAGAAGCTGCAATATGTTAAGTATCATCTTAAGAGATGTAATAGGTTGTGTTTTGGTAACCTTCGGGCTAAGAAAATGGAAGCTCAGGCATGCCTTGATGTGATTACTCACCAAATTTGGGACTTGGGATTTTCATATGCTCTCAAGAAACCTAAATCCCTTGCTATGAGAAATGTGGAGGAGTGAGAGCTTTGAGAGGATATTTTTTAGAAACAAAAGGCTTAGGTTGATTGGCTTCAAGAAGGGGATAGGAATATTGCCTTCTTCCATCATTTTGTGCAAGCTCATCACAATAAGAATTATATTTTTCTCTTGTTAATTCTGTGAGTATTACGATTTCTTCTCTGTAGCCTTTGTCTAGAGAGGGTCAAGAGTTTTACTCTACTCTTTTTATGGAAGATTCACCTTCACCTGAGGTTGATGAGAATATGGTCCTTTCTTGCATTCCTTCTTTGATTTCTAATGAGACAAATTATTCTCTACTTCAATTGATTTCTATTTCTAAAGTGGAGAAAGTTGTGTTGGGATGAACAAGGGTAAAGCTCTTGGTCTTGATGGGTTCCTAGTTGAATTTTTCTAGGAATTTGGGGATATTATTAATATGGATTTGTTGGAGGTAGTTCAAGAGTCTCTCCACATCAAACAAATGCTTTGAGCCTTGAATGCTACTTTTCTAGTTCTCATTCCTAAAAAAGAAGGCGCCAATAGGCTTGAATTCTTTAGGCCTATTGCTCTTTGTAATGTGGTGTACAAGATTATTACTAAATTGATTGTCGAGAGGCTAAAACCGTGTCTTCCTCTTGTAATTTCTAAGGAGCAAGGGGGTTTTATGGCTAGTTGTCAAATTTTGGATGGTGTGGTGGTGGCCTCAGAAGTCATTCATTCTATGACGACTTCAAAGGAGAAATCTATGTTCATTAAGTTGGACATGGCTAAGGCTAATTTTAGAGTTAAGTGGTGTTTTATTCAGAAGATTCTTTTGGCCTTCATTTTTTTCCCTGATTGGGTGAGTTGGGTTATGAGTTGTGTTCCTTATTCTTTCTTTTTAGTTATTGTGAATGGAGAACCTTTAGAGCTTTTTGGTGCCACAAGGGGCCTTCGCCAAGGGGACCCACTTTCTCCCCATTTTTTTCTTATTATGGTTGAGGGGTTGGGTTGGTTTCTTAAGCTTTGGGTTTCTCAAGGCTTGATTCATGGTGGCAGTGGGGCAATAGATTTCCAACACTTTCTCATCTCTAGTTTTTGGATGATACTTCTCTTATGGGGTTAGCTCATCTCCAAGAAGTTGTATATTTTTGACAAGGTTTAGATACTTACCTGGCTACTTCTTAACAGAAAGTCAATGAGCATAAGTCTTCTATTTTCTTTTTAAATACTTCCTAGGCTATTCAAAGGTGGATTGTGACTATTTTAAGATTCAGATTAGGTCTCTTCATTTTGTCTACCTAGGCATTCCTTTTATTGTGGGTAGGCAACCTAGGTCCTCCTGGAAAAAGTTGCTTGATAAGTTGTGGGGGAAGGTCACTCATTGGACTCATCAATGGTTATCTACTACTGCTAGAGTGACACTTCTTAAGTCTATTATCTAGAATCTTCCTATTTACAAGTGCTTTGTTTAGGATGCTCCTATGTATTTCCTTAATGAATTTGATGCACTCTCATGACAATTTCTTTGGAGTGATAACTTTTTGTCTAAGTGGAGCCTTGTTAAGTGGGAAACTATGCACAGGCCAAAGAAAGAGGGTGGTCTTGGTTTACGCTTTGCTATTTTGAATGGGAAAGCTCTTGACACTAAGCTTTATTGGTGCTGGTGTATCAATCAACATCAGCTTTGGGCCTATATTCTCAATCATAAGTATCTTAAAGGTGTCAATTCTTTTGATGTTCCTCGCTTTCCTTTGGAGGGAAGGGGTTCTATGATCTGGCATACTCTAAAAGTGGGGGCTTAGTTGGTTAAGAGTTGACTCTTTTGGATCTGTCATTCGGGATCTTAGGCACTTTTTTGGTTGGATTCTTAGGATGGGCACCCTCCTATCCTTTCTACTTATCCTCACCTCCAGTCTCTATGTGATATTTTTACCACTTTTGGTTGGGACACACTTAAGCATTATAAGGTTGCTCAACATTGTGGGTCAGTTGTTAATTTTTTATGGAAGCACTCTTCTAATTAGCAACCAAGGGGGTCTGAAGTGGATAGGTGTGAGCTAGCTCAGATTCTTTCTTTTTGTGAGTGTAGTGGCTTGGGGGGGCAAGATGTTTTGGCTTGGGATGGCAGTGATTTGTTTGGGAAGTACTTTATTTCTACTAGATATGGGAAGCTAGATAGGCAGATGTTTGGAGACATTGAGGACCCTTGGTGGAAACAATTATGGCACTCATCTTCGTGGCCCAAGTGTAACTTCTTCATGTGGTTAGTAGTTCACAATAGGTGTCTTGGGATAATTTATGCAAGCATGGTTTTTAGGGCCCCTCAATGTGTGTGTTGTGCTTTAATTACGAGGAGAGTGTTTTGCATCTCTTCTTCCACTGCTCCTTTGCTAGGGATATTTGACACTTGTGGTGGAGGTGTGTGGAACATGTCCTATTGGCATGTCTTATCTTTGGCTGAGTTTTTTGACTAGTGGGGTAAGGCCCCTGTTTCTTCTTCTTTTCTTCAAGTTGCTTAGGCTCTTGGCCCCTCCTTTATTTATTAGTACATATGGTTGGAAAGGAATCATAGGATTTTTCAAGATGTGATGATGGTGGCCCATCATTTTTGGTGGAAAATTCTTTATTCTTTGGGAGAAATTGTTGTAGAAAAATGTGATTTGATGAAAGTAGTGGATCCTTGAGATGTTGTTTGGTGCAATTATCTTCATCTTCCTCCTCAGCAAGGATAGTTCATAAGAATTTTTGGTAGACATCCTCATCAGAAGATAAATAGGGAGGGAAATTAGTCTTCTCCTCCTTAGGGAGGTTTTAAAAATCAACACGGATGGGTCTTCTCAAGGAAACCTTGGTCATGCTAGCATTGGTGGAGTTGGTTGGGATAGTTCTAGGACTATTCAGTTTATCTTTTCTGTTTACAAGGCTCTTCATACTAACAACTTAATGGAAGCTCTTTCCATTTTATATGATGTAACGCATGGTTGTTAGCTTGGGTGGAGAATGATCATATGTGAGTTTGATTCCTAGGTGGTGGTGAATCTATTGAATAGGAATAATTTAGAGGATGTTAGTTGGAATTTAGCTTTGGTTGTTAAGCATATTCTTAATATTTGTGCTTCTTTGGAGTTAGTTACTTTCAATCATATTCCCAGAGAATGAAACATTGTTGCAGATTGTTTGGCCAAGTGGGCCTCTGATCATATTCAAAATTGGAACATTGTGGATAGGATTCAATTACCCCTGGATTTGTCTCATGAGCTGGACAACTTAGTTGAGCTTGACAGGGCTATGCAAAGCCTTGCATTGTACTTCTTCTTGTTTTAATAAATTTTTACCCCTCTTTTAGTTTCAAATTAATAATATCATTAAACACATATTCTCACATAAAATACTAAAATTAAATAAGAAATACACATTGACTTACTTGCAACAACTACAAATATAATTATAAGAGATTATAGATTACTCATAGTAAGTTGTAGATGATATGCATGTAGAGATACAATTAGGTCTACAATCTAAGATAAATATGTAGCATTTTTTGAAGAATCAAACTACTTTTTTTGTTTTAATATTAGTGTTATTCTTTAGGACTTCATTTAATTTGTCAATCACTCATGGTCATCAATGGCCATTTCACTTAAGTTCTCTAATTACCTTGTAATCACACAAGAAGCCCATTCTATATTTATCAAGCCTTAGCTAAACATATTTATAGTCACCTCCATGCAACCCAAAACATTTTTATTAAGGAATTCATTTGTCATGTTCAATTGCATTCAAAGGGTGTAGAAATCAAAATTAATTGAAAACTATAATTTATAGATAAATGACAATATCAAAGAGTCAAGATATGAAGTACTTAGAGACATGAGTGATCCTTGATGAGTAGATCTAAATGTATACGCAAATTATAGTTTATAGTTGTATTGATAATCAACTATGAAGTTATCAAGTCCTAACTAAACTTGTTTACATTCATCATCTCATTATGTGAAAAACACTTCAATTAAAAATTGCATCTATCATATTAATTTTAAATATGAACAAACAACTGAACCTTGATGAATTTATATAAAATTTTAATACATACACTAATAATTTAACATTTAAAATACCTATATATTTTAATTTAAAATAAAGAAACTATAATTCAAAATTAATGTTCTTTTGGGTATTTGAGATATCTTAAATTTAAAATTTGTGTGAGACTATGAACAAATAGATAGCCAACTACAAAAAATATTATTAAATTTTATTCTCCATGAGCACCAAGAAATAACAGAGAAACATTCACGGTAGGTATAATTACCAAAATCATACAGACTTCTATCAGGAGCACTGACAGAGACCATAGAAACATTGTTAGAACATAGATATCCATAACATAGAAAAATATTCATGCAGACCTCCAAAACTTCTATTGGATGAGCTAGACACTCTCAACAGTAAACCCTTTAGTCCACAACAACTGGTCTTTTACGTACAAAACAAAACATGTTCACGACCTTGACTATTCCACAGACAGCCTGTAACTTTTTCTTTTACAATTTTCTCAATATCCTCGACATGTATAGCCTTTAACATCTCAATGATAATAGTGTTGACATCAATGGCAACCACATATCAATAGCACAAAGACAATTCCCAACAATCTCCCCCTTTGGCATTGATGCCAACACATGATGTGAAAATACCATCAACCCAAATCTTCTTCTCCTATACATCTCTCTCTCTCTCCACAAGGATTTTTCACATTACTCTTCTCCCTCTTTGACATCAATGGTAAAGGTAAGCATCACCTTTCCACATACATGCTCTAAACCACATATCTGCACATCTGGCTACTTTCCTTAAGTAGCAGCCACAAAAACATCAATCTGGATCAGGATATAGGTATGATACACATGGATTGATGCATGTAAATGCATCTTTTATTTCTTATCAGGAAGGGTGATTACCCCTAGCAACCATCTGAGATACTCAAAAGTATCCTTCAACAACGACTTATTGAAAAATTTTGTAATCTATTTTTTTGTGGGTACATACTCCAGTCTAACTTCTTTCTCACTCACTTTCTCCCTTAAGAAATGAAATTTTAATGCTATATGCTTAGTCTTCGAGTGTAGTACCAATTTTTTTGATATGTTGATTGCATTTGAGTTTTCACAGTATATGGGAATAGGTTCATCATATACTATTCCAATATCTCTTAGCATCTGTTTCATCCACAACACTTGTGTGCAGTTGTTAGCAGCAACAATATGCTCTACTTCAGTAGTGGATAAAGAAATGGAATTCTACTTTTTTCTCAACCAAGACACCAGCTTCTTCCCTAGGAAGAAGGCACCACCACTAGTACTCTTCCTACCATCTACATCTCCTACCCAATTAGCATTAGTATATGCATTCAAGATAAGATCATCATCCTTTGGATACCAAAGCCCAAAATCAATTGTCCCTTTTAGATACCTGAAGATTCTCTTAACAGTAGTCACATGAGACTCTTTTGGATTGGACTGAAATCTAGCAACCATACATACAACATTCATAATGTCCAGCCTAGTCTAAGTTAGATAGAGAAATCCTCCAATCATTGACCTATATCTTGTTTGATTAGCTTTGGGAGAATCATCATTATGTGTTAACTTACATCCAGTTACCATGGGAGTACCAACAGGTTTTGAGTCATCCATACCAAACTTCTTTAGTAGTTCTCTTACATATTTGGATTGTGATATGAAGATCCCTTTGTGTAACTAAGTAACTTCTAATCCCAAAAATAATTTCATTTCTCCAATCATGCTCATCTCAAATTCACTCTTCATTTCATTAGAAAAATTCATACACAAGTTATCATCTCCTCCAAAAATGATATCATCAACCAAAAATTCAATAATCAATTCTTTGTTATGATCTAACTTAAAGTACAAGTTATTGTCAGCAGTACCTTTGTTGAATCCAAGCTTTGATAAGTATTTGTCCAATCTAGCATACCAAGCTCTGGGGAGCTTGATTTAGTCCATACAAAGCTTTCTTCAATTGACATACCATATCTTCCTTCTTAGTTAGTTGAAACCCATCAGGTTGTTCAATGTAGACTTCTTCTAATTCACCATTTAGAAAGGATGACTTTACATCCATCTAATAGACTTTATAGTTATTGTATGCAACATAAGCAAGAAACAATCTTACTGCTTCTATTTATGCAGTAGGGGAAAAGGTTTCTCCAAAATAAATTCCTTCCATTTGTGAGTACCCTTTGTATACTAGCCTTGCTTTTTTTTCTGACCACTTCACCTTGTTCATTTAACTTATTCCGGGTATGTGTAGGATCATGATGGGCCAAAAAGTGGCAAAATGATGGTTATGTGGTTGACGACTATTTTTTAACCCAAAATTGATGAAACGAAAAGGGTTTTTAAAGGAGATTCTCAACTTTCCACCATATAAATTATGCTTTACTTTGAATTTAATAAGTAATTATTATTCATTTTCTATTCAAATTATGACTAAAGTCCTAATTGATAGGATAATTGAAAAACATTTATAGCTTTTAAACGGTATCACATTTTTTGAATTCAAAACATGTGTCACATTCTATGCTTCACATACTATAGGATTAAAAAAATAAAAAATTGAATTTCATGAATTTTTGACCAATTTAAGGTGGTCAGACATACGAGTCTTTTTATTTTTTAAAAAGTTGTAATAAAAAATTCATAATTAATTATTTACTTAGAAAAAAATTGCAACAAAATATTCATCATATCAGGGCATGAGTCCTCTACTTATACATAAAATCTTATAAAAAAATATTATCATTTTATTGTGGTTAGGGTGGTCGATGACAACTACTTCTTATTTTTTCCCTGAAATTTAAGTATCTGCATTGAAATTTCAAATTTTCACCAAATAGATTTTTTTTTTTTTAAAACACCTAGTACTTTAGAAACTACATTCAATTTTATATAGATTCTATTCTTACATATTTTTGAAATAATATAGATAACTTATTCAATTTTTTACATCAAGTTGCCTAACTTTGATTTTTTTAAAAAAAATTGCCACTTAAGGGCCTATTTTTTCCATGATGATCCTGCACATACCCTTCCTAAAGACCCATTTAGTACCAATTACATTCTTATCTTTAGGTCTAGGAACAAGTACCCATGTATTGTTCTTTTCAATCTACATCAAATCCTTTTTCATGGCTTCCATCCAATGCTCATCATTGCAAACTTCTTGGACATCTTTAGGTTCAATCTAGGAGATCAAGCAATATTCTTCTACAATCTTTCTTCTAGTTTGCTCACCCTTATTCTTTTCTCCTATAATTTGATTCTCATAATGATTTAATCTTACATAGCTTGGAACATTTGGGTTCTATCACACTTCTACTTCTTCTTCTCTTTCTTTTGCACTCACACTTGTTTTTGCTTCCTGACTGTCTTGATTTACCAAAATAGTTTGAGGTTGTCTTACCATAACATATGGCACAATTTGTAGTTGATTTTGTGTCTGAACACTCTTCCCTTTATTCATTTTGTCTTCATCTGAATCATAACCATTGCATCTGGATGATTTACCAAAGTCCTTATCAACTCTGACATTTGTAATCTCAATCATTCTCCTCAGTCTTATGTTGAAACATCGGTAGGCTTTACTCTTAGTGGAGTAACCTAGAAAGATTCCTTCATCACTTGCATCAAATTTTCCTATATCATCATCTCCCTTGATATAGCACTTGCTTCCAAAAAGCTTAAAGTACTTGACAATAGGCTTATAAGCAAACCACAGTATATAAGGAATCTTACTAGAGTTACCTTTTACATTTACCCATTTCAAAGTGGATACAGTAGTACTTACAGCTTCACTCCAGTAGGTGTGGGGCACATTTCCTTCTAACATCATTGTTCTGGCAGCATCCAGAATAGTTCTTCTCTTTCTCTGTGTAACACCATTTTGTTGAGGGGTTCAGGGAGCAGATAACTATCTTTTGATTCCATTCTCTTCACAAAAATAATTGAACTCCCTTGAGGTGAACTCACCACCTCTGTTTGACCTTAAGCATTTTATTTTTAGAATTTTCTCATTTTCTACCATAGCTTTGGAACTTTTTAAATTTTCTAATGCTTCACATTTTTCTCTTAGAAAAGCAACCCATATCATTCTAGAATAATCATCAATGATCAGCATAAAGTACCTTTCACCAAGAAGACTTCTCACTCTGGAGGGACCACATAGATTTGTGTGCACCAGCTCCAGTAATCCACTTGTATGATACTTTTTTCTTTGGAAGGAGGCTCTTGTCTGCTTACCCATCTAACACTCCTTGCAGATTATGTTAGCAGGCTTCACTAACTTAGGCAGATCTCTGACTACTTGAGAAGAACTTATCTTGAAAATTTATCAAAATTCACATGACATAGCCTTCTATGCCACAACCATCTTTCATCTACTTGTGCAATCAAACAACTTTCACTAGCAGTAGTTAGATAAAAAAACATTACCTTTTGTTTATTTACCTAAAGCAATTAAGTTTTCAAAACTTCCATATATCTTGCATCTTTCATCTATGAACTAAAGATCATAACCCTTATCCACCATCTGTCCAACACTCAACACATTGTGCTTCAAGACTTCAACATAAATAACATCATCAGTGTTGTGCTTACCACCAAGACAAATAGACCCTCTACCACGAATCTCATAGGCATTGTTGTCACCAAATCTTACAATCCCACTGTCATACTTTTCTAGACTTACAAATTTTCTCTTCTCACCAGTCAAATGATGTGAGCATCCACTATCAATGACCCACTCATCCTTCTCTTCTATTTGAGCTACAAGAGCCTTTTCAACTGTAGTAGACTCGATTGCTTCTAGACCATTCTCCTTAATGGAAATGAACACCTAACCATCATTATTTCCTTCATACTCATCTTTTGTATCTTTTTCTTCAAAAAAATAGCACTTCTTTTGAAATTTATGTTTGTTAGGATTAGGTCTAGGAACTCTATCAGGACACCTTGATGCAAAATGGCCTATTTTATTGCATGAAAAACATATAAGGGGCAACTTTCCTTCATGCTTACCTCGTCCTCTACCTTCTCTCCTTGCAATCATCGCTTCCAACTCTTCTAACTCTCTTTCTTCATCTTCAAGTTGTTTCATTTCTTCCTCATATTTGAATATCTTCCTAGAACACTCACCTAGTTCATATCTTGACATGCTTCTTCTCGATACAGTAGCTTTGAATGCAATCTCGGTCTTAGGAGCAAATTTTCCAAATTCACTCAACTCAAAAGTAGCTAACTTACCAATCAGTGTATCTCTTGTCAAATTCGTCAAAGATTTGGTTTCTTCAATAAAATGAGCCTTCAATTTGTAGGAGGGAGGTAATGATCTAAGTACCTTAGCCACAATTTCATCTTCATCAAGGAAACCACTGGAACATCTAATGCCCATCACTAGTTCATTCACCTTCTGTATAAAGGAAGAGATATTCTCATCTTCACCCATCTTCAGATTCGCATACTTTCCCTTTAAACTTTGCAACTTAGCCATCTTCACATGTTCATCTCCTTCATACAAAGTCTCTAGCTTTGTCCACATCTCATGAGCAGTCTTCAAACCTAACACATTTTTCATCTTTGTATTTGTTAGAGCACTCGACAAAGCTTCCATAGCCCGGACATTATTCTCAGCTTCTTTGATCTCATCAACAGTGGAAGGACCATTCACAGGGATAACATACTTATTCTTGTTGATCTTCTAGTAGGGTTCTCCAATGCACCTCAAATGACATTCCATTCTAATATTCCATAATGAATAATTGGTTTCATTAAATCTAGGGTCATCCTTCTTGTATGATGTCATTCCAAATCACCTCAAGCTTTTAAACTTCTTCAGAGGAACCTGCTATGATACCATTTTTTGGAAAATCAAGGATAGACAACTGAGCGGGGGGTGAATCAGTTATCACAAAATATTAAAATTTTCACACTTAACTTAATCTCTAATCTAACAAAGAAGCAATTAACCACAAACAATTAGAACACTAGAAACACAAAGAACACCAAGATTTTTTTTTGCGTGGAAACCCTATTAGGGGAAAAAACATGGTGGATGTTAGTCCACAATATTATACCCTATTAAAAGTATGATGAGAAATGAAAGTGGGAATGCACATGCATTTAGGCTCATTGCCTATAACTCATTGCTCAATTACAAAAGGGGCTCACTACCCAACAGATAATGGATTAGATCCATAGGATTTTGCAAAATCCAAATTACAGTTCTAATTAAGCATAGAAAAACTCCTTCACACTTCACTCACTTTGCTCTGCACTCGATGATAGAACACTATGTGTACACTGGAACTTTCTATGGCACTCTCTCACACTTTACTTCACTCAACCAATCTCTCGTATACATCCACTACATGGATTTACATCAACAACTCTGTCGGCCAAAAGAAATACGAAAATATAAAACATATACATGATGTCGGCCTAAATTTACAAATGAATTTTCAATGTGGATCAAACATCGTCAGCCAAGATTAAGATGAGACCCAAAATAATATCCTTGACCATGCCAAACATTCAAATTTTAAACTCCAAGGATCCACAACACATTACCACCATCATGTCGGCCAAGAACAAGAAAAATCAAATAGACACAAGAAAATATTTGACCATGAGCACACCAATCAATGCAGACATGCAACAATGATAGAGCATAGTCTAGAAGCATCCATGAGCACCAAGAAACAACAGAGAAACATTTGTAATAGGTATAATTACTAGAATCACACATACTTCAATCAGGAACACTGACAGAGACCACAGAAACACTATCAGAACATAGATCTCCATAACATAGACAAATATTCATGCGGACCTCTAAAAATTTTGGTGGGTGAGCTAGACACTCTCAACAGTAAACCCTTTAGTCCACATCAGCTGATCTTTTACATACAAAACAAAAATTCTTCACAACTATTCCACAAACTACCTATAACTTTTTCTTTTACAATTTTCTCAATATCCTCGACATGTATAACCTTTAACATCTCAATGCTAATAGTGTCGACATCAATGAAAACAACATATCAACAACACAACGACAATTCCCAACACTTATAAGGAGGAGATTATGCACCAAGATAATGACAAAATCCCCTTTAAAGACAATGAAATATATCACTTGATAAGGGATGTTAACAATGTTCAACCACAATGCAAACCTAAACTTATCCTTTACCCACCATCACATCTGTTTCATCCTTCCAATCAACCTAAACTCACCCTTTCTCCCCCTTCACCAACACCAAAAATTATTCTTTATCCACCTGACCATCCTCTCATCCTAAGAATTAACCCCAACATACTCTTTATTCCCTTGACAATGATGTATCACAACAATCTAGTAGTGATACTATTGCTCGTACTTATAACACTCGAAATAATCTACAACCGCCACAACCAACTACAACAGGTCTTTACCTTTACCCAATCTGCCTAGTGCTCCTCGTTACTTCTCATAAACAAAGGAGTATGACCTTATTGAACAACTAAAGAACACTCCTACCAGGATATCCCTTTGGGATTTACTTTCAAATTCACCAAATTACAACCATCTTCTTCAAATAGACTTAAAACAAATTGAAGCTCCTTGTGGTATAACTCTGAATGATGTAGTAGCTCTTGTAGACAAAACGAGTCTTGGAATTACCTTTCATCAACATGAGCTCCCTCCTTTGGAGTTGTGTAATCAACATGATGCCTTTATGATAATTGCTTGATTCAATCGCACGGGTATCAAACGCAATCTCATAGATAATGGTTACCCCCTTAATGTGTGTAGTGTGAATCTCCTTGATTGATTAAAATTTGATAGATCACAAATAAAACCTGATTTTGTCTTTATTTGGAGATTTGAAAATATAACAAAGTAACCACTTAGTGTAATTACTTTTCCTATTACAGTGGAGGTGGTTACTTTTTAGACTCCTATCCATGTCATGCCTTATGATCTTTTGTATAATATTCTTTTAGGCAGACCATGGATTCATGACATGAATGTAGTTCCTTCAACCCTTCATCGTATAATGAAATATGTCTATAAAAATAAGATTTATCAAGTTGAAATAGACCTCAAGCCTAAAAGTTGTTTGCACCTTGAAAACAGAGCTACAAGTCCTTTGAAAACATTAATTCCAACATCCAATATCGATCCTCTTCAAATTGAACACAATGAAACAAAATTAGTATCTAAATTATTTGGTGACAATTGGGGAACCTTAGAATTCACACCCTCATTTATGGGCCAATATATATTTTCACAAAAACAAGATGAGACACCAAACCAACCAACCATTACATCAACAAAACATTCAGACAACCTTTCAAACTCATCCACCTCAATCACTTTAGACAATTCCACAAACTCCACAAACACCCTTGATGAACACAATAATGAACAACTACCTACTTCTAAAGCAATGAAAAAGTTCTATGGAAAAGGGTATAAAATCATGAAACAACTTGGGTATAATGGAAAAGGTTGTGGTGCTTGAGAACAAGGTATTTGTAACCCTATAAAACCTAACACACAACAAACAACTCATGGCCTTGGTTATTCTCCTTCACTCAACATCAATACTATCACACTAGACTCTTCCAAGACTCTTCTTTATCAACATCAATAATTCTCGTTGCTGCTCCTTTCCATGCCATAGTTGTAGGATCATCACATACTCACTAGTGCATGTTTTGCATCCTTTGCAAGGGGCAGCATACCATCATCCATTTTAGACCCACCTTTGTCCTACACTCAGTGGGGGGAAAAGGGTTGTGTAGCCTTATCCCCATATATCACTTGTTGTTGTCTCTTTTAACTAGTTGTTAACCTTTCATGAACATTTAAGAGCAAGCTTGAGATGTGGACGACATGGCTTAAGATTGACTCGCATGTGGCATACTCCCTTTCTTCTTCCTTGACATGATGTATCCTAACTTTGAAACATATGACTTGGCATAAGGCTTTCCTAGTTAGCTCTAATGTCTTAATTTTCTTTTGCATTCTCTTTCTTCTACTTTAAAGCAATTGCTCATGAATGAGGTGTAGCAATTCCTTTAAAGTGGGAGGCATATAATACCATAATTCATTTGCATTCTTTGTTCCTAGTGTAGCCTTGTCATTTATATGACATGTTCATTACTTTGTGGATGACATTGGGTGTGATTTCCTTCATAAGTGTGATCTTTCATAGCATATTACATTCCTCTTGGTGGATTGATGTGATGCACTGCATCCCCTAAGTTGTGAATTTACTATCCTTTGATTGCTCCTCTCTTGGAGACATTAGACACAATGTTCCCTAAGTGATTGACCTTACATAAATTGAATAAGACTCCTTTGAACATCTTTCACATTACATTTATTGCATTTTCATTAAACCACCTTGCATAACACAACTTGCATGCCTATGGTGCCATCCTATTTTTTCATGAGTTCTAAGCATATGGAGTTTTGGTTGTCTCATGAAGTTTGAACCGACATTTGCATTTCCCTTTTTGGCACCTTGTTAAATTTATCAAGAGGTATAACTTTGGCATGGTGGGAAGCCCAACTAGCGACATGACTTTCTCGAATAGCCACTTTTTTTTTGAGTGCATTCCAACTAGCGTATGTATCTCTTTTTGGGATTTCTCACCACATAGATGACTGGTAGTTTTGTGGCCACATAGTGAGTTTATTTTTGGTCCTTCTCACCCTGTGGACAAGTTGAAGTCTATGGGCCCAGAGTGAGTACATCTTTTACATTCCTTGTCTTTCTTTTTTCCTTGCCTTTGTATGATTTTGGTATCTTTGGGGGCTTGGCATACATGTGAATCTCTCTTGAATGTCTACTTTAGTGTGAGTTTGAAGCAGGTTCATCCTCTCACTAAAGTGGGGGCTTAATGTGTCATAGAAAAAAGTACCCTTTGCTTGACATGGGATAATTCATGATAAATAGACTTAATGTGGCCTTGATTTGGGTGTTGTGAGGCATTTCATGCATCCACACTAGGTATTGTACCCTTCTACACTAAATAGAATGTGTTTATTGACGTCTTGTAAAGGTGTTGTAAAGTCTTGTAAAGGACTTTCACACTTTTCTAGGCTTAATTAACCCATTTCTTCCTAGGGTATGTGCAGGATCATCATGGAAAAAATAGGCCCTTAAGTGGCAAAAAATTTAAAAAAATTAGAGTTAGGCAACTTGACGTAAAAATTTGAATAAGTTATCTATATTATTTCAAAAATATGTAAAAATAGAATTTGTAGAAAATTGAATGTAGTTTCTAAACTACTAGGTTTATTTTAAAAGAAAAATCTATTTGGTGAAAATTTGAAATTTCAATGTAGTAGTACTTAAATTTTAGGGAAAAAAATAAGAAGTAGGTGTTTGTAAACCACTAACCACAATAAAATGATAATATTTTTTTATAAGATTTTGATATAAGTAGGCGACTCATGTTGGATGTGATGGATATTTTTTTGTAATTTGTTTCCAAGTAAATAATTAATTATGATTTTTTATTACAACTTTTAAAAAATATAAAAACTGTATGTTTGACCACCTTAACTTGGTCAAAACTTCATGAAATTCAATTTTTCTTTTATTAATCCTATAGTATACAAAGCATAGAATGTGACACATGTTTTGGATTCAAAAATGTGATACCATTTGAAAGCTATAGATTTTTTCAATCAATCTATCAATTAGGACTTTAATCATAATTCAAATAGAAAATGAATAATAATTATTTATTAATTTCAAATTAAAGCATAATTTATATTGGTGAAAAGTTGAGAATCTCCTTTAAAAACCCTTTTCATTTCATCAATTTTGGATAAAAAAAGGTCATCAGCCACATACCCATCATATTGCCACTTTTTGGCCCATCATGATCCTACACATACCCCCTAATTCAACATTATAAAACATATTCTAATACATCATCACATCATTATAGAAAGCTTGAAAATTAAATTTAATAATAAACTAGTGTTGTAGTGTGTTTTATACATTCACATTGGTTCTTGTGCCTTCCTAGGTTGTCTGGACCTTATTTTAGTGTTGTAAAGTGCATTTTATTACACTTTCACATTTATTTCTATGTCCCAAGCCCTATTTGATATTTACATCATCACTATTAAACCTATTTCGATCCATATTATGCATCCCAAGGCTTTAATTGATCAAATACCTAACAAAGTTGCAATTTAAGCCTTATTTCCTTATCCCCTAGCCTCTTAAGTGTCAGAATGGCCCATGTGGGACCCATTCACCATGCTTGGTGAATGAGTCCCATCCAGGTGGGACCCATTCACCATGTGTGGTGAATGAGTCCTATCTGGACCCCATTTTGATCTTTGAGCAGGAAAAAGTGAAATTTAAAGTTTATTTTCACTTTATGTCAACCTGTGATGTAGTATAATCAGGTACTAAGGCACACTTATCTATAAATAAGTATTTTTAACCTCATTTTTGCATCTTGTTCAATACATACACTCATTATTACATCTCTCATTTTGAATTTATCATTGATTTTCCCATTCAAGTCAAGTAACTGAGGGTTTATTAAATAGAAGTCTTCAAACTAGCATTCCAAAGCATCCAAGGGTTGATTCTACATGATTTCTTGCAGACCAACAAGATTAATCATCATTGTAAGGTAACTTATTCCATTGTTTCATTTTTTATTCATTTATTTCATCACTTTGGTTTAATTACCTAAAAGGGGTTTGACCAAGGCAAACCCCTATGCCTTAACAATCAATATTTTTGTCTTCTTGTGTTGTTTGTGTGCAGATTTAGTTTCATTAGAATCTTAAGGATCATTGAAGATTGCATTCCCAAGTCATTCAAGTCATCTCTTCTTGTTTCAATCCAAATTATCAAGAAAAAGTTAGTTTTAGACCGGAATCCAACATAATCTTAAGCGAACACCTATAGAAGGTGAAAGTGCAGATCTGAAGACCTACAAAATCATCCTCTCAATTTTTAGATCCCTGGGGGAGGATTTATTTTCCATGCATGGAAAATGAGTCCAATTTAAGGGTTTGACAACTTGATTTCATCATATTTCATCTCCCAGTGGTTTGGAACCTATTCTCAGCAGATTTCACTTGAACAGGGATTGATTCGCCACAGGTGGCGAATGAGTCCTATCTGGCTTGTAGATCAGTATCATCAGCATCTTAGAACACATTTCTAGTCATCTTCAATCCTCCAAATAAGTTTTGTTAAGTTTCATCAGTTTTTGTTCAATTCTTCTTAAGTTTCTAGTTCATGGTTGAATATCTCACTTTGTTTTCCAACACTTTTGTATTTGATTAGTTTGCACTTTTTAATCTGCATTTTCATTAGATTTCCAGCATTAAAACACATTCACACACTCCAAATTTACCTTTCACCCTTGCATTTAGTCCTTAGTGTTAACGAAGTGTCCATTTTGGCCAAAATTTCTCCCTCTTCCTAGGTGAAAAACCCTAGGAAGAGAACGAAGGATTTGAAGTGCCAAAATCCCATGTTACAGATTTATCAGAATGAAAGCATTCATCTTCCATAAAAGCAAGGCTATTTTTGTCTTTATTGTATCTTTTTTTACCTATAAGATCTTCTAGTTTGTTATTGCTATCACACATGTCAAGTTCTTTCCTCAAGTTAGCAATTTTTTCCTCTAAAGTGCAATATTATTTTTCTTTGATTTCTAATTGCATTTTAGTAACTTCTAGTATTTCAATTTGAAGTTTCAGATCAGAAATTCATTTTATAGAATTATTCACCTTATTTACCAATTTTTTAGTGTATTTTTGAACCTGATTCTTTTGTATCATAGCCTCCTTTTTGAGTTTATTAATTTCTCCTAGAGCACTTCTCAACTCACCCTCAAAATCCACCTCAAGTTTAGATTTATCTACAATCTCTTCATCTTGATTCTAATTTGAACTAATGATTGTCATAAATAGGGTTTCTTCTCCTTCTTATATGGATGCATCTATACCATTGTCTATTACATTAGCATTTTTGATGAATAGGATTTTCTTTGTTTTGAAACCATCTCTCTTTTTAAAGTTTTTTTTTTTTCTTTCTGTAACTCCTATTAACTTCTTCATCACTTTTAGAGGCTTTGTTAGGGAATTGAGAAACATAATTCCCAATCTTGCCACAATTAAAACATTTAAAAGGTATTTTCCCTTTATACCTACCTAATTCTCTTTTCAGTTTACTCACAAGAACAAACTCATTGTCACCCAGTTTCTCTAAATCAAAGTTTATGTCATTATCCTTTTTCACATACTTAAAGGAAGCTTCTTTGGTAGTGAGATTAGCAGTACACATTTTCATTTCATAGGTTGTAAAGACTCCATGAAGTTCATCTAAAGTGAGTTTGTTCAAGTCTCTCTCTTCTATAGCAGAGATTTTAGGATCATATTTAGGTTTCAGTGACCTTAACACCTTTTTAACAACTACACTTTATTCTAAAGTTTCACTAGGACCACAAATTGAGTTCACAATTTCTTGGACATTTAGAAGGTAATTAGCTACCTTCTCTTCCTCAGTCGTCTTTATGCCTTCAAACTTGGCTCTAAAATTTTGTAATCTAACCTCTTTAAATTTTTCATCACCCTCATAAATACTAGATAGTTTATCCCATATAGACTTTTCTCTTTTATAATCCATAATTCTAGCAAGCACATCATTAGGCAGACTACACCAAATAGCATTTCAATCCCTAGCATCACATTCATATGTTTTTTTTCTCATTTTCAATAGAGGGTGTTGCAGTGGCAATGTACTTAGTTTCAATTGCATGCCAGACTTCATAACCTAGAGAAGTTATATGACACTGCATTCTATATCTCCAAAAAGAATAACTAGTACCATCAAATAATGGTGCTCTAGAATTAGAAAGACCTTATTGATTTTCCATGTCAAATACTCCACCAGGAATCCCTTAAGTTGGTTAAACCTTTGGAAAGGGTATGGCTCTAATACCACTTGTTGGAGTACCAGAAACACTAAGAGGTGGGGTGAATCGGTGTTTCAGAATCAACTTCAACTCAATTGTTTTTCAAAACTTTTCATAACACATAACTTCTTTGTAATCATGGAAAGTTCAATTTTAAGATTGTATTCAAATGTAATAGTCAATACCAAATTATTAAACCATATGAAGAACTCAAATGTTGTAGAGTGCATAAAAGAAGTAGCAAGACCAATTGCATCACACAAAAGAAACATAACACAATATTTTTCATTGACAAGAATTTGGACAAATACAAATAGAAGCTTGCAAAATATTATTCAAGAATAATAGGCTTTATATCTCTATTTATTCATTCAATAACACATTACATTTATATAGGATTTCTCATATCCTATATTATTAGAGAGCTATTATATCTCCTCAAACTACTCCTATTCATAGATGAGTTGTTCTAATAACTCATAATACAAACACGCTATTTAATTCCTCACACCTATTATTTTAACTAACACACTAACAAATCTAATGATGTAACATGCATACGTGAGTTGTTACTACAACTCACTATACCTCTAATATATGTGAGAACTAACATTAATTCCTAACATTCATAAGCAGAAAAACCTCATAGGAATGAAAAACCACTCAATAAAATGCCTCACTAGCTTAATCAAAAACATTGATTATAGAGCCTCATCGGCTACAGTTTTATGCCTCTCATTCGATATTTCAAGAATACATTTTATCAATCAACTGTAGTATAAGGTTTCGAAAGAAACTTCTTTACAAAACACAACAATCATAACATTTGAAACGAAAAGGTCTAACAATCCAAATCTCCAACTCAATGTCACAATATTTTTAAATGCCCATATAGGGTTTCGAGAGAAACCTTGACATTCAATACATAATGATCATAAATCATCTGAAAAATTGATTCATGCTTTCTAAAAAATTTCAATGCACTCTCTAACAATAAGCCATGCTCAAACATTTCAAATATATAGCAATAAAGAACCCACCAAAATTCAACAATCATACCTCAGTTTAGAACTGAATGTAAATGAAAACAACTAACAAATTTTAGTTGTACAAATCACCGTATCTTCAAACTATCCATGGTCACCGTTGTCAAAGAATATTTTTGCATTTTCTACTCACCAAGCCTCAAATCATGTCATTGTATCAAACCCTCAGTTTTTAGCATGTAAACCAAGCTCTATCTTTGCAAAATGCACAATATACATTGCTTTCAACATTTTACAATGTCAACTGGCTGAACTGATATGCCCTACAAGGGGCCGATGAATATAATGATCAAAAACTCCCTTCAAACCTTTTCTAAAGTGCCTTTAACTTGCTAGCACAGGTTGCTAAACAAAACCTCAATTGATGCCTTTATAAATATGATACAAATATTTCAAAAATCCTTCATGCCCTAGCACATTGCCATGAACAAAACATAATCATATGCCCAAAAATAATAAGCTCAATGACCTTCTTTATGATAAAGAATCAAACATTATAATATGTGCAATAATCTTCCTGACCAAGTGTCTTTTCAATTTCAAACAAAACACTATAATGTGTATGATGCTCGTGACAAAACATTTTCCAATATTAACAAATAGACCTCATTTGAAACCAAAGAACTTTATTATTACTTATGCCCATTGTAATAATTTAAACTTCATTATTCCTCATGATCTTTGATCTTTCATATTGCACCAAGGAGAATACCTAACATGACATCAATGCCAAATTTAGGCAATGTCAAAGGGTTCAACACATGTAAGGTCTTCTTCCTAGGGAACATCATGCCTAATGTCTCCAAGAGAGGACAACAAGAGTATCAGATCACCACTTATGGGGTGCCTCTTGTTTTGCATCATGCCACGAAGGGAGATAGTATGCTTAGAAATATTGCACTCTTGGAGGACATCAAACCCAATGACACGACCAAGAAAAGGACATGCCATAAGAAAAAGAAAAATCACACCATGAAATATGTTGAAAGATGCCATCGATGTATACCCCCACTTTAAAGCAGTTGCTACACCATCACTATGAGAAATTGATTTAAAGTAGCCAATTATTTTTCCTAAGACATGAGATCTTTCCTCATAAAACCCTATGCCAATTCATATGGTTTCAAAAGAAGATACACCATGAAATGGGAAGGAAGGGTTACCCCAAAAAATACAATACAAAAGATAATTTAGTACATCACATGCAAGCCAACTTAAGGCATGTCGGTCACATCCCAAGCTTTCTCTTATATGTACATGGAATGTGGTCAACTAGCCAAAAGATACAATGAAAAGTGATATACAAGGACAAAGATAAAGATTGGCATAAGGCATCCACCTTTGTCACAAAGTGTCCCACTTTGGCACAAAGTGTCCTACTACCTAACCCCTTGCCCCCATTGAGTGGAGGACAAGAGTGGGCCAAGATTATTGAGGAGAAACATGAAAATTAGTATCAATTAGAGGAACTAGGTGTTGTAACACAAGGAAGAGCACCATAACCCTTAAGATGTTGAATTTTATTACCCAAAGCCTTCCATTAATTAGTAGAATGACCATGAACTCTATGATATGCGTAAAATGAACTCTTGTAATAAGTTTTTTTTTGTGTTGTCAGAGGGAGAGATATCAAACGATCTTGGAGGGGTCTCGACAAGATACTCTCTTAATCAATAGTAGATGATGTTCCCTTATTTTGTAACAAAGATGTATCTTGCTTAGTACAAGATGTCATACTTACATGAGACTCTTTAGATTGCAAAATTTTATACTCTCCTTTACAAAAGGGTGTAAAATATATCGAATTCAAATTGTGAGTGTTTTGCATGATGGCATTAATGTTAAGTGAGGATTCCGTTGCTACTTTCAATTATTTCAAAGGGAAAAAATGAAGACCACTAGTGTCTATCGGTTCAAGATGCACTAATTTTAAAGTTGGCTTAGAGGAATTTTTTGTAATGTTGTTGATATTAGGTAAAGGCTTTTTTATTTCTATCAAAGGAAAATAACCAAGACCATTAGTTGTTTCTTGCATGTTAGGTTTTATAGGGACATAGATACCTTGTTCTCTAGCACCACATCCTTTTCCACTATAACCAAGTTGTCTCATAAGTTCATAACCTCTTCCATAATTTTTTTTAGTTCTTTAAGATTTGGTGGTTGTTCATAATTAACTTCGTCAAAATTTGTTATGTAATTGGCTTGATCTTCTAAAGTGGTTGACGTGGATGCTTTCAAATTTTGTGTTGACATTATTGCTTTTTATTTTCCCTCGTCAGACTCTTTTTTTATGATCTTGTATTCACCCATGAATGTATGTGTGAAATCTAAGGAACCCCAATCATATTCCAATAACTTCATGACTTTTTCAATATTTCTCTCTTTTTATTTCACTTACATGGGTTCCACTTGTGTAGTTAGTGTCAATGTCTTCAAAGGATCTTGTTTTTCTCTCTCAACAATCAAAAAAATTTTAGGTTCAGGATCTCCCTTGAGTGTATAAGCTTCATTTTTGTAGATATGCATTTTACGATGAAGAGTAGAAGGGTGTGCTCATGAATCCATGGTCTACCTAAAAGAAGGTTATATGAAATATCATGAGGCATAACATGGATTGGAGTTTGCAAGGTAAGCTTTCCAACTTTAATAGGTAATGTGATGACTCCAAGTGGTTGTTTTCCTATGTTATCAAACCCACGAATAGATAAAGAATCAGGGACAATGTCACTCTTATTCATATGAATCTTCTCTAAAAGACTCACACTACACACATTAATACCTAAACCACTCTCAACAAGGGTTACCTTTATCCTGATTTTGTTAATAAGAGGTGCTATCATGAAAGCTTCATTTTGTTTTCGCTCTTCTAATGAAGGTAATTCATCTTGACATAAAGTAATGTCTAAGTTTTCTAGAATTATAGCTTGAATTTGGGATGCTACTTCATTTGATTGCACATTAGGAACGGTAGGGACTTGTTGTAAGGAACTTTGAAGCATGTTATGGTAAATAGGTGAGGCTTAGAAAAGGTCCCATAAGGATATCTTAGTAGGAATATTCTTTAGTTGTTCAATAGGATCATACTCCTTTCCACTTTCTAAAGGAAAACAAGGAGTATGTAAGATAGGGTTAGGAAACGAGAGGGATGTTTGAGTTTTTTTATCTTGGTTGCAAATTATTCCTCGTGTTATTTGTATGAGAAATGGTATTGTAACTCGGTTTTTAAAAAACATTATCATTATCAAGTTTCCTTTTAGGTGATTCTAAGATAAGCACAGGTTTTTTTTTAACTTGTGGTTTTTGCGAGGGTGGATAAATGATAAGTTTATGCTCAAGAGATTACTTCAAGGGATATCTAATGTGCATAACCTCAAAATACTTATCCTTATTTTCATGATCTCTTAGTGAAGGGGAGTCTAATGTCTCGTCATCATCTTCATCTAAGGAATTTTCAATATTTTCATTTTCTCCCACCATGATATCTTCCATAGTAGGAGAGTCTTTAGGTGAGCTACAAACTAGATGTTCATGACATTCAATGTTTGGTTCTTCTAAAATAATTTCATCACAAGGAGGGGACTCCTCAATGGTGTCATTATCTTGTTCAATAATGTTTTTCCTAGGGGAAGAGAGGAAAATAGGACTCATCCAACTCTCATCAATTGGATCTTCTAACACAAAAGTATCTTCTTCACAACTAGTGTGATTATCATGGTCATTTATGATTAAATTCCTTTTATCCCATAATGTCTTCCAAAATAGGATAGGTATGGGAAGGAACATAAAGAGGGTTGTTATAGACCTTAAATATGTTATCATCTAACACCAACCTATCATCCCCACTTTCAATATGATTGTCATGATTCCTTATAATTGTATCCTCTTTCACTAAAATGTTCTCACAAGCAAGAGGTGAATGGAAACTAGGTAAGGTGTTGTTTAGAAATGTGTCTATAATCTTATTCTCTTATGCCATAATAGCTTCCCAAGGGGGAGGAGGAGGAGGACAAGCAAGAATTTCATGATTCTCAATTATTGCATCTTATTTCACCAAGATACCTTCATCACTCACAAGAGAGGTATTAGGAGAAGAACAATTATGATTGTCATGGTTATCTATGATTGTATCCTCTTCTATCACATCATTCCCACAGATAAGAGAGATAGGAAGGGGTATAGGTTTAAGGAAAGTGTCAACATCTTCACTCTCTTGCACTAAGAGACTCTCATAACTAAGAAATGTATTAAATGAATGACTAACATGCTTATTGACCTAATTTTTCTTTGTAAACTTGGAAAAGACATATACTAAAATTTGTGAAAAGTAATATATATGAACTCAAAATGGAAAGAGTCTTGATATGCAATGCAATGACATAGAATGAAATGTTTAAATGGAATAGACTAAAAATGAAGTGTTGTAAATGTAATTTTGAATTTTGACAATGCACTAAATGAAGCAAATTAAGATATATGCAATGAATTTGATGAAACAACAAATCAAAAACCTGAAAAGGGAAAGTAATAGTAGAAAAAAGAAGCCTAAAACTAAGATTTCAATTTCCAAAAATTGCAGATCATGACCTATGAGGGACTCATCTGCCTGTAAGGGTGAGTGGGTCCTAAATACATATTTTTGAAATGTTTTTGTTCATTTATGAGTGATTTTCAATGAGTTTCAGATGCTAGAAAGTTCAAGTCTAGCCTGATCAGCGACTCATTTTCTAGTAGGGCTGAATGGGTCCCAGGTCAGGGTTTTAAAGAGGTGAAAACTACAATTTTTAAATTATTTTATATGTTTTTTGTGCCTAGTTTCAAATTGTAACTAGATTATGATAAAAATTTCCATAATTTTCAAGTGAAATGGAGGGTGAATGAAGACCTATATGACACTTTTTGAAATGAAATTTTGACTCAATTTTTTAATATGAATAATAAAAAGTACACTAATATGCAAAAACTATGCAAAATCAATGTAATATGCATGCACATATTTGAATTTTTCAAATTTAAATAATGCAAGAATGTAAATTTAAACCCCTATATGTAATGTTCACTAATGCACAATGATAAAACCCTAAATGCAATGCAAACTACCTGATCTAGGGTTTTAATGCACTCCAAATTAGAAATGAAGATGTTCAAAGGGATTGGGTTCACCAAAATGAAACATAGAAAAAGAGGGGTTCACCATCAATAGGGTATCAATGATGAACTTAATTTTCATTAGGTGGGTATTTCATTCAATTATGAGGGCCAAAGCATGCAAATAACAATAAAAAACTAACCCTAACTGCTATAACAACTATGAGGGGAGATTTTAGAGTTAAAATGATGTGTATCTTACACAAAACTTGATCTTTTTAGGCCATAGATGACTCATTCACCTTTAGTGGTGAATGGGTCCCTATTAGGGTTCCAAAAATTGAATTTTGGGTTTTATTCCTCTTAGTCTACACTCTAGATCCCAAGTTTTCACTTCTTTAGGCTTCACTGAGGACTTATTCTCCTTTAATGGCGAATGGATCCTTTTAGGGTCTCAAAAAATTGATTTCTAGGTCCTATACCTCAATGTCTGCACTCTCAATTCCCAAGTTTTTAGCTCCTAAAAGTCTGAAACAAATCCTATAGCCTTCTTTTTGTGTTCTTGCACTATGAATGACAACTTTCCAACTTGACAACTTTGAAAATTTTGCTTCCAATTTGTTCTCCACTGTTGGGAAATATTGGGTCATCTCAGAAAGGGCATTCTGATCAGTAGTGCCTTCATTGACTTTATTTCTTTGTATTTCTTTAGATTTCCTCAAAGACACTTACTACTATGCCATAGAACAAAATCAGACATATTTCATTTCCCACATTAATCCTTTTGAGAGAAACTCATACAAAATAACCAATTTCAACAATACGCACAAACAAATTCAATAAGTAGAATTAATAAAGATGAAATATGGAACATAAGACATGAATACATAGCTATAGGTGGGGAAAACCCTTACAAGTAAAAACCCCCACACTCTAAGCCCAGATTTCCATTATATTATTCAACAACAAGCATACAAGTTACAATACAATATCAGGCTCACAACCTTTACAAGAGATTTACATCTTGTTCCATTTTGGAGAGTATCTAGCAGCATAACCCTTCTCAACCACCTCTCTCTTTGAGAGACCTCTCTTTTGACTGCCCAACCTCTCAACCCGACCATCATCCTCTCAACCTCTCAACCACACAGTCACTCAACCTCTTAGCCTTTGAGATTCATCTCTCTGCATCGAGATAGTCTTCATCTCTCTCTCAACTACCACCTCTCCCTTTGCAGTTTCCATACCTGCTATCTTCACCAATAAGCTACCTGTTCACCTTGAGCCACACAGCATCATCCAACATTTTAATTCTAATCATCGGATAAGCAGTTGTTCAAATCTCCTTCATCAAACTTAGGGTTATTAGGTTTGTTCACCTAACACCATGAAAGAGCATTCATTACAGGATCACTAATGTCTACCAAGCATATGGGCCCACATGTCATCTATCCTCCACATCATCACCACCTGTCGGCCTTCGTCATGATCCACTATCATCATCATCCTGTCGGGACCCACCAAAGACACCCATGAGCAACAATCCAACACATTTCCCTATCAGGATGTCTCTTCAATATTCACTTTACCACTCCAAGTGGTCCCCACATCCATTGGCTTCAAAGTCACTATATCATTGAAAACCTGAACTTTAGGACCTCATGTCAGAGGTTGCAAAGTTCCCAAAACCCATGACACATTGACAACAAAGAGATCCCTAAGTCACTCAAAACTTGAGCTTCAGAACCTCATGTCAGAGGTTGCGAAGTTCCCAAAACCTGTGACATGCTAGCAACAAAGAGATCGATAAGTCGTTCAAAACTCGAACTTCAAAACCTCATGTCAGAGGTTGTGAACTTCCCAAAACCTGCAACATGCCAACAACAAAGAGATTGCTAGGTCACTCAAAATCTAAACCTCAGAACCTCATGTCAGAGGTCGTGAAGTTTCCAAAACCTGTGACACACTGACAACAAAGAGATGGCTAAGTCACTCAAAACTTGAACCTCATAACCTCATGTTGGAGGTTGCAAAGTACCCAAAACCCGCGACACGCTGACAACAAAGAGATTGCTAATTCGATAAGTCATGAGGTTATGAAACTTTAGAACCCCACAACTTAAGTTAGAAAAACTTGAAACCCAGTGACTTAAGTCAGGTTGATGAAGGATTTAAACATAATCTATAGGGAGAATATCAAGCCAGTAAATTTGAGTCACATTCTCCAACATCCACTTGATATTCAACCTATAAATTTGCAAACACACATTCAATAGAAGAATTTTTTTTTGATTGTTAGAGGAATAGGGGTTTGCCTCAGTCAAACCCCTTTTAGGTAATTAAACTAAATGATGAAATAATGAAATTGAAACATGAGCATGAAATGATGGAATGTTGATACCTTGGAAGTTGTCTTGGAGTATAAATCTACAAACTAACATGAAGTGGCCATGAAGAATGTAGATCTTCATCTCAAATAAGATGTGTAACAATTCTTGTAAGCAGATATCCAATGCTACATCCACAATCTTAGCTCAACAACATGTATAAATCCATTATGCCTTTGTCATGATGAAATGATCTTGAATTGTTACAATAGACTTCACTAATCTTCCCTTGAATTCCTTTGAAATTCTCTTGTGAACTCTATAATGCTCTTATAAATGTACTCTTTAGTGCTCATAAAGATCTAGGATGAAACTATGTGACTTAACTCCTTTTTTATACTAAATTTAGAGATTAACCCCAAAATTCAAATGATTTAGGTTGACCTTAGATCAAGGTATTAAAATCATAAGGATCCTGCCACAATTAAACTCATAAAGGGGTGTCTTATTTGAGGAGGACCCATTCGCCACTAAAGGAAAATGGGTCCTAGCACAACTCTCTAGGACCATGCTTCGAGGGCATGAAATAATATCAAAAACCCATGTCAAAAATACAAAGAAAGGGGTGTCCTATGTGGAGAGGACTCATTTTCCACTAAATGCGAATGGGTCCTACCAGCATTTTTTAGGACACCAAATTTTCCAAATTAAATGTCATACAATATCACTATTGGGTTTCAGGATAGATCCTTGAAAGACGACTTGAATTTGAACTAAAGAGGCTAATTAAATCTAATTAACCACAATTAATTAATGAGACCCTAGATAAGTGTGAAAGTGTGTTACAACACTTTATAACACCTTAAATAAGGTACATATTAGGTACAATTTATTAAAAAGGGGTCCAAGATCAATGGGAATGTGTACAACACATTACAACACTAAACCTAGGAAAAATTAGGTTAATTCGATGACAAGTAATCCCAAATCAAGTAAGGAAAAGGGATTCTTTTTCCATTACTACACTTTTAAATTAGTAATAGACAAGATTCCTTCTCGGGTGACTTTGTTAACAATTTCTTCTCTATTTTTATCATAATTCTAAGCTGAAAATTTTTGAGCACGTGAAAAGCCTAAAACATTCCTTGTGTGCCAGTAAACCACCCATGGTGCACTAATACTTTTATATGTGGAGCATCAGTATTTGGTTTATTACTCTAATAAATATATCCAAGCTCTCCTAGGATCCTATTAGTGATTATAAATCATAAATATAATGGAATTCGTTATTAAAAATTAGCAAGTTTAACCAATTTAATTTATGAGGTACAAGTTTTATCTGTAGATATAGATATGCTACTATAAAATTTGAATTTAACCATAAGATAAAAAAATAAATTCAATTCTTATATTGATAAAAAGAAATACATAATTTCAATTTCTTAAAAGCTAAACATAATCACTCTTCCATGACCCACAAATGATATTTAGAAGCTCGAGAAAAGGGAAATTTAAATACATATCTTCTAATGTGACAAGAGATTTTAATAGAGAATATTGATCAAAGTGAATATTGAGCAATCACAAAAAGAAGAGGTAACTAAATTTCCTTTTGAGGAACAAATATCAAATCAAGAATAGCTTGCTAGTGTTCAAGATTAAAAGGAGGAGATGATAAATATATATAATATTCAAAAAAAAGTCCCTCGTTTTTCTCCTCTACAAGAGACTTTTGAAAGACAATTCATAGCCCCAAAATGGCCATATTAGTCATAGTTAAAAAGTTAAAAAAGCCAACCATTAAAGCTCCTAATTTGGACTTAGCTAGCTTATTAAGAAGAATTGAGTAGCATAAAGAGAAAAACAAAATAAAAAGTAATATCTCATATGAATAGGGATGCATTAGGGTCTTAAGTTTTACATGTTGCTACACCAACAATAGATAAGGATAATAAAGACCTTGGACCTAAATATTTCAATGTCTCCACCGTTTCAATTTGGGATATACCTATAGGACACAATAAATTGATGAGTTGCATGGATCTATTAATACAACTCTACAAAGAATGAGAAAAGATAAAGCTGCAAAGTCTTAATTAAAGGTATAGGTTCTAGAGTTACAGGAATATATAAATTATTTAATTGGTCTAGTACAAAAGGAAGAAGATATTTTTGTTCCTCCTATAGTTTTGTCAAATTTAGAAAAATCTATGGCTTAGTTTGCATAGGCATGACTAGAGGCTATTTTTTATCGAGTAAAAAGTGAAATTGATGATGTAGTTCAACCATAAAGGAATTATTTACTTTTAATATTGAAACAAATAAAATTTTGGAAGATTGAAAAAAAGAAGAAATTGCATTATGTGGCCTTTCCTATGTTACAAGCTATAAAAATGTTATATTTTGAGAGGTGTTGATAAGAGAAGGAATTCTTAGTAGAGATAAGCCGAGAGAGCCCTATTTTCAAACACATGCAATGAGGTTTAGAAGAGAAGTTGTAGATAATGATAAGTAGGAATTTAGGCACATAACTAATCAAATTGATGATGTTTTAAGGAATTTTTCTAACCTTGTGAATATTTTGAGTGGACTAATTTATTGTTAAGGATGTAGAATTTAATGACCATTTGATTAAACAACAATAAAAATCATAGTTATATGGAGGAAAATAGGATATCCCTTTTCCTCAAACTATTTTGGATTTTCTTGCTTCATTTTTTATATAATTAAGAGTTTCTAATAAAGAAAGTGTATCTCGAGATAGTCCCATAATATTTTTTAAACATTATCGTACCCATAATTTCATAATTCATGCTACTTTAGGTCCCTAGTCTAAAAAAATTACCCTAATACTCACTACATTTGTGATTTAGGCATGTAGAGGAAAATGAATAGGGCAAGAGTTTGATTGATTACATGATATAGTATAGTTCCTTCATGTGTTTCATGTAAGACTATTCCTTTCTTTGGAGAATTTCCTAAGAAAGTGTGTCACTTTCCTTTTGTCTAGATTCTAGATGAAAATTAAGATGCCAAGTTATTCCTACATTGTAGCTTGTGCTATATATGTGGTAGTTGTGTGCGAGCTATTAATTTATCCACAAAATTGTTCTATCTTTGAAAAATCAACACAAATGAGGTCTATTTTATCTTTTCCTATGAAAACACTTGTTAAAGCTAATTTTTAATTTTTAATTTAGTTGGAGATGGAAGATGAATATTAACTTTTTCTTCAACTATTAAATGATCATATAATCTCAGCCCAAGTGGTGATGGATGATTCTTGGACATTCATTGTATACTAAACTTTCCTTCCCTCTACTATAATAGACATTACTTTTTCTTCAAGTATAAATTATTAGTAGAGAGTAGAGCTAGCACTATTATTAGTATTAAAGAGTTTAAAAAAGATCATACATATTCATTTTTAGGTGTTAGAGAGATAAAGAATTGTTGTATCCAAAAAAATATCAAATCAATTCAAGTAAAAGCAATTATTATTTTTATTTTTTAGATCATTTTGATAATACTAGTTGAAGTTAAATTGCATTGATGATCAATTATTAAGGTATATGATAGTATTTTGGTTTATATAATTTATTTCTTGTTGATTGTAGGTTACTTTGCATGGTAAGTCTTATCCTAGATTTGAATGTATTTTAATTATGAATGTTTTCATGAGTTGCACTAGATATTGGGTATTTAAGTTAATATTTATGATTTAAAAATATTTGCATTCATTAAAGATTAAATTATTTCTATAGCATTGTGAATATATCTTTAGTTAAAAAAGAAATGGTTTATTTGAGGGATTCATCTATTTGCATTACTAATCAATTGATGTAGTTGTACTTAGGAATTTTCATTTTCCTTTCTCCCCTAATCTTTTGAAGTTGATTTAAAATGAGAAAGTTATTTATGATTAGCATTAAGTTTATTGACATGTTGAATAATAAAGATTATTTTTAGATAGATTAAATCTAAATATTTGTTTTGTACTTTTATATTTCATTCAGATCTATTCACAATACTCTTTTAGTTTCTAATGAGTAAAATTTAAGGCCCCTTGCGAAAAACAAATACATATTAAACATTGAGTTATTTTGAAATTCAAGACCAAATAATTGAAGCTTTGGGATAGTGTTTCTATGAGTCATTAGGATAAAATTTTATTTTGAGGGAGATAGGATACCTAGTATTTTATCTAAGTTGTTATGTACAAAAACACTCATAATTCAAAACATTTATCAATCTATAGTTCAATGCATGTAACATCATACAACTAACATTGTAAATATATGTGAAATATATATATCATGAATAATAGTACCATGTTAACACCTTTTTTTATCATAATTATGTTCATATTCTAATGTGACTTGAAAATAAATTATGTGGTGTATTATTAATTCTTAAATGTACCCATTTAAAGATCAAATGAACTTATAAAATATACTTTATATTACCAATTATGTTATGATTTAGATTAGAATCATTAGTATATGCTATTTTTTTAACCTATGTATACAATTTATTTTCACAATACTCTTTTAGTTTCTAATGAGTAAAATTTAAGGCCCCTTCAAAAAACAAATACATATTAAACATTGAGTTATTTTGAAATTCAAGACCAAATAATTGAAGCTTTGGGATAGTGTTTCTATGAGTCATTAGGATAAAATTGTATTTTAAGAGAGATAGGATACCTAGTATTTTATCTAAGTTGTTATGTACAAAAACACTTGTAATTCAAAACATTTATCAATCTATAGTTCAACACATGTAACATCATACAACTAACATTGTAAATATATGTGAAATATATATATATATATCATGAATAATAGTACCATGTTAACACCTTTTTTATCATAATTATGTTCATATTCTAATGTGACTTGAAAATAAATTATGTGGTGTATTATTAATTCTTAAATGTACCCCTTTAAAGATCAAATGAACTTATAAAATATACTTTATATTACCAATTATGTTATGATTTAGATTAGAATCATTAGTATATGCTATTTTTTTAACCTATGTATACAATTTATTTTCACAATACTCTTTTAGTTTCTAATGAGTAAAATTTAAGGCCCCTTGCGAAAAACAAATACATATTAAACATTGAGTTATTTTGAAATTCAAGACCAAATAATTGAAGCTTTGGGATAGTGTTTCTATGAGTCATTAGGATAAAATTGTATTTTAAGAGAGATATGATACCTAGTATTTTATCTAAGTTGTTATGTACAAAAACACTCGTAATTCAAAACATTTATCAATCTATAGTTCAATACATGTAACATCTTACAACTAACATTGTAAATATATGTGAAATATATATATCATGGATAATAGTACCATGTTAACACCTTTTTTATCATAATTATGTTCATATTCTAATGTGACTTGAAAATAAATTATGTGGTGTATTATTAATTCTTAAATGTACCCATTTAAAGATCAAATGAACTTATAAAATATACTTTATATTACCAATTATGTTATGATTTAGATTAGAATCATTAGTATATGCTATTTTTTTAACCTATGTATACAATTTATTATAACTCGTGTGCTCATGATATATTGAATGAAAATGATAATTCCTTATCATTAGTATTTTTTAGATTATAATATTTATATTATAGTTTAAAACATGGTGTGCCTTAAGCTCATGAGAAATTTTTTGTTCTAAAATATTTTGAAAGAACACTTGGATTTAAGAATTTATGACAATTTTAATTTTAAGACCTTTAAGTCTTGTTCAATCTTCAAAGTTATTCTCTTAATTTGGGTCTTGAGACTTTTTTTATTTTTAAGTGTTAGATATTAGTATTTATGTTCATCTTCATGATAAGAATATTTAGAAACCTTTATTCACTATTAGTATTGGTTTTAGAGTTAAACATGACCCAAGGAATTTTTTCTTTTACCATGTATAATTTGGCTACTTTCCCAAAATAGGATGCATATATTACTACATATATTACTAGTAATGATAGAAATAAATCCAAAAAGCATGAATGATAATAGTGGATAGTTGTATAATTTTTTGTAATTTTTTATGTTGTAATTATTTATTGTTCATCTATAATTGGACTACTTTAGTATGGAAATAAAAAATAAAAATATTTGGAAGAATCTAGACTAATAAACAATAGCTAGTATTGGTGCTTTCTTCAAAGTCTCTTTGAATCATAAAAAGGATTTCATAGGTTATTCTTCCTATAATATTATTTTCCCTTTCTCTAAAATTTTGAGGTTGATTTTGTTTAGTAAAATTAGGCACTTAGCAAAAAAAATTCTAAAATAAACATTGAATCCCTTTAACTCTCTTAAATTGAGGAATAGATTAATGGGTTTAACAATTTTAATATTTATTCTAACTCCATCCTTTAATAAAATATACCTTAATAAATTACCGTCTTAAATCTCTATAAAACCTGAATCAACTTACAATTAAATGCACTTCAATTTACGTTATTAGCAATTAATTAAATCATAATTATTATTTAATTAATCAATTCATCCCTTAACTTTATCCCTCATCTTACATAAATTTACATTTATTTATTTATTTAAGTTTAAAATTTACCTTTTATCCCATCACAATTTAATAAATATATAATTAAATAATTAATTCTAAACTTTATCGACCAAATCCCAACTAAAACAATTAATTAATATGCACTAAATTCATTGATTTAGGATAACCCCCATTACATTTTCCTCCAATAGTTAATTTCATATTATCCTCAATACTTTTCCTTTTAATCCTAGCCATTGAATCCATTCACATGGATCACAATTTAAACTTTCTTCATGTGACAAGTATCCCTCTCACCATTATATTCTCATATTTGAGAGGATGCAAAATTCAAACCTACTTCTTACATATTTACTGATCTTGTGACACTTGTTACAAGGATAAGCCTCGATAAAAAACCTAACTTCCATTTAGTCATACATCAAAAAAATTATCTTGGCCCTTGATTTACCTCTTGGAAATTATATAAATGAGAGACCTCTCATCCCATTTGGACATCCAAATTTATGATATCCTTATGTTGTCCAATTTTCTATCATTCCACTCTTATCATAGACTTATGCTACTACATTTTCTATCTAATCTTCCATTATCCCATCATTATATTGTCCATTTGATCTCCCATCATCTCAATCCTACCATCATGTTGTTGGTTTTATAAGAAATTAGATTCCATACATCAAAAGGAGGGTGATCCCAAAATACTAGTTTATAATTTTTGGCCAAACTGGACACTGAAATATATTTTTCTTACTAGAGTTTTATGACATTTTGTCTGTAGATTCGAAATATTATTTTCTCAAAAAATTTGGAATCAGATTGCACTTCTTTTTCCACCTCCTTCGAAACTAGTTTTTTTTCTTTAGAAAATAACATTTTTAAGGAGTGGCACTCATTGTATAATGCATAACTTTTTTTTCCATGAAGGATAAAATTATAATTCTTTCGAATATAGATTTGTAACTTTGATATCTAGTGCTTCCACTTGGTTAGATAGTTTTTTAGTGAATATTTTTTCTTTAATCAAGTTTCAAAGTCAAACCAATTAATAGGCAGACCGTATAATGCATAACTTTTTTTGTATGTATCGATTTTTTTTTTTGTGTTGGATCAAGGACTTCAATATCTGGTGCACTCATATTTTTCAAAAAAAAAATTATAATTTGTTATTTTTCCACATATGCAGAACAAAGAGCTTGATTTTCGATGAAAAACCTATGTTTAATAAAACTAAAAAAACAAATAGATAATAAAACCAAAACATATTAAAATTATAGTCATTGGATAGCTCGTTTTGAGGACTACCTGATTCCAATTGGGTCTGTGAAGTCTCCGCCATTTTTATCTTCAACTTGAGCTTTGAAGTGCAAATTTTTTTATTTTTTGTGTGATAGAGAGTGGGAATTAGGGAAATGGGTGGTTCACTCAAACCAGGGGGGTTTGAGCGAACCATAGTTCATTCAAACCCCCTTCCATAAAGGGGTTTTCATTTTATTTTTTTTAGGATGGTCCGCACTTGCATTAAATGGGTTCACTTGAACCTAGGTTCGAGTGAACCCTCTTTTGGTACCTTCAAACCAATGAGTTCATTTGAACCCCAAAAACTAATTTTTTTGGCATGGGGTCATTTTTTCCAAGTTTTCCTTCCTCATTCGAATTGTAAACCACTTTTGTGGGTTTACCCAGGAGCACATCAATAGGGTATTGGGTCTGACTCTTCTTCTACCTCAATCCAAGAAAAAAGAAGAAAAAAATGATTAAAATTTCCATAATTTGCATGTATTTGAATTCTTTATTTACCATTTTTTATTTTCTTATCTTTATTTTGGCATACCAAGTCTTCTAACCCTATCATTTTTCTTGAGTTGTGATTTTTACAACCAACGTTCCAAAATGGCACTTTCACTCTATGTTTTCAATGTTCTCATTTCTACAACCACACTTATGCATTGTGTTTTAGCACTTTCATTTCTACATCCATGTTTTGTACTATTTTTTAGTACTTAAATTTCTAGATTCATTCTTTTACACTAAATCCATAATCCATAATTTTACATTATGTTTTAACACTGCTACTCACAAATTAGTACTTTTTCACTATGTTTTAGTGCTTCCACTCACATATTAGCACTTTTACACCCTCTTTTTAAGTGGTTACTCACACTTATAATATAAGTATTAGTGCTTCCACTTAACAAATTGGAGCTTCTGCTTCATAGACTGGCATGTTCATTCCAAATTAGTACCCGTGGACCTAAATCAACATATTTTACAAAAAAATAGCATAGATTTTGATGTACTAACTAAATTTTTTGCTTGTTTTAGGTGTTTAAAATTTTATTCATAACTCTACACAATAAACTATGTCAATTTTACAACATTTGAACCAAACATAAGGTCAAATCAATTGAAATCCATACTTTCGTTTATTCAAAACTTTAAATGCTTCTAATATTCACATATGACATCCTATTTTATTAAAAAAATAAAATCTATTATAAAATAATAAGGATGTGAGGTTCATCGTCAATTGGGCACATAGACCTCATGTTTTATTTTCACTTGCATGACTATACTTCAATATACTCTACTTTTACTCGACATTTTGATGATGGTTAATTATAAAATTTGGGTGTAATCGTTAATGTGCTAATTAGGCTAGTTATGTTATCAAACCATAATTTCATAATCACAATAGTTAATCAAATTGTTATCTTAAATGCTATGTAATTTGGAAACAATATGCTCAATATAGGATAGATGATATTGTTTTGATCAAAAGTGAATATCTGAATTATTATGCAATGTGATGAATATATGATATTATGTTAATTAAAAGAGAATATTTGAATTATTATGCATTGTGATGATAAATGTTATGAATCAATGTTTTGAAAGTGTAAATCGATATGTTTATAAATGTTCATAACTTTGAATTTGAATGTTAAAAAAATGGAAATATGAATTGAGATTATGTTTTATTTTATGTGCCATGAACATGTGTGTATGTTTATGCTTAATTGTATTCATTTGTTTTAGTTAATTATCTTGATGGTTGGACTAACATTTAAACTAAGTGTGCAAGTTAACCTTCCATGACTAATGGACATTAGAGGCAACCAAGAGACCTATATGATTTATCTGTGTGAAGCCAAACTTAACCCATATGGAGAGGCTAGAATCTCGTGTTGTATTGTGTAATTGTAATGTGGTATGAAATGTGTATATGGTGGGTTAAGGGTTTAGTGTTTTAAATTGTTTAGAAGTTCAAATGTAATTTAAAAATGTGGATTTCAAATACAATTTTGGATGTGTTTTTAAGATGGTCATATATGTCATTATTTGGTTAATTCTTGCATTTTTAAAACCCTAGGCATATAACATATGGATTGGAAGTTAATTTTTTACCATACCCTTGGTCATATTTCATTAATGATCTCTCTTAAATGCTTTGTAAGAGAGGTGGTGAATTTGGGGGTGAGGGGATGGACTTGACCCATCCTCATTCTCATTTGGTCTCCCAATCTCATTTATGAGAAAGGACTTGGGAGAGATGGGTGTTCATGTGCACCATGCCTCTTAATTGTAAGAGAGGACTTGGTGGTTATTTTGGGTTCTTGTGTGAAATAAGAAGATTCAAGGAGATTATGACCATCATCTCATCCAAAGATGTGGAGTTTGTAAATTTTTAAATAAACTTGGGAGAGTTGAAAAAAAGTTTAAAATAAATAAATTTAAGTTTGAAATTTTGGAGATTTTGACTAAGTGTTTGAAGGATTGTAAAGCTTTGGAGAAGTTTAGGAAAAAGTGGAACTCATCATCTAGTTTTCATTGGAGTCATTGAAGTAGGATATTATATTTTAAGTTGTGCATGCATGAATGTTCTTGCACATTTGGTGTTGTGTGTTAAGTGTGTTGGGTTGGCTCCCCAAACTGATTGTGAGCAACCCATATGTGAGAATTGAAGGAAAGAGATATTCATAGGGGCTTGCTTGTTACAATTTTGGAGAGGAAGTGATATGAACACCTTATGTGTTTAAAATATAGTGGTATGGGTGGGAGAATGGTTGAAGGAAGTTGTTCAAAATTTGAAATGTTGAAATGCATGAATGAAAGAATTTAGCCCCATAATTGTGATCGCTCTTATCTCTCCCCTTAAAACCAAGAAATGGATTTTGTGTTGTGATCTCTTTTGCCTAAATGTGTGTCCTTGAAATAAATATGAAATCATGTAAAATTGTTTTCTTTTTTGTTTTGGTGTTGCTTGTGTGTAATTTGATTTTTTTATATGCCTCTTAACTCAAAAATGGATGGTTTTCCAACTAAAGGTTGAGTGGTGAGCACCCCATTGGCTTTGAAAGAGTTCTTTGTTTTATATATACAAATTGTGAAAGTAGAGAAACTTGAAGACTTGGAAAGATTTTTTGTTTTGGGTGGTAAGTAGTTGTGATAGTGCTCAAATTGCAAGATTGGATGGGTTGTACCTGTTTTGCTTCAACTTACATGTAACATGTGTGATATGGGGAAATTCTCATTATAGATAGTTTTGTTAAAAGAAGATTGGTATTTTCTTATGCAAAGATGGAATATTCTTCTCTAGTCACAGCTAGGGTGTTTGTGGTTGAGATTATGTTTTCCATTTGCTAAGATAAATCTTTTATTTACCACTTCAATACAAATCTATGTGGATATTGCTTGCAAAAATAAATTGAAATGTTTCAATTGTTATTCATCGTATCATAGATCTATGTGTATCATATATTTAATAAATGAAAATGGAATTATTGGGCGGAATGTATTACTCTTAAATTTACTTTGTTGTTCTTAAGAAAGGAAAAAAAAAAAATACCGCTAATATAACTTTAACCCATATTTTAGTCTAATTTTTGCATTCCTTTGAAGAAAACAAACGTTAATGATAATAAGTTTCCACAATCCATATCATAAATCTGTGTAGCTTTTGGATTTGATTGTGTCAAAAGATTTTGCATCAACATTTTGGATCACTCTGTGATCCATCCATCAGGTTCAGAGAGAGCAAGAAATGTTTCAATGTTTCAATTGTTATTCATTGTAACATAGATATGAGTATCATATGTTTAATAAATGAAAATGGAATTATTAAGTGGAATGTATTAGTCTTAAATTTACTTTTGTTGTTCTTAAGATAGAAAAAAAAAAAAGATATTGCTGATATACTTTTAACCCATATTTTAATCTAGGTTCTGCATACCCTTGAAGAAAACACGTGTACTACTGTTGATATTTCAGATATGAAATTATTCTGTTTTAAAAAACAAGTTTCTAGAAGGAAGATTTGTCATTTGAGTCCCCTTATGGTTTCATTATGTACTGATGTGCAACACTTTAAATTCAGACATTTGTGAGATAGTACCAAATATAAGAAAAAAAGAAAGGTGCATTTTATTTGAGAATTATTTCTTCCTGTAGCACAAATTTCAAAAGAGTCCAATATAAAAATGGAAATAAAATAGTATATACATGGTTTCATTTTCCTAGTACGCAATGTACAATGTTTTTTTTTACAAATAAAATACAATAAAAACTCAACTCAACATACACATCCTAAAAATAAGGACAGATCAATAAGGTATAATTCTAACATTCAGGCCATCAAATAGTCTTAATGGCTGTTAAGGCAATACGAAACAAAGGCACTGGATGTATAGTTAACTTAATGTTGTGTTCTTTGTCAAAACACAATTCGAGGGATGAGTTTCAGCTATTATGTCTTCATATAGAAACAAATTAAATAAAACACACATACTTATGTATAGAGTCAAGAATAGGGTATATCGTTTTTACCAGAATCTTGTAACCTGCAAATGGAAGTGTAAATAAAAAAAAAATTGACGACCAGGAAGATTAACTTCGCCACAGATATAGGATTAAACAAAAATGATAATAAGGAAACTTTTAAATAAATGATAAGAAGGAAATTATATAAAAAAATTAGATTCGGGGAGGGTTGGGGAGGGGTTCGAACCTCTCCCCGTCGCCCCCACCTCACTACAGGCGTTGCTGTGCAGAGGGGCCACACCTCCCTCTTGGGGGCGCGACCCTTGCACAGGTAGGCGCCTCTGCCAACCTTTCTTCCCTATGCAGCTATGCCTGACAAAAACCAAAAGGAAATCTAAAAAAAAAAAATTTCTAACAATGTCTGCTGTTAAACTCTAAGACTTAGCAGCAATCAAAACAAAACCAAAACCCTTAAACGGCAACAACGACCTCAGGGCTCAGCCCCTACAGACAGATAAAAGAAACAAAATAATTATTGTTGCCCAAACAAAGACACGCAGGGAAAAGAAACCCCACTCCCTTCTAAAACAATCCAATGAGCAAAACCAACAAATTTTAAGGAAAGATTTGTGCAGAAAAGAGATAGATTACAGAGTTGCACGGGTGGCGGATGCCGATCAAAATGGACCTACGCCTCCCCTCCTGCCTGAGAATTCGTCTGTCCATACAACTAAAGCAACCCCCTTCCCCTTTCCTTCTCCTGTGCAAGTTTTGCTTTGGAAAGCAATTAGGGCATAATGACTTAGGGTTTTCCCTGTCGACTCATTCCCTTTAATTTGGGGATAGCCTTTTGCTAAGAAAAATAAAATAAAACAAAAGTCAATGTCGCCTAGTTAAAAGTTTAAAATGGACGCAATATAAATAATAATTGGAATAAAAGAAAATATCTAAGGCTGTCGTTTCAGTTATCCGTGTTTTTTCTTTATGGGCAAAATGTAAGACCAATTAGTTTAACATTCAAAAACACTTTTTATGGGTGAATATTTACTAGCAATTGCACCTTCGTGTGCAATGGGTATGTGGAAGATTTGTATCACATAAATGCTAAGATTCATAATATTTCAAATCATTGGATTTCAAACCCTAAAAAATAGGGGATAGTACATGTCAATGCACCCAAGTTTTGTACACACACTTAATTAAGCATGTGAAAATATTAGGGTTTTAGTGCTTCTCCATGCGTGAGTTCAAGGAAAAAAAATTGTAAGCTTTCAAACAAAAATATTGGTTGCAAGTTAAAATTTGTTTTCATGTATGGGGTGAGGAATGTTTCAACTACCTGAAAGTTCTTTTTCTCAACATGAGACAACTTTTCGAAGAACCAATCACTTCATTTAATAGATAGCAACATAATTGTGTTAAAATGAAATAGAACACAACAAAAATGATCCAACAGCGTAAAGATTCCAAAAATTAGAATTCAATGAGTTACCTAAAAATTATGCACAAATTGTGTCGTGTTGTGGAATATGCTACGATAAAAAAAATAAACAAAGCTTGCAATAAAAATATGAAACCTTACCACAACAAAAAATTACACCAAAACCAATCTTCCTTCAATCTATTTACAGTAAATGAAATCTGAAAATATCAGGGTTTTAGGACTTACTTAGATTCTTGAGCTCGAAAAAAGCAAAACTTGAAATGGCGTCCACAACATCAAGTACAATGCAATCCAAAACCATTAAAAAAATAATTTTTAATTTAAATAGAGGCATAAAGACATTAAAAGAGTAACTTACAACAAACACAATTTAAATGATAACTTACAGTGCATAGAATTTTCTTTATAAATCCAACACACCCTGTATCAGACACATTCATAGATTTAAACTTGTTCAAGAAATTGGTGTCCTCTTGTTTGCTGCAGCATCCTTTTTGTTCATAACCATCGTCGGAGCAGAAACTTAGAGAAACTGAAAGTTGAGGAGCTCTTAGCACCCATAAATCAAATAGGCATGCCTATTCCAACAACAAATATTGATAATGTGTAAACACAACATACAATGGTTCAAAACAAAAATCATGCACTTGAATCAATACACATGGGAAGAGCTGCACAAGCATTGATAAATATAGGGATTACAAATCCTGCATTCACCACATTCTTTTTATAGGTTATGGCTCTAAAACCCTCGTCAAAACCTTATTTTTAGGTTGCAGCTCGACAAATTGGAGAAGTGAAAGGTCAATACCAATGAGGAAGAGTTCGGAGGAGCAGAAACGAAGAGTGGCAGGAAAGCAACAAAAAGGGGCAAAAAAAAACAATCCAAAAAATGGCAAAAAATGATGAACCGTTGAGATGCTTTTCATCATTTTGCATGTCTTGTCTGCGAGTCTGCACCATGGATAAACAAAATGAGTTAGGGAAAGCTCAATGAGGGAATTATCTGTTAAGTGATTTGGAAATGTACTAAATAGTTCAACTTCACATACAAGACAATCAAATCAAACTTAATCCAAAGACTTCAAATACAAAGTAAAGCCTATGCATCAATACCTAAGAAAAATCAAGAGATGGTTGCAATCATATATATTTTACTCCCGAAAACCATGAAAAGGTGTTCTGTCTTACCTGCATCTCAACTATTTGATTTGTTCTACATGCTTCTAATAAAATTTTGAAAAGCTCCACTGCACTTTTTCGGAAAACAACACTACTAAAATCCTGCAAATGAAAAATACAAGAATCAATACAATCCCATAAGCTATATATTGAAAATGGTGCTTAATATGTTGAGACAAAAGGGTGTTACTGTTTATTATGTTGTGACCCAAGTTTTAATCTAGAGACATAATTCCAGGCAAAAGAGAGTTGCCATGTGATCGCTACCCTCAAGGTATGTACCTACTAAAATGAGCTCTAGTTACCATGTGATCACTACCCTTAAGGTATGTACGTGCTTAGATGAGCTGTAGTTACTATATAAATAGTAATTACTACATATAAGCTATATAAGAGAAGAGCATCTGGGGGAGGAAACCCAAGCTCCAATCTAACAGATGTCTTGACTGCCAGAATAGAATATCAATTGTGATCTGGTTATTCTTTAATCATGATTCGTACCCATAAGTTGCGCAATCACTAAGATGAATTCTGTTTGGAAATCTCTATCCACAATCTATAAATGGAAGGGGCGTTTCTTATGAGAAGATTCAAGTTCAATTCTAGTAAAGGTGTTGCTTGCCAACATATCAACTCTGTTTACCATGCACTCGCTAAGATAAGTTCTGGTTACTATGTAATTCCTACTCTTGCAATCACAGAAAAAAATCAGAAAAACTGGAGAAACGAAAATGAGAAAACCAAAACGTTATGCCTATGTTCACCATTTTAGATTATATGAGCTGGTTGTTTTCGAGCTTTAAATTGATTAGCATTGGTCAGAAGAAACTCAGTGCAATATAAGAGAGTTAAACTAAGTTTTTATCTATCCCCTACCCTAATATACCTAAATAGAAATTAAAAAAATCTAGAAACAACCGGAAAAGTAGGGTTTTCTGAACAACTGGATTATTATGTGGAAGGCGTGTCCCTATTTGAGCCCAACAACGGCTGCAAATTACGGAGGCAAGAAGGTTGACGCATCTGCAACCGTTGATTCTGGAAAGGAGGCTTGACGTCACGTCTACAAACAGTAAGGTATATGCATTTATTCCTCTGGCAATGTAACCTGCAAACAGTATATAGATTTTATTCTTCCTCTGCCGATGTAAAAATATCAATCTGACAGCGAAAATATCCCAGTCGCTTCTCATTTAATTCTGCTTTTTTCCACGTTCGCAGGGCAACAACTATTGCATAATTTATGGTAAATGGGGAGTAGGCGGCCGTGAACGGCATTAGGCGGCGCTAGGGTTTTAGTCTTATTACCATAAAACTTCCAGTTATACTGTCTGTCTGCAGTTTTTTCTATTTCTATTCCATTAAAACTCACTCAAGACTTATAACTGGCTCATTAACTGTCATCTAAATCTGTTGATCAACTCTCGAGTCTCAACAATTCGTCAGCTAGAAGCTCTGGCCATTTGGGTCTTAAGGTAGTAATACGGGATATTTTTTCCCCCTCTTTAACTGTTTATTGAGTTTTAATAAGCATAATCTAAAACCCTGTCGATATCTTATTTTCAGGCTGCAGCTCGCAAAATTGGAAAACTGAAAGGTCAATGCCAGCGAGGAAGAGTTTGGAGGAGCGGAAAGCAGTGAAAAACGCTGACAGCACAACACAATTTGGGCGAAATCTTCAGGTAAGTTATGTGATACATTGAATCATCTTTAATAACAAACTGAAATGGTGCGGCTAGAACATTGGAATCAATTTGCAACCAAGTCTGCGTGGAGAAGAGGCTGCTGTGAGGAAAACGTCCATGAATGAGGGCTTCATCACTTGCTGTTACAAAGTTTCCAGAATTGCAAATTTGGGCGTGTTGTTTCTAGGGCAGGGCGGTTGAGAAAGAAGTATGAAACTTCCATTATTGTGGACGGCACAGTCATGAGATCCAATCTGCATACGATTTATGTTTTCTCTTCTTGTCATTTGATTTAACTATATTTAAATCCCCAATGAAGAGGCCTTAATCTTCTATTTCAACAGTATAGGTATACTGTATAGCATATATATTTCTATTCTTCAAACAGGGGTAAATAAGAAACTTCAGAGATTAATATCGAAAGGATTCAAATTTGAAAATTTTGCCTAATCCCACAAAGAGATTTGGAATTATAAACTAATTTAGAAAATTTTACACGTGTTGGAAGTATACACCACCGACTTTGATCACTTAGGTAGAACAAATGGGAGAAGGTTTAATTCATTTTTATTATACTTCCAGGTTTACCATGTTGGAACACCATCAATATTTACAATTGAAAGGGCAATGTTCATAGTAAACTGCAGTCTGCTTGCTAAAAATAAAATTGCTACAGAAAGGTAATGCCAACAAATAGCAGATCATATAGGTTGATATTATCATTCTATATCTCACTCCCATTATGAAAAAATGAGTGAAACAAGAGACCAATCATCCCAACATGATGTAGGCGTTGATCGGGCACTTGCCCTCTGATGTGTGAGCAATTCAGAAAAGTAAGCAATAGTTCACAAAAAATCAATAACTGTCCTACTGCAACCAAATTTGTTAAAAGACAATGCTAATGTGAACCTATAAAAAAACATCAGTTTGATATTCTTCACTGTAAGGTGGTAGCATTCAATGTTGTTTCTCCCCTAATGAGTTCCTTTGTTGGATCTTTCCTGACATATTTTGTGGTCAATTGAAAACATTTACATTTCATTCACTGGGTTAAATTTAACACTCGTTGATTATTACATTTTACTTATTGCCTATTGATTATCTTCTCAAATCCCTTAGTTTGTTAATGGCTAGCTATTAGCTAGAAACACATTCACTTACATTTAATTGATCACCCACACAAACCTTTTTAGGAAATTGGCAGTGCTGGTTAATTTCATTTGATAGAAAGCAGGATGCAGTAGCCCTGTGAAAGTGGAATGGTAAACAGGTACGGACCTTGAGTATGTAAGCAAATTTTCTTCTTGTGGCATATTCATATAAGTTTTAGTCGATACGTGTTTCTAGTTGTTGATTCTTGCAACAGAATTATACCAATCTTATTTGAAACAGCTAGGTTTCACAAAAAATAGAGTTTATTGGGGGCTCAAATACCCCAAATGTATCATAGAATAACCGCATTATTTGAGTTCTCTTTTCTAAAGTGCTCTTCCTCATTTGTCAGATTTTCCTACAATTTGGGTGTCCAAAACTGCAACCTTACACTTACTGTTGTATCTTAATTCATTCTTCTACATTTCCTCTATGTTGCTGCATGAGTTGGTCATGGTCCCTTGATTTGGACTCCAAGGTGAAGGCTTGTACCACAAAGGTGACAATATCCTTTCAGTCTTCAACTTTCATCATTTTCCTTGTTTGCACTTCTTCTGCCCTTTCAGGATTTCAAATGGATTAGAGATTGTTACCTGAGTTATCTAAGAGAGAATTTCTCTGTTCTTCCTAATGCAGGCTGTCTAGAACTGTTGCTCTGTTGTTTTTTCACATGTGGTTCTTGATCTTGATGCTCCTGTTGTTGTGCCCTTTATGTGGATCCATTCTAGGAAACATTTATTTGTTTTCCATATCTTTTATACTATCTTGTCTTGAAGGGTTTTGTTGGGTTGTCTTGGGAATAACTTGGCAAACCAAAACAGAGAGATTTTTCCAATTAATTGGGAAATTAAAAGCACAATTTTAAAAAAAAGAAAAGAAAAAGAATTGTGGATTTTTTATTTCATGCCAAATTTAGAGGTAGGAACTAAAACAAAGGAGAGTACACCATGGATTATGGGTGTTAATGTAGTTCATTAATTGAGGTTGTTTTCTTGCTGATTACACTGCATAGTACACTATTACTACACAGTTCAACTTTGAATTTCAAATGTAGAGACCAATTACAAATAACAAAATACATGGTAACAAAGTCAGTGTGTCTAAAATCTAATAGTCTCTTATTTTATTCCATATACCAGATTCATCTTGTCAAGAATTTACTGATCATCCGTGGTTTAACTTTGAACGTGCCATCTATTTTGAATAATTACATGATTTTGAAACTTAAAGAAGCCTGCTAATGCCAAGAAGGAACATCGACAACAAAGAAGGAAGTCACAACCAAAACAACTCTTTATCTGCAAGTGTTCTTCTTCTATAATTTTATAGTAGGCACATTTACTTTTTACGTGCTTATTTAGCATGTTCTTGTCATACTAAGCGATACCCTATTAGGGTAAATAGTATTTACTTTCGAGTAGGTTTATTTCTCATTCATTATTTACTACTTATATAATCTTTTACCAAACCCATCCCAAGATATGGCAAATACACCACCCTATGTCCCTGCGGTTGCCCAATCCACAGTGGTTGAGTCCTATGCGTCCGCAAATAGTCCAGACAACATTGGAATTGATGTCGCACACCTTGCTGCTACTATATCAAACAACTTCCAAAATATTGTCCAAAAATTCAAGGACGTTTGCCAAACATCTACCTCAGTACAAGATGTCGACATTGAACAACTCCAAGAGTCACTTGCCTCGTTCTAGAAGAGTTGCACAAAATTGGAGGGCCTTTGCAATTTCCTAAGGGAAATATATTATGACTGCCACTACCAAAATGATGGGATGTCCTCTTTGGTACACGCATATGAGGTGTACTTGCACAATATGTGATAATTTAGTTTAACTTGCTGCTATGTAACATTTGTAAAAATCTGTATGTTTTTGATCTTAGGCCAAACAAAATGCCTATATTTTGAAGTTATGTACCTACCAAATACATTTACATGTACATAACATGTGCCCTCTTGCCTATACTGCTGAATATGTAACTGTCCTTCAAAATAGCTTGTTCACTATCTAACGTGACTAGCAAGGTCTCCACTTTTACGCTACATAATATATAACTTGCTATGTTCAAATTACTTGTTCTCTTCTAATTTATAATTGCATATCCTTTATATATAATGCTATGATGTTGGACTTACTTCATACTTTTATGGTCTTTAAATGTACACTTGAATCTCAGTTTGTTTGATTTCTATGTTTTTTCAATTGGTTGAGTCTTAAATCGAAGATCCTAACTTTCCTGTTAATACAACAAGTTCATAAAAAATCCTGGTTATTTATGCTACCATAATACCAAATGAAAGACTGGCACAAACCCTTGTATTCTTAACTTATGGCATAAAATGTTTTTTCACATAAACATCTTACTTATAATTTGTTGGTGTTGTAGTTCACATAACCTAGAAACGAAATAAGCCCCAAAACATCCACCTTCCACTTTCCCCCAACCCCAAGTAATCATTATATTTTCATACTTGAGTAAGATATTTCAATTTCACTCAATTGAAAGGTTGTACTGACCATTTTGCACTTCAAAATTAGTACTGTAATGTTTCTTGCATGCCTAAATTCCCTACTCTCACTTTGCTTGTAGGCCAGGCACTTCCAATGTCTTCAAATGTTGTCATGTCTACATTAACTGCAAATACCTTTGTCGACATCCTTTTAGGCTTGCCTAATGTTGATCCCTTTCGACAAGTTACTTCTATTGACCCCATTGAACAACCTCAGACTACAGTTATCAAGTATCATATTCAATTGTTGGATGGGATGCACACACATCCTGCATTGCTACCCACCTAGTTCAACGAGCTTGTCTTGGAGGAGGCTTTAGTCGAAGGCTCCATTTCCACCTCAAAGAATACATTTGCAGAAAATTTCACAAATACTCTTACGTTCATAATTACCTTATTTTTTATAGTTCCTCTTTTTTAAGCATGTACATTGCATTCACTTTCAAATTGTCCCTTTCATTGCAAGGCTATCGTAATTCATAGCTTGGAAGTAATAAAAAACAATGCCTTAATGACTGGAGCTCCAATTGCTATTATTCAAGTTGCAACCTGTATGCCCTCTACCAACTCTCAAGGGCCATGTAATCAAACTCCCAATGCTTCACTCAATGTACCTACACCGTCAAGGGAACAACACACTCTCGCCCCATCCAAACCAAATCCAATCGCAACCTTAACCCCAAACCATAAACTTTGGTCCATTGACGGTCGTGCCTTGAACAAAAGTCATATTCATGAGTACAAAAAAGCAAGTAATGATGGGAAAGTCTTTGGGTTCGATTTCATAGACAAAACTTTGTAAGCTTTTCCATTCTTGAATTCCAAAGCTTTCCCTTTGTGAATATTATTATTCCATGTGTATTATCATACTTCTAATTGTGTTGGATATGTTCAATTTTTTATCCATTTGATGTTTGAAACATATAATACTAAAGAAAAGCACAAAAAAACATTTAATTAATCCCAAATCTTATTGTTTCCTAAGACCCACAAAGCTTTACATCCAATCGATGTTTTAGCCAATTACTCGATGTATTTAGTTTACATTTTAGTTTTAATTATATTACTTCTCCCTTTTACAAAAGTTACGTCTCCACACTGTTATGCTATCATTCACAGTAATGTTCCAAGTTTTATGGAAACTTACAATGACATACAGTATTTTCGTTTCATCTGTTTCCCAATGCTTTTCTTCCAAACGATGTTATTGTGTAAATCTCGACGTATTTATCCTTCAATATTTTAGTCTTCATTGTTAGAAAAGTTACTTCTAATTTTGAACCTCTCATGTAAACTTGCATAAAAAATTGAATGGAATTAGAAACTCAAGATTGCAACTTAAATGAGTGTGTCGTAACCAGCAAGAAGACAAGAGAGCACAAAGCATAGCTGACAGCACTTTCACTTCCACACTTCCATCCTCCGCTACCACCGCCACGCCCCACCCTCCCCTAATCTCCATTCGACTCTACACTTTACTCAAACCTTTCTTGCTGCTAGAAATTCCTTCCATTCTACGCTAGATAGACTTGCAACCATGCCAATTTTCCTAGTTTGCATGGAATATCCATGTATTAAGACAAAACAATTACATGGATTGTCTACTTGTTACAGATGTGCAGCTGAAAAAAATGACTATCGGTTTTCCAAATGGAATAACATGGACCCTGGTGAGCAACCTCTATGTTTAAAAAGGCTAACCCAAGTTGAAGAGATGCTAATAGCTCGGGTCAGCCCAATCCTTCAAGTTACCTATGCAAAGGGAGGGTAGCTAAAATATTGTGGGCACACTATTTGCTTTCCTCAAGACATTTCTACAATTGCTACCCACTTGCCTAGATGTATAGATGAATTAGACATCTTATTGGTTAATAGACAAAACATTGGCCAACAAGACTATAGCTTCTATGTGAGTAGAGGCCGTTTGTATGAGGCACTGCATTATAAAACCTCGCATGACCCTTACTACAAAAATGCTCAATTAGATGAGGCTGCATTATCATGTCTACCAAGTGCTTCCACTAGCATTGTCGACCTCCTATCTACAACAACCACAATTACTAGCACGACATCTACAAGCTCTCCACATACAAATGCTACAACCATCAACCCTACTAAAGAAGACTTTCAATCCTCTACTTCCTTTGTAGCTGACCTTCCACCAACACGTAGAGAAGTCGAAGAATTGCGTTCTATATTGCAATTAGGTCTAGGCCGACCAACCTTGTCTATGGACTAGCCACCCCTTTCACCATCTCCCATCAATGAGTACACCACTAAATGATTGTTTGTTATGGCTTTCCCAATTTTGTTTCCAAAAGCCACCATCGCTTTCAAACAAGCACATATGCTAGAAGTTAAGTTACATGGATATGCTCTCCACATGCCCAAGTACTTTGATAATTGCTTTGGCCAACACCCTCACTTCAGGTACTTCATCCTCAATATTCTCATGTGGCATCGCAGCCAAGCCACAACATCTGTGTTTGTCCATAAGCACATTGATACATGCTTGCCTGCAACAATATCAGATCTTTGTCAACGATTGAAGGACCTACCAGATGACAAACTAGCTAAATAACTCATGCTCTTTGGCTCATCAATTCATGGAACATAGCCTTTTTGGAACCGGTGTAGAGGGGAGCTCTCTGATATGATTATCCAAGCTGGTTACCCATTGCTTTTCTTTACACTTAGTGTTGTAGATACAAAATCGTCAGACCTACATAGTATCATGCCATCAACTGTGCCTTCAAATTTGCAAGTCACTACTAAATGGAGGATGAATAACATTTTTCAAATCCACTCCTTGTTGCCCACTATATGCATCATAGATTTACTGCATTTCGTGCAAAAGTTTTGGAAAAAATACTTGGCACAACCCACTATTGATACAGGTATATTGTCAGTACCCTCGTCCATTTACATTTGATACAATTTGAATGCTTTCTAAACCAAAAAAAACACCAGGTACAAATGGCAACACAGAGGCTCTGCACATATCCATGGTTTCGTTTGGCTACAAGCAGCACCTGATATTGGGAAACTATAATGGAAAAACCTACAAGCTGTAAAAAATGCCCTTAGCTACATTGACAGGCAAGTCTGTGCTAGAACCCCCAAACGCTTCTACCATGGAACCAAGCAATTCATCAATCTCTTGGTGACAAGCCATGTTTAATGGACAACACAATGATATGGCAATCCAACCCTATCAGTGACTACACAGAACTGGTGAATTGTGTTCAACACTAGACAAAGTGTACCTTACAAACCTGCCTTAGGAGGAAAGGCCAATCCCTTCAATTTTGTTATAAAGCCCCTTGAGCCATGCAAGAACTTTCTACCCTTGCCATTGATGAAACTGTTTAACCTAAATTCACCGTAGTGCGTAATGACAACCGCTTAAATCTACACAACCCTTCTATCCTATCTATTTGGAAAGCTAATATCGATTGCCAGTCTATTGTCTCTATCCATGCAGTCCTTAAGAATATTGCAAAACATGCAACAAAAGCTGAAAACAAGTCAAAAACATACCATGCAATGCTTTCTCGTATTTCAACAAATATAGAGTCTAACAAGCCCACACCAACAGCTTTCAAAAAATGCTTGTTGACACACTGGTCAACTGTGATATTAGAGTCCAAGAAACTTGCCACCTCTTGCTTAAACTTCCACTCACCCAATGTAGCAACACATTTGTCTCTCTAAATGTGGACCAACAAAATTTTCAACAAGCCTGCCTCTCATCTGAATCAACCACCACCTCCCAAAATAACATTGATGCTTACATGATTCATCCAATATATTAGAGGCTATGTCACTTCATGAGGTCACCCAAAAGTGGACCTACAAGGCAACTCGAAAGAAAAGCCATTGTTCATGTCTCACCATGATTCACCTCCATCCCTGTAAGAGACGACATCTGCTTCGAAGCATTTTGTTGGAGTGAACTACTATCGTACAAACCATTCCGCAACATTCACGATGAGTTCGCATTGCCCGCTAGTCATATTATAACACAATGGGAGAGCTTTGTAGGTAGTTACTAGCCTTGGCATGTGCTCCGCACACCATCAAAGCCTTCCGAAGGTGTAGATTCTAGCTTCTCTTCCAGTCAAGAAGTATTAGTGCAAGACAACAACCCATCTATATGGCAAGTATTATCAAGCCTATACCCAAGCCTTCCTTTTCACTTCGATGAACTAGATATGCTTGGTCGTCGGGACATTGACTTGCACCATGATTGGGGTTCCTCCCAACTAAATCCCCTCCAACAAGTCTACACTACTACCTTCATAGAATCCAATCGCCTAACATTTCTACTTCTCCAACTTCCCACTTGCCCTATCTAGCACATGAGCTTTTTGTCCAACAATAAAAAGCATTTGATATAGTTTTCTCGCATCTAAATGCAGGTACTTTGCAAACTCCTTTAAAAATGATTGTTCAAGGAACTGGTGGAACTGATAAATCACACCTAATAAAAGCCATCCAATCCGTGCTCAACAATTCATCCCAAAATGGCCCATCCCCATTACTACTTCTTTCACCTATAGGTGTTGCAGCATTCAACATCCAATCATCAACAATCCACTCAGCCCTACAAATACCTATCAAAGATATTTTCCCCCTACAAGGCCAAACATTAGCAAGCTTCCTAGAAAAAATGTATTTCATTTGCTACATCTTAATAGATGAAATGAGCTTCATTGGTCCCAAGTTACTTCAAAGCATTGCATGAGGCTTCGTGAAGCATTCCCCAGCCACAACCAGCTTCCATTTGGGGGTCGCTCAATCATGATGTTCGGTAACCTTGGCCAACTTCCACCAATCAAGGACAATCCCATGTATGCCTTAACCTCATATGGGGGTTCTCTATGGCACAGCTTCATAAAAGTTTTCACACAGCAAAATATTTCGTCAACTAGGCGAGGACCCAAGACAAATTAGCTTTCGTACTCTACTCTCCAATTTGTGAAATGCAAAACCTACAGTAGAAGATTGGCAAGTTCTAATGTCGCAGTCAAGCTCATCATTAGCCTCTATAGAGCAAACTGAGTTCCTCCCCTCAATACATCTTTTCTCAACAAATGAAATGGTCTCGTTGTATAACCAACGAATGTTATTATCTTTGGCAACACCTATTGTCTTGTCAATTGTAATTGTCTTGTCAATTGTAGAGCAACTAAGGGGTCACCATGCTCCAATCCAGACGAAGAACAACTACAATCTAAGGTCCTCTTGTGTGTTCAACAAAAAGTGATGTTATGTTCAAATTTATGGGTGGAAATAGGCCTTGTCAATAGTGCACTTGGGCAAGTCCAAGCTATAGTCTACAAGGATAATGAAATCCTACCTTCACTTCCCTTGCGTGTTGTAGTTCAATTAAAAAATTACGTAGGCCCTGCTTGGGATCTCAATAACCCAAAGAATGTCCCTATTGCCCTTGTGAGTTGTGGTCTCTGTCGCCAAATCCCCCTGAAAATGGCATGGGCCTTAATAATACACAAATCACAAGGCCTTACACTTGAAAAGGAAACCATCAACATTGACAATGTAGACTGGCAAGGCCTTACATTCACAGCAATTTCTAGAGTCCGTGCTCTAACAGGTCTGCGAGTCAAACCAGCTTTCAAAGATATGCACACATGAATTAAAGTCCATTTGTAGCTCGCCAGAAGAAAGAGGAGGAACACTTATTGGCATTGTCTGAAACAAACTCTTGAACAAACAGTGCTACTGCAAATAAATACAGGTTAGATACTCTACATATGTCAAATATATTCCCCTACTTGCACAAAGTTTATTTAAGAAACCCATTTTATGCAACTCAAGCAATTCACTAACCATATCTACACTTTCACATTGTGCATACATGTCTACGATACTATTTTCTGCTAACATATCCAACCACACTCTCCTTTCTTTTATGGTTTGATAGATCTTTATGTCTCATCCTAAACCTTTCATTTTGGAACATGCAGTGACGGTGCTGTCAAAGATAGCGTTTTACGCTCATTAGTTTACTACTCTTTCAATTTCGATAAACAAATTCAATTTTAACCATTATTTTACTGCTAAGCCACGGAAGAAAATGGAACTTTTAGGCAATGTTGTGCTTGTTTTTGTATACAAAATTTGCTTCTAAATGGCTTTATAATTACTATGGCTCACTCTTCTCAGTTTCAACTCAATTATAAATATAACTGTTGTATTTTGGGCCTACTGTTTTCTACGTTTTTGCTTTCTCAAGGAATTGATTTCATATCAATGCTTAGCAATGGAATTTTGTTTGTATCAAATATCCATTTCCATAGAATTTCTTGTATGCAAAATGAAAGATATCATTTTACGCTCATTAGTTTACTGCTCTTTAAATTTTGATAAACAAATTCAATTTTAACCATAATTTACTGCTATGCCATGGAAGAAAATGGAATTCTTACGCAATGTTGTGCTTGTTTTTGTGTACATATTTGGTTCTAAATGGCTTTATAGTTAGTATGGCTTGCTCTTCTCAGTTTCAACTCAATTTTAAATACAACTATTGTATTTTGGGCCTACTGTTTTCTACTTTTTTGCTTTCTCAAGGAATTGATTTTATATCAATGATTATCAATGGAATTTTTGTGTTCTATATACAAAAGCACAGTTTGTTTGTATCAAATATCTATTTCCATAGAATTTATTGTATGCAAAGTGAATAATAAATTCATAACTTGGATATCAATAGAAGGCATTCTGGCTGCAGGTTTTACATGGCAGTGCACATATACACTTCGGAAATACCATGCATTTTTTGCATGTAGTCCATTTTTTTCAAATTATAAATTATCTACATCTTGCAGTTCGTTAATGGTGGTGATCTATATGGATTACATTTTATACTGGCTGATAACACTAATCATATTCAGACAAATTCTACCTTATTTATGTCAGTTTCTGATTTTTACTGTAAAGCACCAACTCAAACAATGAGTCACAGTTGAAACTAATCACTGCAACTTGCACCGAAATCTTTGATTCCCTGAACACAACTTTAACTTCACAAATGAAAGTTGTTGGTTATAGTCCAATATGAATGGGACAAAAAACTTATCATCTTATGGTATTCTTATGGTTATACTATAATATGAATGGGACAGCCAACTTATCATCTTATGATATAAATACACTTCCACAGCACGATCAATCAATACTTTTGGGTGGTAACTCCTTGCCACAACAAAGCTTATGAGGGTCAAGGATTCTTGGAAGATATTTATTTCAAGATCATTTTTGTAATGTATGAAATGAACATGATAGTCTGGTTGCGTACATACTGTATTGATGATATTTATTTGCTATGAATCAATCTTAAAGCATATTCTTCAAATCTTTTCCAGGGTCCTTGCTTACTTTGTTTCCAATGCTAATTTATATAAATAGTAAAAATATGTTTTATGGGGTGCCTATTTAGTGCACTTGGTTCAGATATGACTGGACCATCGATTGGTTTTAGTTGTCCATGGATATAAATAAAATAGTATTCGAATGTAGAATTCGAGGTAATCTATCTAGAAATTCTAATGGCTTACAAAAAATCTTGAAGGATTGTTAATTTGTTTGAAATCCTTTTGCATGCAACAAGATTGTTAAGACTTGATATTTCCTGTTTTTTTTCTCTATATCATACTGAAAAGTCAGACTATTTGCTGGAATGTTTGTTCACAGGAAAAATCTTGAGGAACACAATTGACTATGCAAAATAAGTATAGTCACGACCTTGTAAATTTGATAGTCCACATAATTTTATGTTGTTTCTATAGCTTTGCATTTTCTTCACATTCTTAGCTATAAATGCTGATACAGTTGAATGAACTTTCCAGTCCACTTTCTAAACAAAAGGATATGATTTGCAAAACAACATACCAAAAACTCTCCTTGATTGACCTTCCATAACTTGACAAGTGATGTAGCCAAATATATTAATACCCATATACTCGCACTTCTTTCCTAATGCTCAATAATTTAGTTTCATATCTTTCTCAAGATAAATTGCTCACAAGGTCTCAATGATACAACCATGACAGATGCACAGCTGGAGACAAGAACAAATGGTCTATTACAAGGATGGGTTAAATTTATGGTAGTATGGCCGATTTATTAACTTTAAAAAAAAATTCAATTAAAATTTGATATATATCATAAATGGCTTAATTTTTTGCAGTCTTCAACTTTCAATCGTGCTTTGGCAATAATGTGTCGAAGTACACAAGTTCACATTTTGCACAACAACAATTTTGATTCTTTAGCAAACAACTTTTGTTGTAGTTTTCAAAAGTTTATAAAATTGTTTCATCAACAACTATGCAATCCCAAATCGCAAGACTTTCTCTGATTTGGGAAAAAGTTCAACTTAAATTCAAACAGCAAAACAACATAGTATAAGGTTATGAGTCGTCAATAACCAACATTTTACTAAACAAAACAATCTTCTTCTGAATTATATTTTAAATAAAGATTAATTTAAAATTATACAGTGAAATTTAGATGTATAACTTTTAACAATTTACTCATAACTGTTCTTTCATACAAAATAATCTTAATTGTTGATATCTATAATGTTTTTAAAACATGATGCTGGTTATACTCCAATATGTATGGGACAACCAACTTATCATCTTATAATATAATTGAAACATTCTAAAGTTTACTGTCCAAATTCTTAACTGTAAATGCAGATAAAACTGAAACATTCTAAACTTTCCTCTCCACATTCTAAATAGAAGAATATGATTTGCAAAAAATCAAAACAAAAACTCTCCCTATTGAACTTCCACAACTCTTCAATGTACCTATTGCACACCAAGGTGCCATTGCTAGTTATACTATTTTCAATATAGGCTAACAATATGGTTCTACTTGATAAACACCTTGCAGATTCAGGTAAACAATCAAGAGTCTTCCAAACATTTTTTAATAGGCATGGTCTCTTTGTAATATTGATAAACACAAAATCACATTTGTCAAATATACAAAAAAAAATTACCTTATAGATTCCTTCAATAATCATCTACATCGTCGAGTGCTTAAAAAATTCAACAAGAGGTCCAATCCAAAATTATCATAGTTATATCTTTAAAATCTTACCATATAATTTATTTCAAATAATCACCCACTATTAGAGTTTCTCAAACATTTTGCCCATGTCTACCCTATAATAATTTTTGGTAAATCCAAAATTAGCACAATAAAGTCTTAGGAAACTATTTACCTAAAAAATTCCTTTAATATTCACCAACTAATAATGCAACCCAAGTTCGTCCAATGGTGATATTTTTTATATTCCTAAGCAAGGGTCACAAGTTTAAGTATGGAGAGGTTATATATTTTATCAAAATAAAATACAAAATCAATGGAAAAACAATCCTTTTTATGAAAGGGCAGAGAGGAGACCGGGTGAGAAGGAAGATAGAAGTTAGGATAAATAGATTGAGGGGGAACTATAATTCCATGGTAAGGAGGATAAGAAAGCTAAATCCTTAGAAGGAAAAAAAAGTTTGTTTGCTTCTAAGATTCAGAGGAAAAGGATTTCAGAAAAAGTGTCCATTCAGATGTAGGTTGGGAAGAAGAGGAAATCAGGTCTTCAGAAAAAGATAATGTTGCAAGCTATCTAGATTAAAGGTTTATTTCTTTGGAGGAGAAAATTGAAGTTGATGTTGTGCTTCGCACGCTTGACCAGGCCTTGAACAGTTAAAAAGTTTCTCCCTTCATTAAAGGTGGCATGCCAGGTGATCAGGCATGTGTCAAATTACTAGAAATCAAAAAAGACAACTGATATTGAGGTGGATTGGAATAGAGGAAGGCCAAATTTGAAGGAAGTTCAAATGTTGTTGCTAATAGTAGCCAATGTACTTTGGAACTAACTGGTTTGAGATCTATAGTCAAAAAGTATTAAAGTTGGTGTTTGTGGCGGTGTTAATTTGTTATATTGTAATTGTCAATTAATTAATAAATATGGTGAAAGATGCATTTTCAAGGTTGGATAGATAATAGTGGTGTTTGGATGAGGATATTGACTTTGTGGTGTGTCTCTTATCTGCTTTTCAAATTGTTGTAGCTTTGTTTCGTGTATTACCTAGATAATTCTAGGCTGCTATTTTGATTTAATTATTGTATCTATTGCTTTCAAGATATATAGGGTTGTAGATATCTCACCCATCTTTATCCATTAATAAAAAAAAAGTGTGAAGATTCACTCAAAACTATCCAATTGAATCCCCATAAAACATAATATAATTGATATAGTACAAAAATACGACATAAACCTAAACCTAGACCTTTCATACCCTTTAAAAAAAAAAACATATCCTATAATGTTTAAAAACTTAACTCATCAATTCTTTCATAGAACTAAGAAATATTTATTTTATTTCTTCAATTAAAAAAGACATCTTTTGCAATTTCAAAGAGCCATAAAACATATGTCAATAGGTACTATAGACTCTAGAACAGGAAGACATACCTTGCCATGATTTGTGAAATTGGTTTTGAGTATGTACTCCACATTTGTAGGATTAGTAGTATAAACATAGTTGTGAATAGGATAAGCTAATTTGTATGTTTTACGGCAGTAGTGATGATCAACATAGAAATCATGTATCCTCTGAAAATTTGAGAATATGAACAACTATTGTAGCAGCCATAGGTGGGTATGAATGACTACTCCACTTGCTTTTGAAATTGTTTTGTAGAAAAATCAAAGAAGCAAGTGCAAGAGGGAGTAGTACATTCGTTGCAAATATACTCAACACCATTCTTCTTGTTCAACACAAAAGTACAAAATTCAAATAGATATTAAAAGGTACTCTTATGCTAAACTTTTTGGGTGGGTTTGTTTTAACAGTTTATGTGCAGTGGGTGTCCATAAGTAGTGGGAAATTAAAATTGGAACAAAAACCCTAGATTTTAGATACTCTTGTAGATTGTTTATCTTGGGTTTGGTCGGTAGATGTGTTGACAAAGAGTGAGTTATAAAACAAAACTTTCAAATGGGAGTTTCCAATGATCTTTTGAAACCAAATAAATTAAAATAAGATAAACATACTCGTTATCACGGAAATGCTAAGATCTGTAAAATTTCAAACCATTGGATTTCAAACCTTGTAATTTTAAACCCTAAAAAACAAGGGATAGTACATGTTGATGCACCCAAGTTTTGTATGCATGCTTAATTATGCATCTGAAAATATTGGGGTTTTAGCGCTACTCGATTCTTGAGTTCAAGGCAAAAAATTTGCAGGCTTTTAAACAAAAATATTGGTTGTGAGTTAAAGTTTGTTTTCAGGCATGGGGTGAGGAATGTTTAAACTACCTGAAAGTTGTAGACAACATTCTGGAGAGCCAATCCCTTCATTAATAGATAGCAAAATAATGATGTTAAAATGAAATAAAACACAAAAAAATGATCCAGCAGTGTAAAGATTCCAAAAATTTAAATTCACTAAAACCATGGCAAGCTACTTACCTAAAAATTCTGCACAAGTTGTGTTGTGTGTCATCAATGATAAAAAAAATATGCAAAGCTTGTTGATATATTTATCGTAGAACAAATAAAAAGACTACAAAAAATAAAAACAAATGAATGATAAAGAATACATAGACGAGATTTAACACAGAATTTTTATAGTGGTTCACCAACTGGTTACATCCACTTTCAACGAGGGCAATCTCTGTATTAAATTTTGTTCAAGTACATTATTTCCAGCTTCTCTAAGCATTACAAAATCAAACTTAATCTACACTACTTCTCCAGCATAAAAGCCATACAAAGAAGTTGACTGACTAGGAATAAGAAAGGTCATCCAAAGAAAACGGTTAAATTTAATCTAGACTAATTATGTATTAAAGTTCATGGCAAACAAGCACCATGTGTAGTTGACTTTTGCTCCATCGTCTCCCATCATTCCAATCTGACTTTTCCCGTCAGTTGCCTTTCCCACATCATCCATAATAATGCCTAGTTATCCTTTTCATATCTTGGAACAGTCGACATCATTTGCCCCTTCACCTTTTCATACCCCATTCCATTTCAAACCTAATAAATTGGTCTTATACTCGACTGGGAGCAAATACTTGATCTACATCATTAAATCTTACAAAGGTTGCTCTTATCAAAAAGACAAAAAAAATCAAATATTCTCAAAAAGACCAAAAAAATCATAAAACCTAAAAAATCCAAAAAAAATCATAACATGCCAAAAACATAAAAACATCCAAATAACCTACAAAAATCCCAAAAAAAGAGTCAATATCAGTCATGTTAGTCCAAGTCTAGTTAAACTATGACGCCTCTGCGTGTATAACGTAGGCAAGACCATCTGTTGATGAGCCCTCGAGGCACTAGGTCAGTCCTTTAGGGTTTGTTGAATAACAATCAAATCATAATTCGGTCTTTGTTTAGTAAAACAAAGTCAGGTCATGTCGAACTACAAGGTCTCTACGCATTGTTACATAGGCAAGTCCATTTGTCTATGAGCCCTCGAGGCCACCTAGGTCAATCCTTTAGGGTTTTTTGTGTCAGTCATAATAAATCAGGAAATATCAACTTGAACATAAATAGTCATCAAAACTTCAAACAAGTCATGAATCAACAAAACAACAAGCCGACAAGTCATTAAGTCAAATCAAACAAATTGTCAAAAACTATCAACAAATACCAAACCAACATCAAATCATCCACCAGTCAACTTATGTCTTATGCAAGATGTGTCATTCATGTGAGTCAGACATTGTCATTAGTCAAACTTCGTCATTTGCCTTATATAGGTAGTCGTATGATTCAAACCAGACTTGACATCATATATGACATATTTCCCTACTAAAACTAGAATTTATCAAACAATCAACTCAACAATCACCTAGTCATTTAAACATAAAACAATCAATCTTTGGCAAACACTTGGAATGGTTGTTGACTTTGTCGGGCTACTTTATCTTATCTTTTTTATTTGTCTTTTGAGTTATGCTACTAGCTCTCTCGATGATGTCCCATGAAGAATTTAGAGTGAGGATGTCTCATGACTCTTGTCTTTGATTGTTGTTTGTGGATTGTCTTGGCAAATAGACTGAGCAATGTTGCCTTTAGTATGAGTCAAGACATTCCTTGTCTATCATTGTCTATTTTGCAAATGGATAATCTTGCACACCTTGGTATATGTCATAACATGGTTTTTATTGTCCATTTGTTTCATTTTACCGCCTAGTGATGATTAGTGCAAAGTCTTGTATGGCAAAATATACATCTTTGAAGTTGTCTCTACCAATACCATACTAACTTCCATATCCTTCATGCTAACATTTCTTCTATCCTTCATCCTCTAGTCTTCTCATCCATTTCAAGAGCACACTCATGTTCTTTGAACCCGCATGTCCTTTTGTAGGGGCATACCACAACCCTCCTAGTAATCCTTCCTCACCTTGCATTCACCAGGGCATATTTTTGAATTAAATTTCTTTGACACAATGTGATAAATTGTATTGTATCAAAGAGGGGCAAAATGTAGACAATAAAAATTGTCCTAGGCCTATAACCTCTAACTCTCCATCATTTCCCCTTTCATCCTTAATAATTAAATAATTTTGATTATTTAATTATTTTCTAATGTCATAAGTCCTCTATTAATTAAATAATTTTTAATTATTTAATTAATTCATTTCTACCTTTATAGTTTATTCTCTTGATTAATTAAATAAATTTTATTTAATTAATTATTTACCACTTGCTACTATAATTAAATGATCATTTTAATTATTTAATTATTCACTAAGTCTTTTATGTCATTTAAATAAATTTTATTTATTTAATTGCTTACTAATTTGTCATTTTCTTCCCATTTTGAATTAATCTAATATTTAATTCAAAAGTCAACTTGTCACATGTCTTCTATAATTAAATAATGCTATCATTATTTAATTATCCATTTTTCCTCTCCAAACAAATAATTTTATAATTATTTAATTTTTTCCAACTTCTTTTTTTGTGCCATTCTTATCTGTTGGCATCTCATTTAATTTCCACCCTTGTTTAAATTATCTTATAATTCAATCCTAGAGCCATTCATTCTTATCATTTGCCCTAAATTTGACCTAACCTTATTTCATACTACAACTTTCATTCTTGACCATTGATTAAGACATTTTATTGACATTCAATCTTAACCCTTCATTCAAATTTTTCTTTTCTATAAAAGACTCTATCCTTGTCATTTTCATCACATCTAGTTCACATGCAAGTACATGCTTTAGTGCAAGACAACAATCTTCAATCTTTTGCTAGTCATTGTCATAGGCTTATTATTGCACACTCAAATCTGAGGGCATTAAGTACATTCAAGCAAGATGGAGATGAGCAATCGAGGTCAATCAATGATGGCATGAAGACTTTATGATGATATTGCTTTATATTTCATTTTTTATGCTTATTTGTGCTCTATTATTGGTTTAGGGTTAGTTTTTATGCTATTTTACATTAACCTGAAATTTTACCCTACATTACAACTAGATACATTGAGACAAGTGACAAATATGTTAAATGAAGGGTTTAGCGCTCTTAGGACTATGGGTACAAGAGAAACACTTGTTACTTATTCCCCTAATAATTGCAGTGATGTCCTAATCTTTGATTAATGGTTCTAATCTATATGTCTCTAATTTCTCATCATTTTGCATTTGAAGATGGTGTAGCTGAGATTGCAAGTGGAGAATTTTATTATATTTTTTGGCCTCATATATTGTAGTAAGAAGATATTGAATTTTATTTGTAATGGTGGCTATTTTAATGTGAAGTTGAACCTCATCAGACACTCCAAACAAAATGATTATTTTGGGTTTGTCAAATATGGGTTGGTTTGCATGAGCATGTGTAGGTCTAATTGTGTGACCAGAGATAATATTTCATAGGTATTCAAACTACAATTGGGTTTGGATTTTATTTTTCCAAGCGACATAATTGTCTCCTCTCAAAAGATGAGAGTTGGGAAGCATGGTTCTAGGTACATTATTAAGCATTTTTTTAAGTTTTAAAGCTTCTTATCTCACCAAAACCCTTATAGCCCCTAGTATTTTGTTTGAAAATATGACTTAAAAAATATACTCTTGATCCAAATTCAAATTTTAAGTGCAATAAAATAAAATATAGTTTGTAACTATTTTAATTTGCACTTTTCATTATGTAACTATTAGAAAGAAAAGTAATTTCAAAATAATTTACTATATTTTGTATTATTATTAGAAAAAAGATTCTAAAGTTCTATGGAAGTATTTTGTTTGAAAACTTAAAAAAATATAGGTTTGTTCCAAATTCAAATTTTAATAAAATAAAATATAATTTGTAACTATTTTAGTTTGCACTTTTGATTATGTAACTATTAAAAAAGAAAAATATTTTAAAAATAATTTATTATATTATATATTATTATTAGAAAAATGATTATAAAATTATATACTTCCAAAATATTTAGAGTTGTAAAAATAAAATAGAAATAGAAATTGAATGAACTATTACAAGAAAATGAATTCACTCCCACTTGACTTGTCTACTCTTCCATTCTTCTTATGTTATGCAAGTTCATAATATTTACTCAATATTTCCAACAAATGGTAAAAACACTCACGCCAATTTCACAATATTTACACACTTATCTTTGGTAAAAAAAAAATCAGCAATATAATAGCTTTATCATGGCTCCACTTAAATTTGATGATGTGTTTGAAAATAAATGCTGACCATTGTATATTACATTCACTAGAAATTTTACACGACCAATATCTCCTTTCACAAATTCTTTAGCATTTGTATCAACAAAGTATTGCAGAATGTGATTTTAGACACCCATATAATTTAAAATACCTTGGAATGATTGGGAGTTGAATTTTATCTTCTAAACATAGTAATTTTATACACCCATATAATTTAAAATATCCTCATATGTGATATAGAGAATGCAGTGGTTTTCTCTCACTTCATTGTCTTCATATGGATTCTTTTTAAGTGCAAGCGACACACAAGCACACAAAATTAAAGTTATTTTGATACCATATTAAATGAGCAAGTAAAAATGAATGATGCATTATGCAACAAAATGAAAATATATACAAGAAGGGATTAGTTATAATCTGATCAATTAATCGATCAATTATCAATCAATAAACAACTAATAATTGATCAGTATGATGTAATACAAAATAAATGAAGTGTTAAGAAATACTATTTCTATGATCTTGTATTATTGAAGCTCTACCTACCCTACACGCACTAATTTTAGCAATTATGTAGTCATTCCAACCTCCAATTTTATAGGTGAAGCTAGGGGACATGATTTTCTACAATATAGACATGCATAGATGCCTCAGAAATAGTATCTACCTATGTAACTTCACCTATAGATAATGCAATAAAGTTTGACTATATTATTTTCTTATACATTTTATTTTTCCACCTTAGTAAGATAACTTGTCCATTCCAACACATTGTTTATTGAACAATGTGTGTTAGAAAAGTTAGGAATGCTTATAAATGATAAAAAAATGATTGTATTATGGGTAATTTGTCATAAAATTCTCTCTAGTCAAAATATGAAAAGTAATACCCAACTAAAAAATATTCACCATTTGTGTTACTCCCATTATCTTTCCATATTGTTCTTGAATTGTACCTCCACATGTAGCAAGCCTCATACATTTTTTTAATATACTCATGTATTCCAAGACATACTTAACATGAAGATATTGTTCTCTTTTTTTCCATCTTATCACCAATTTTCCCTCTCCATCTATGAGTTTGTTTTCATAAAATTTTCCAACATATTTATCCTTGGTGTTGAATTTTAGCCTAAATTTCTTGTCCCTACCATATTTCTAATTAAATAGCTTACACTTAAATTTTATGAAAGGTTCATCTTTATTTTCATTCTAAACTAGCTCAATGAATGGGTGCTTTGACACCAAATTAATTTGAAAATTCCTTAGAAGATCCCACTCACACCTCATTTTTCATTTAACTTTTCTTTTCACCTTATGCAAGTTCATTTTTTTATCACTTTTTCAGGTGAGTTTAATAATATTATTCTTTCTACCCTAAAACTCAATTTAGTGTTGGGTAAAAGTACAAAGTTGTGTCACACTTTTATAAAGGAATCGACTAACACTCATCCAAATCTTTAACTTGAATCACTAAAAAGTGATATATGTTTTGAATTTTGAAATTATATAAACTAATAAATATTTATATTTTAGTGTATTTTATGTTTTTATTTTTACAAAAAAATTAAAAAGTATTTGAATATATATTTTTATAAAATTGATACTATAATTTAGTTGTTGATAAAATGCTGAAAATGAAATATTTAGTAATTTTTATGTTTTCCTTCAAATTTTTGTGTATTTATAAGTTAAAGCTTTAGCGCATGGATTTATTTTTTCCCAATTTTGATAAATACATTTTTTTTAAAATATTAAAATGTGTGTATTGAAAACATAATTGTTTCAATGGGACATCAACTTTTATCTTAATTATTTATCCATATATATATATATATATATATATATATATATATATATATATATATATATATAGGCATGGAATGTTTTATTTAGTGCAACATATTTTTTCTTTTTTAATAAAATTTAGTATTTTTCTTGACAAGATAATCAACCTTATATTTTGGTGTATTTTATGTTTTTATTTTAAAAAAAAATTAAAAAGTATTTGAATATATATTTTTATAAAATTGATACTATAATTTAGTTGTTGATAAAATGCTGAAAATGAAATATTTAGTAATTTTTATGTTTTCCTTCAAATTTTTGTGTATTTATAAGTTAAAGCTTTAGCGCGTGGATTTATTTTTTCCCAATTTTGATAAATACATTTTTTTAAAAATATTAAAATGTGTGTATTGAAAACATAATTGTTTCAATGGGACATCAACTTTTATCTTAATTATTTATCCAATATATATATATATATATATATATATATATATATATATATATATATATATATATATATATATATATATATATATATATATATATATATATATATATATATATATATATATATATATATATATATATATAATTTTGACATGGAATGTTTTATTTAGTGCAACATATTTTTTTTTTTTCTTTTTTTAATAAAATTTAGTATTTTTCTTGACAAGATAATCAACCTTATATTTTGGTGTATTTTATGTTTTTATTTTTACAAAAAAATTAAAAAGTATTTGAATATATATTTTTATAAAATTGATACTATAATTTAGTTGTTGATAAAATGCTGAAAATGAAATATTTAGTAATTTTTATGTTTTCCTTCAAATTTTTGTGTATTTATAAGTTAGAGCTTTAGCGCATGGATTTATTTTTTGATAAATACATTTTTTTTAAATATTAAAATGTGTATTGAAAACATAATTGTTTCAATGGGACATCAACTTTTATCTTAATTATTTATCCAATATATATATATATATATATATAAAATTTTGGCATGGAATGTTTTATTTAGTGCAACATTTTGTTTTTCTTTTTTTAATAAAATTTAGTATTTTTCTTGACAAGATAATCAACCTTATATTTTGGTGATGATAAACTACATTTTGTAATAACAAAAAAAAATATAAACAATAATTAAAATATTTTAAAAAATATGTATTTGAAAAATATACTTAAAGATCTAAAAAAACGTATTTTTATATTTAAAAAAATATTATTTACATGAGTAGGAGTTCAAACATTAATTTTTTCAAATAATTTTATTTTTTGGTAAATTAGCCTCTTGAAGTTGTGCTACATATGAACACTTTTATTTAGAAAAATTGTGACCATATATCTAATTTATTTATAATGAACCTAGCTAGATCATATGTTTGACCAAATTAATTTTTAGCTAGAAATACTTAAATTTAATTGTATTGATAAGTTGGGTGAAAGTGTGACACAGCTTTGTATTTTTACCTTGTTGGATCTACGCTTTGTCAAAGTACTATACTATTTTTCTATATTTTGATGAGTATCCTTTATTACTTCCAAGAAATTAACTACTAAAAATCCTTCATTAATTGTAAATTATAAAACATGTTGGTATTTAAGATCATTTGTAAAGACTCAACACCAACAATTTTATAATCATCTATGACAATGGAACTAAATTAATAAAATTAACACAATAAATCATAGATGATCCCTAGGGCTATATTTATCACTACTCAATGTTGATATCATATATAACAATAGAAACCAAATAGATAAATAAATGGGAGGAATCTTATGTTCATAGAATAATAAAGAAACTATCAATAATATATTGCTAATGCCTTAAAAAATTTGTTCATGGCTCACTAAAAATAGAATTAGATGTAGGAAGTAGGCATTAGGCATAGAAGAAATCAAAAGAGAGAGTCTAAAACATAATTTTTTGAAGCATGTAAAGATTTGAGAATTAATCAATCTAAATCAAAAGTATAATATAATATGTAAGAGAATAATTTAGAGTTTTAATTGTATTTATCTAAATTCACTATAGTGAAAGTAGAAAAATGATGTAACAAAAGATATAAAATATGGTGAGCCCAATGCTATTGTAAAATGGTTTATGTAAATGTTGAGTGATTAGATCACTATCTAGCACATGAGTGGTGATTTCAAAGTGATTATGGCCCCAATATAAGTGTAGAGTTATAATGGTACTAGAAAAATGAATCATCACATAGGGTGGAATTCATAAAGTTATTAATGAATACATCAATCTTAATTAAAATATGCCTCCAAAATTCCAATTGATCCATGATTAAAAAATTGTATCCTACTGTGGCAAAAATATTATGATATAAATGCTTCATAAATAATTTTGTGGTAATTTAACTCATTGGACCAATAAATTGTGAATTCTCAATGATTTGAGCGTCTGACCATTTCATTATATTTTCCAAAATCAACCTAATTAATACAATATATCCACCAATTGATGAAGTTTCACCATTGAAAAGGCTATTTTATATGGATTAAACCAATTATATCTCATGCTAAATAATTGAGAATTATATATATATTCAACCACACAATTGTGCATGATAGAAGCATTTACACAAGGAAAAGAGGAAAGGATACAAAAATAAATGGTAGTTAACACTTGCATAAGTGATAGGATAAGGTTATCTTAGTGCTTCCTATTGTGTTAAATGAAAATACAAGTGATATCAATTGATTCAACTACACACATAAGCAATTGGCATATTAAGGGTATAACTACAACACTTAATAATAATAGCTTGTGGGAGTTTATAAAATATTAGCATGGTAATATTGGAGATTAAGAAGTTCTTGGAATCCAATCTTATACATTAATATAATGAATGTTTGAACCAAAATGTGATAGATCTTCTGGAGCTAAAAAACATGTATACTATTCTTATAGGGAATTTTCTCTCATTTTATGATCTTGTTTGATTCTCTTAGTTTTGATGATGCTGATGTTTTGGGAATAGAGAACATGATTGTATAGTGGAAGAATATTTACATAATAGTGTAATCATTTATATTTGTGCCACAAATAATACCTATCTATAAATAGAGAGTGCATGCCCTTGTAAGCATGTACATGCATATTAAATTAAAGATAAACATGTATATAGATTGTATACAAAGACACAATATATTTTAGGATACATGCAACTTTCAATTCACTGTAAGTCCATGCTATAATTTGTTTATGCATGATTCTATACATAGTTTATGTGGTGTTAGGGGATATGCACCTATATAAACCACAAGTGTAATGCTTTTGACATCAAGGTAGCTTTGGTTTATGAATGATTTTATACATATTGAGGTAGCACTAGGGGACATGTGTTGCAAGTATGAGTAGTTGGTGTTGTCATTGATATCAACAAGCTTATGTGTTGTCATTAATGTCAACTAGTAATGATTGAGAAGTTGTGATAATGCTTTGATTAGTTGCATTATGTTGTCAATAGTAAGTGTTACTAATGTCAACCTCTAGTCTTGCTTTGATAAGCTTCTATTTGTGAATGGTTTTTGGATGAGTTTTAGTGTTGCAGTTGGCTTAGTGGTCATGAGGAAGTGTTGAAGATAATGAATATGTGTATGTGGTGCTTGGTTTCCAAGTGCTTTTGATAAAATTTGAATAAAAGAGGAAATGGTGTGTTGCATAGGTTTTCTAGTTTACAGAGTGGTGTTCTAATTTTGTTCTACATTTCTTCTATGTTGAAGATCTACTTGTGTGATTTAGATATGTTGCTCAAAGGTGTTTTGAGGTTCTATATCCAAAATTTCTTAGTCTTAATCACTTTGCAAAGAGATTTGTGTTCACAATTGTGTGAACTATATGTTGCAGTGGTGTATGGGAGAATTGATTTTGTTCTGTATTTCTCTACAATTTGGTTTATGGTCTAGTGATTCTGGAAGTGTGTTGATAGGGTTCATTTCTACCTTCATTCAAATTTGTTCATGGTTTTGTTCTTCCCAAGTTGATTTCTTGAGTTATAGTGTGTGGAAGATTATCTAGGTGAACAAGATGAGTTTGTTCCTTAGGTTAAAGTTATTGCAAATGATTTTTTTGGATTTCAAATTGTTTGTGGAATATTCTAGATTGTGTTCAAGTGGTGTATGCTTTCCATGAGTCATCTTTGGATCATAGGAAGTGTGTACTTAAAAGTTTAATGGTGTTTACACAGGTTTGATTGACCTTGGGTGTTTACACTAATTATAGATTTGCTTCAATGATTGTGGATGCATGGCATGGTGTGTATGAGTGTATTTGGGTCCAAGTTAGGGTGTGATATGTTCTACCTTCATTACCTTCCATCGCAGGAATGTTTTGGTGTCAACCTAATTTGAATTTGCATGGTTGAGGTGCATAGCTGACCTTGAAGAATGCTTTAAAGGTTGAAGAAGGTACAAATAAGTGGTGTGTTGATGTAGGATTTGTGTGTAGTGTGTGTGATGTGAATTGTAGAGTTGTGAATTATGAATTTGTGAAGTGCAGTGCAAGCCTTAATGAGTTAGATTACTAGAAGCAATGGTCATAAGGTGCCTACAATCTTCAAAAGGACTGTGAATGTGTTGGTGATGTTGTGGTGGAATTTTATGTTTCATTGAGATGGATTTATCACTCTAACATCTTTCTTCTTTTTTGTAATTTGGCAATGAGTCCTTTCTTTCTGGGCCAAGAGCCCCCTGGTAATGAGCCTATTGTATTCAGTGTAGCAATTTCTTTATAATGTGAGCTAATCCTCACTTTATTTTTTCCCTTCTTCATTTTTCCACGTAAATTTTGTGTTCTATTGTATATTGTGTTGATGTGTTTCAATTTATGTTATTTTCTTTCATGCTAAATCATTCTAATAGATTAAGGGTAAATTAAATTGATGTGGATCTAAATGTTTATGAGGGTTTTGAAATTTTAATGTACAACTGATTCACCCCCACTCTTAGTTGTCTTGTGCATTCAATAATTGGTATCAAAGTAAGGTTCCTTGGAAGAAAGCTTAACCACTTGAGGTAGATCTGGGATGATGCACAAGAGGGATGCTCCTTTGTTTGATGGATCTAACTAAGGTTTTTGGAAGACAAGGATGGAAGGTTTCCTAGTATCTCTTGGATTTGGAGTTTGGAAGTTTGTTGAGATTGGATATACTATGCCTATTGGTGGTCCAATTACTAATGATGAGATCAAGGCCTATGAGAACAATGGTAAAAAAATGTATGCTCTTGCAAGTGGTCTTTCTAATACTGAACTTGTGAAAGTTATGAGTTTGAAATCTTTAGAGATATCTGGACAAAGTTGGAAAGTATTTATGAAGGAGATGATAAGGTCAAGCAAGCTAAGATGTAGAATCTAAAGATCAAATTTGAGAACCTGTGAATTTCTAAATATGTAAACATTACAAGCTACATGTTGAAGGTAGACGAAGTTGTCAATTCCATCAGAGGTCTTGGTGGAAATCTTGAAGAAGAAGTGGTAAAGAAGGTACTGAGAACTATTCCTAAATCTTATAGTCATAAAGTTTATGTTATTGAGGAAGTTCAAGATTTAAGAAAATATTCTAGAGATTAGTTGTATGGTGCTTTATTTTCTTTTAAAATGAGAGAAATTGGTCCAAGTAATGTAAAAGTTGAGACTACTTTTAAGGTTGGGAAATTAGAGAAGAGTGAGGAATCAGATCAGGAGGATCTTGATGGTGTTGAAGCAAACTTTATGAGGAGAATAAAAAAGGGAATTGGTAAATACAAAGGTAAGTTGCCTTTTAGATGTTTTAGTTGTGGAAAGATGGGTCATTATGCTTCAAGATGTCCAAACAAAGCTATGAATGACAAGAATAAGGAGAACAAAGGTAAAACAATTAAGAAAAGTTATTATGTTAGAGTAGATGCTAGTATATCTAATGATGAATTTGATTATGTGGATGATGAGGATAGTGAATTCTTATTCATGGCTATTAAAGATGGAACTATTATGCTAACTTTGAGAGATGTGTGAAGGAGAGTAATTTACAAGCAGGTGATTATAATACTAAAGGAAGTATGGTGACTACTTTTCATGATAGAAAGGAGAAGAACTAATGGATTATTGACAGTGGATGCTCAAATCATATGAGCGGTAAGAATTTTTTTTTTTTAAACTTAAGAAATATGAAGGAGGTCGAGTAAAGTTTGGTGATATAAATCTACTAAGATACGTGGAAAAGGTTGAATCAATTTTGATGGAAAGCCTAATACATATGATTTTCTTTAAGTTAAGGTTTTGAGACATAACCTCTTAAGTGTTGGAAAAATATGTAGCAAAGGATACAATCTTATGTTTTAGGATGATGGATGTAAGATCAGAAAAAGCTTTGGAACTATGGTTGTTGCTAGAAGGATAGATGGAAATGTTTATTAGCTCAAAGGTGTTGATGGTCATTTCTTTATGAATCAAATTAATGAAAGTTGGCTATGGCATAGAAGGATGTGTCACATCAATTTTGATAGGCTAGTTGTTAGTTCAACTCAAGCTATGAGAGATCTACCAAAGATTAAAAATCCCATCAATGTTATCTACAAGGAATGTTAGCTTGGGAAGCAAGAAAGAAGAAGTTTCAGAGTTAAAGAACAATCTACTACCAAACTATTGAAATTGGTGCATACAAATCTCTATGCTCCTACCAGAGTAAGAATTATTCAAGGTGATAGGTATTTCATGCTATTGATTGATGATTATTCTAGAATGACATGGGTTAATTTTCTCAAAGAAAAAATAGAAGCTCTAGATAATTTTAAAGCATTCATTTGAAGTTATGGTTGAGAATGAAATGGATATGAAAATAAAATTTTTGAGGTCTGAAAGAAGTGGAGAGTTCACCTCCAATGATTTTAATAGTTTTTGTGAGAATCATGGGATAAAGAGGCACTTATCTTCCCCTAGGAATCCTTAGTAGAATGGAGTGGTTGAAAAAAAGAATAGAACTATTCAGGAAGTTGCAAGAACAATGATGAAAGAGAAAAACCTACTAGAAGTCTACTAGAGAGAAGCAATTTATACTACTATCTACATACTTAATAGAGTTCAAGCAAGAGTAAATAGTGCAAAGGCTCCCTATGAGTTGTGGTATGGAAGGTTCCTACTGTCAAATACTTTAGAGTGCTTGGAAGTAAGTGCTATATCAGAAGAGATGAAGAGATCTTAGGAAAGTTTGAAACAAGATTTGATTAAGGTATCTTCCTTCAATGTTCTACAAGAAGCAAAGCTTACAGATGCTATAAAAAGAGGAAAAAGAAGATTGTTGAGAGTGCAAATGTCAAAGTGGATAAAGACTTACAAAATATTTTTTGGTGATAGATGAATATGAATCAGATGAGTCCTCTTGCAGAGAAAATGATAGAGATGAAGGTAATGAAAAGTAAGTTTAGATTGAAGAGGAAGAAGCTCTAGAAAGGATCCCCAAGACTCCCAAGTATGTGTAGACGAATCATTTTGAAGATTAGATCATTGGTGACAAAAGCAAGGGTGTGTCGATAAGAAGAAAAGTTGTTATGGCTAAAGAATAGTTAAACCTATGTTTACTCTCTAAAATTGAACCTAAAACAGTGATTGAAGCATGCAAGAATGAATATTGGATCAAGGCTATGGAAGAAGAACTAATGCAAATTGAGAAGAACCAGACTTGGAAAATTGTCTCAAGACCAACAAATAAGAATGTAATTGGAACTAATTGGTATTCTAGAACAAACTGAATGAGAATGGAGAAGTAGTAAGAAACAAGGCAAGGTTTGTGTGTAAGGTTTACTCACAAGTAGAAGGAATAGATTTTGAGAAGACATTTTCCCTGGTGGAAAGGATAGAATTTATTAGGATTTTTTTGGCTTTAGCAACACACAAAGAATTCAAAGTATATCAAATGGATGTGGCATTTGTTTTCTTGAATGGTTATTTGGAAGAAGAGGTATGCATTGAACAACCGAAAGGATTTCAATTATCATACAAACTAGATATGGTCTATAGATTGAAGAAATCACTATATGGATTGAAGCAAGCTCTCAGAGCTTGGTATGCAAGGTTGGATAGGTACTTGATACATCAAGGATTCAATATTAAAGGTACCACAAATAGTAATATTTATTTCAAATTTGAAAAAGATCAAATCTTGATAGTGGTTGTGTATGTTGATGATATATTCTTTGGGGGAAATAAAGCTATGTGCAATAAATTTGCAGAAGAGATGCAAAAAGAGTTTGAGATGTCTATGTTTGGGGAGATGAATTTATTCCTTGGGGTGCAAATAAATTAGACAGAGAAAGGTATATTCATTTCACAATTAAAGTATGCCAAGGAAATGTTGAAGAATTTTGGAATGGAGTATTCTAAACTGGTATGTACTCCCATGGTTACTGGTTGCAAGCTAAGTAAGAACAGTTAATCTCCCAAGGTTGATAAGAGCAAGTATAATTCAGTGATTGGAGGACTATTATATCTAATTGATACTAGATTAGATATCATGCATGTGGTTTTAGGCATGTTAGTATTGGAGATTAAGAAATGCTTAGGCATCCAATTTTATACATTAATATAATGAATGTTTGAACCAAAATGTGATAGATCTATACCATAGCTAACACATATGTATACTATTCTTATATATATTATTTTAAGGGAATATTTTCTCATTTTATGATCTTGTGTGATTCTCTTAGTTTTGATTATGTTGATGTTTTGGGAATAAAGCACATGATTGTAGTGAAAGAGTATTTACATCATAGTGTAACCATTTATAATTGTGCCATAAATAATATCTACCTATAAATAAAGAGTGCAAAAATTTGTAGGCGTGTATGCATATTATTAAAGATAAATATTTATATAGATTGTATTTAGATACATAATATATTTTAGGATATTGTCACGTTCCTTGCAAACACTAGACTTTATTTTGTGTTAATCGTCTGTTGTCCCAATGTAATTTGGATGAAGGTGAAACCTTGAACTTATAAATATGATTGCACCTCTTATTTGGATGATCATAAGGATGTAATTAATAATATAATAGATTTAAAACATTTTAAATAGCCATTTCAAACAACTATTAAATAATTTATATTTATGAATTTAATGGTCTTATTTGATTTTGGCATGGATATATCTATATGTGTTTATCAGACTAACCAGCTACTAATAATTTTGTGAGAATGTGGATGAGTTTTGTAGGTGCTCAAGGTGCAACAAAAGGTAGACCTAGCAACCTATTCTAGGAAAGAACCTTAAACCCAATAGCCTAGTTTGATTAGTTGAAGTTGTGTCACTCCAGTTATTCCACCCAAACTAAGAGTCTATTCGACGTTGTTAGTAAGGCTTGATCTATATAAGTCTATTTTTCTTGTTGGTAGATAAATTACCCTCTTATCCCTTTGTGGACAAATAAAATAAAATAAGATTTAATTAATTTAAACAAAAACCCTACTATTTGGAGATAAAAAAATAAATAAAAATAAAATAATAACTAAAACATAAGAATTTTTTTTTTTTTGAAAGAGGAGAATATAAATTAAAACATGGAAAAATAAGAGGCAAATGCTAAATTATACATTATGAGTAATAGAAATAAGAATTCGTGATTTGTTTTGGAGGAGGTAAATTTTTATTTTGCACGCTAGAGACAACCCACATTTATGAGGATGGGGGCACACCTCTAACGACACGAATGCTCCATAAAGAAGGGTATGGTATCCATGCTTCAAAGAGCCTTACAAAATTCCCAACACCTGGGAATAACGGATAGGCTACTTGTAGGAGTTAATGGTGACTCCTCAACACCCCCAAGATCAGTTGCGACCAAAACCACTTCCACAAGAGAGAGAATGGCAAGAAAGCTTGCTTCACAATGCAAGATTGATTGATTGCTTGATTTAAGCTTGAATTCAAATGTACATGAGATGCCTTGCTTATATGGGCAAGGTTGAGAGATAGGTATGAATATGATGTTGACAAATGTCATGATCTTATGACATGAGACAACCAACAACCTAATCACCTAGGAAATGATACATCCTAGCTAGATAAGATAAGTTCTAGATAAGCCAACTAAGCCTTCTAGAAAGAATCTTTTACCTAAGTAAACTTAACCATGTGAATATGTCCCCTAATTTACCTAGTGAATGAATAAGCTAGGTACAAGACAATTATTCACAAACACCCCCTTAAGTGCAACTTAGGGAGAAGATTATTATGCAAACTGTGCAAAGACTATGACCATGGGTCCCGGCTACTAGGCCATGTTAGGTACCCATTTACAATGCAAATGATGCAATCTCTCACAAGCGGAGAAAAGGAGAAAACCCAGTGGGACAAAACTCCTCTCCAAAAGAGAGAAAACAAAACAAAAGAAACATGATGTATGGAGGACTCAATGATACCCCCCAAGGACAACATGCATCATGTATATACAATCAAATACCCCCCCATAAGAAGGAAGTAGAGAGATAAGATATCCCCCCCATGATGAAGAAGCTCCAATGCTGATGAAGAATGCCTGAAAACAAAAGATTACCCAATGTCTACAAGCAACACATCTTCCCTTAGGAAGAAACAAATCCATAAGCTGATGATGAAGCCACTCCATGTCCAACTGAAAGGAGGAAGCATGAATGCTCAACATGTATGCCTCTGAAAACTGATGAAGATCCTCCAAGCTTGAATGAGCCACAACAGAATCATGGTCAAACTGAACCAAGAAACATGACAAATCAAGTGATGGAGGAGACTCATGAATTTCAATCTCCAAAGACAAAGAAGATGGGATAACAGTTGTACTGAAACTGTCATCAAAGAGGAGAGAAATCCCCTCAAGTGTGTCCTCCAAATCTACAGTATGAGACTCTATGAACAAGTTAGAAATCCCTGTCAAATACTCATCCCACAAAGCAAGATCTAAAAAACTATGATCATCCTGCTGAATAGAAGCATCAATGACTGAAGAAGCAGGAGGTGGAGGAGTAGGAAGCTCAACACTGGTTTCTAGAATACCAAGGTGTAGATGACCAAACTTCTCCTCACTATAATGGTTCACACTCAATGAAGTGTGTGATGCAGTCAAAGGAACATTATCATCTTCTGAAGCAAAATGTGAAAAGGAATATACACGAGATGAGTGATCAACCATCCCAATAGCAACAATATCCCTAGTCTCCAAGTCCCTTATGTACACCCTATCTGGAGTAAACTCAACTGTTTTACCTTGACCCCCATGAGTAATTCGATAAATAGAAAGGAGATTAGTGGACAAGGAAGGAACACAAAGTACATCATTGAAGCTCCCTTCCCCCATATCAATAGAACCCTTCCCACTTACCTTCATATATGTATTGTTACCCATCAATATATGAGGTGAATTACAAGGCTCAAAAGAAGAGAACATATTTATGGAAGATGCCATATGATGAGATGCCCCAGAATCAAGAAGCCATCTATGAGATGCAAGACTTGTAGAGGCCAAGAGTGCTTGTCCTTTCATCTTGTGTAGCCCAGAAGTAGACCCTGTGTCTTGTGACTGAGATGATGATGATGGAGCTGCCGATTGAAATGTTGAAGAAGAAGTACCAGACATTGATGAGGGCAGCTTAATGTTATTCTTTTGAAGAAGGTGTGTCAGTTCATCAATCTTCTTATTATAACATCTATGCTCATCATGTCCTAACCTTTTACAATATGCACATTTTGACTTCTTCTTTTTAGATGATTCCTCTTTAGAAGAGGATGTGGACTCAGGAGTGCTATGTGAAGGAGAATCTTTACCTTGCTCATTAGACTTGGGTGCCTTGTTTTGCTTCTTACCTTTGCCACTTGAATCCTTTGTCTCCTTTGCAACAAGAGCATGAGATCTTGAAGACTTCAATGTGCCCATGTGTACCAACTTTGCTTGTTCCCTTGTGAGTTGAGCTGCAAATTCATCAAGAGAAGGCATTTTGTATGTAGTGCCAAGAGCATCCATTGTAGCATAGAAAGTAGAAACAAACACTGAATAATTAGGACCAAGCTTAGCAAGAATAGAAAGTATCAATTGTTCATCCTCTTTAGTGACCCCACAATCAGATAACTGCAATCTAAGAGAGTTGAGCTTAGAGAAAAAATCTTGGACATTGTCAAAATCTGAAGGATTAAGACCCATAAGTTCATTCTCCAATTTAAATTTCCTCATCTTATCTGGCTTACCAAAGAGACTCTCTAAAGTATTCCAAGCTTCATTAGGATGAGTGCAAGATGCAACATGATATCTAAGATCTGGAGAAATGGACAACTTCAAAGTACCAAGAGCTTCATCCCTTCTATCAAGCCATTTTCTTTTCTCTTTTGCTCCTGCAGGTTCTGGATCTTGACCAAATGTAATTCGTTGCAACTTTGATTTTAACAATAACAACTCCATTTGAGATTTCCACTCATGATAGTTATATGGAGTTAGAAGTACAACTTTTGTCAAATCCATGATACAATGAGATATTACAAGAGGAGAACAACAAATTTCCCTCACAATACAAAGAAACCAACCCCTTTGTCTAAACAAGATTTGCACTTTTTTTGCAAATTTACAACAAGGAATCCTAAACTATCAAATCAGCTACAAACTAAAAATATGAAAATCTGGAAACAAATCTGCAAAAAGTGCATGATAAGATCTGAAGTACTCCTGAATACCTTCCAAATGCCGCAAATTTGGAGAAAATTGGAGATCGGAGCACCAAGATATGAGCTCGGAAGCAGAAAACGATGATCGGGCTTCAACCTGGAAAAAAGGCACAAAACTGCAAAATCTCTGCAAAATATCTGCACCACTGAAAAATTCAGGTCTTCACCTTTCCAACGATATTTCGTTTGAAAAATTTCGCCTCCGTATGCAAAAGTTGTGATAAAATGAAAAAAAGGACTATAAATAGGCACTTGGGGGCAAATACAGAATCTCAAAGGCTAATTAGGCGCAAAATTTGCACACCCAGGGGCTAAAATACGGACGTCCATATGACCTTGTCCCAGAAATTGCAAAAATAAAAAACACCGCTATACAAAATTACTGTCACCTATGCTAATAAGGTCGGCCTTAATAAATTTTACAAAAGGTTTTTTTTTTAAATAAAAACCATGTCGGCCACTGCAATGGTATTGATATTTTGCAAATATAAACAGTATGCCAAAAATTACCGCATACTCTGTTGATAGCAAAGGACGATGACCCGTGTTGAGATGACTGCCGACCAATGGATGCTTCCAGATCAATAAGGTGATCGCCAAACCAATGATGCCGTCGAACTTTGTACAAGCTAGCTGATGTGACAGCAACGACCAGCGATGTGCGGATCTGTCAGCCGATGTGATAGGCAACTTGGTAGCCCGATGGACAATTCGGAATACGCCGATGCCTATGATTGAAGCCTACGAATTACACAGACCGGATTCGGCCCGCCAGCAAGCCCTTCCTAACCCGTGTACCATGCAGATGTGACTGATACAAGTGGATCTGCCATTAACTGAGTGGACGCCGATGCCACTGATTGAAGCCTGACCGATGCACACGATTCGACCAAGGATACGGAGTACGCTGACCAAGTACCCGCTGGTGGAAAAAAATGTGAGCCACGGACACCGATGACTATGGAATATGCCGGATCTATACAAACGCCAATCACTTTGCCACAAGGATGATCGGTACGATGGCTGAGATGACGACGGCGCCTGTGCGGATGGGAGGAAGGGAGGACCACCGAATTGCTCGGGCAGATGCCGATGGAGACATACACGGTGGATTTAATCACCGACGTATCCGCTGACAAAAAAATATAGTACTCCGCAGAAAATAATAATATTGCCCGAAAATATAAGAATGGTGCCCCAAAATTTTTAATACAAATAAATTTAGGCCATAAAATTTTGCCCCGAAATTTCAAATATAAATGCGCAGAAAAATATTTAACAAAATATTTTTTTTGCGAAAATAGAAAAAATCGTACCGCTTGGGAGGCTGTCCCAGCAAAAAAATTTGCTTCAAAAACAACTTTACCCAATATAGGCGAATTTACAGTCAAAATTCGTCTGCGGAAGCTTCTGAATTCAACCGTGAGGTTCTTGAAACCCCAATCTGCACCCAGCAAAAAAATTCAAGCCAAAATATCACCCTTAGATTTGGGAAGGAATCTGCAACACCTGGAGAGCTCTGATACCATGTAGGAGTTGATGGTGACTCCTCAACACCCCCAAGATCAGTTGCGACCAAAACCACTTCCATAAGAGAGAGAATGGCAAGAAAGCTTGCTTCACAATGCAAGATTGATTGATTGCTTGATTTAATCTTGATTCAAATGTACATGAGATGCCTTGCTTATATGGGCAAGGTTGAGAGATAGGTATGAATATGATGTTGACAAATGTCATGATCTTATGACATGAGACAACCAACAACCTAATCACCTAGGAAATGATACATCCTAGCTAGATAAGATAAGTTCTAGATAAGCCAACTAAGCCTTCTAGAAAGAATCTTTTACCTAAGTAAACTTAACCATGTGAATATGTCCCCTAATTTACCTAGTGAATGAATAAGCTAGGTACAAGACAATTATTCACACCAACACTACTCACCAGAAAACCCCACAACCCCCCCTTTTTGAAATAATAATGCTCACAGGAGAAAAGGGTTGGGTAGGAAGAGGAATAGTAGAGGTGTGAAGGGAGTAGTAGAGGAGTACTAGTAAATCCAGACATGCCAAGAGTTGAGTCTATTCGAGCTACAAACGCCTTACAGGTTCCTCCATTCTTGCTAGGTTTAGAAGATATCCATGTTTCTTTATTTCTACAACTATTTAGGGTTTAAAATCTCAAATTGTTTAGCTAATAATGCAAAAACAATCTTCCCTCTTTGTTATCTTTACAATAATCATCCCATGGTTTATAAAATACCATGAAGTAGTCAAACCATGAATGATAACGATGCACAATCTTAGTGTACTCTATAAAAAATATATATACATCTTCAACTATTAAGATTACAAGAATTGATTCTATTTAGATATAAATTTTATGAAACTTGCTAAGACTGGAGGAGTAAATTGTAGCTGCCCTTTAGGACTGTCCAAAATATTACAACCAAGAACAAGTTTTAATTCCTATCAAGAAGGAAAAGTATATAGAATGTAAGGGAAACTAAATAATGTCTATGTTCAGTGCAAATATGTTTGAATATTCTATAGAAGATTACCATTTTAAATTTTAGATGCAACTAATAAATATTCATTTGGGAATGTTAACCATTTAACACTTACTTGGCAGCTCTATATCACATAAAATTTATTGTAGGAATTGAAGTAGTTAATCTTTAACATCATTATTATCTTTCTTTCTTCCTCTCACCAAGGGTATGACATATCTCCTTTAATAGTCAAAGTTGTTGCATTCATACAACTGTGGGAAACTTTTTTCATGACCAAGGAAGCTGCTACCTTCACTTAAATTTATTTAGAACTGCTTATGGTGGGGTGCTAACTAGTCTGTATATCCTTTCTATGACCCTCCAATAGGCTCCTATAAGAAGAGGAAGAGTTAAATAATATTTTATAGGGTGTTGTCTAACTCAAGTGGAACATGTCGAGGATAGTAAATTAATAGTTAATATAATAGACTTAATATCTAACAAGTTAGGGGGAAGGGTGAATCCAAGTGCATGATAACTCATGACCATCAAGAAATGATAGAATAATTAAGGCTTTGGACATCTCATAAGCACTTTACCAACCATCTTAACGATTTCTTACATATGCCAATAAATTGAAAATGTTAGGAGGTTGTAGTTAAGTCTATGATTGACTTATATATATGATAAGCTAACTAGAACATCATTAAGGTTAGAACCAAATAGGTAAACCTTGATTGTAGCCTTAATTGAACCAATAAATGGGTTATGTAGAAGCTCTTACTGCTTAAGGAGTACTCGGTATATTACTAGAATAGTAGATCGTTCATTGTTAATAACTAACCATGTACATCTAGAAGGTTTATAATACTTATATTTAGTAGAACCAATCAAATCATCAATCACTTTAGGATTCCCACCAATTTGAGTATATTGCTACTTAAAATATCGAATAGGACCGATCTAGAGAAGACCCAAAAGTGAACCCCAGGGACATTTGAGTAGTGACAGAAAGTCATTGGACCATACCAATGACCGATGTCTAGGAAAATGCTAGGGACTTAGCTCGAATTCACCTGTTTCATGGAGGTGAAGGTTTCTATGAGATATCCTATTAAGACATGACCATAGTAGTTGCATGGGTAGGGACCCATCCATGCGGGTAATGATAATCCAAGGCTAACCATGGAATCAAGGGGGTTCACTGGCTGTCACTGGTAAGCATGCAAGTGGTTGATGCCAAGTGTTACCTAGTATTGTGAAGTAGAAAGCTAACTTGATACCACTAAGGTCACACGGTGGTATATGTTGGGAGCTACTTCTTCCTTGGTGGATAGACTTGTTGTTGGTGGCCTATAGGCAATTGAAGTTGGAATCCACCTAGTTATGGTAGGTTCACTACTTGGGAATTCTCCAAGACCCTTGGAATGGAGGATGGACCTATGTGAGGATAAAATGTGTATAAACGATAACAAACCACACTCAATGAAAGATTACATGAGATAAATCTAATTAAAACACACAGATTTCTCTAAAACTGTCCCATTGCTCTCTATCTCCAAGGATTATTAAATCAAAATGGCTCCTAGATCGTGTATGCACTATGATTGTTAAAATGACAACCTAGAGAATGAGAATGATGTAAAAATGTAGGAATATAATCCTATATTATGATTGCTAAATGATATGTTGTGATAATGATGTTGAATGCTATGATGCTAAATGTTGATAATATGAGGCTATTATAATAATTAAGATGCAACTACAAAAGCCATGATTATGCTATGCTAAATGCTTCTAAATTGATACTTGCTAAATGTTTGAATGTTGTATGCTCAAATGTAATTCCTACAAAGTAAGTTTTCTCAAAGTTGGGATCCATTTCTTGTAGAAGGAGGTTGCTTTTATAGATTTTCAAAGGAAAATTTTGATGTGGAAGCAAGCAATGGTTTAGATTTGATCTAGATAAATCATTGGTGAAAGATGAAGAAGTTAGAGAGTCTCAATGAGAGGATAAAACATTCCTCCAAGTGACCAGGAAGAAAAAGTGGAGGAAGAGAGCCAAGTCTCTCAAGATTGTTCCAAAATTTGTTGGAGAGATAAAGCATAATTGAATATATTTGAAACTTTCAATTTTGTTGAGACAAAAGTTGTAGACATGTGCTTAATTGAAAATTGGAATTATTCAATTTTGGAGGAAAGAATATTATTAAATAAAACAAACAAATGAATCTTTTTTATTTAATAAAAGGGTGATAATTAAATAAAACAAACTATGTGAATTTGTTTATTTAATTAATCTAAGGAAGAATTAGATAATTAAATTACACAAACTATTGAATTTGTTTATTTAATTAAAGGTTAATTAATCAAATAATTGTATTTAATTAATTAGATTTATCCAGACCATTTTTAGGTGTATACATTTTTCCCCTCTTTGAAATGATGTGTTTACACATTGCTTTAAAGAACAATTTTACTGCTAGTACTAACAAAAAAATTCAATATGCCCCAGACACTGATTTTGAAGTGATAATGGATATGTGTCCCCTCGGGAGATAAATCAATGAATTTTTGAATTTTTAGCATTTTTTGAAAAATTTCAAATTTTTTATGATTTTATGATGATTTGATGATGAAATGATATTGAAGCAATTTATCTCCCAACAAATGATGTTGAAACTGCCGCTATGATGAATTAATTGATTAAGACCCCTTTTGGAGAAAAAATAATTTTACCCCCCTTAATTACCACTCAAATTACCCCTTAAAAGATGAAAAAGTTGTGAATTTGAATTCATTTGTGTCATGTAACGCCCCACCACAAAACCCTAGAGGACAAGAAACTAATACCTAAAAATGGAACATTTTTTTTTTGATATCATCATTTAACTTGAGTGTAGCACAATTTCAATGCTTACTGACCTCTTATGTGTCCCCTAAGGTTTTGTGTCATTGTTACGTTTAACCCATTTCTAACATTATGAATGAAATCTCATTACAAAAATATCTTACATAAATAATAAATGCACTACTAGCAAATCATTGAACTAACTATAACATTTAATCATGATAATGTGAGAACTATTAAATTCATTTACAAGTGCAATAAAGATACATGAGATACATATCATCAATGAGATTACATCATTATTATCATTACATATACATGTTGCATCTTCGTACATTACATAAATACATCCTTCAAATCACATGATTACATCTTCACATCCTCAAACACAAATGAGGAGTGTACATCAGAGAATACATAGAATATCAATTGATTACATTTTTAAACAATTGGAAAGATGAAGAGTCTTCAAAATTTGGAAGGGTCTTCACAACATGAATGGAAGAGAAACCCAATGGAGAATGAGGAACTTTCCACCCAACCATGTGGTACTCATAGGTCCACCCCTCGTGCTAGGAGATAGTAAGGGTCCCACCAACTTAAAGATTGGCATGAATAGAGCTAACATGATACAAACTGACATGGTACAAATAGCAAGGTATAAACTAGTAAGTGACATGATGGTACAAAAGTGATGAACATAAAAGAACTAACTTCCAACTGACTATCACAACACTTCCAGAGGCACAATGAGAAAGACAACAAGAACATGAATCACAAAATACAAATGTGTCATAGGAGGAGTGTCATCACATAGTTTGCATAGGTTATCTAGGTAGATCTTCCTAGGCCTCGACCCCCATCCTGGGTTATCCTGGCAGCCTCTACAGATCTCTGGCCCCTCATGCAATCCCTATGTAGTACCAACCTACCTCTCATGAAGATGAGGTGGTGGTCTTGCCATTCCAGGCTTTCTCGTCTCATCCCAAGCCTAAACGAGCACTTGAGCATGAGCGAGGTACAATCTTATCTTTTTTAATGTTTTACTACCCAACCCCCCCTAATTTTATTTTCTTTTGGTTATCACTTGTTAAAATAACTTTTGCATGGGTTATCTAGGTGCCACTTTGTGTGTCAACCCCCATCGAAAGCCACTCCCCTACTAACACATGGTTACCCCCCATAAAAACAACGCAACACAAGCACTTGCACAATCATAAAATAAAATATAAGCATACATAGAGCTCATAGGAGAATAGAATAGCTCCAGAGCAACCAAACTACATTTTTCCATAGGTAGGGATTAATCAAGGATTGTCTCTGCAAATTTAAATATTATTATTTATAGTGTTTCATCTACCGAAGGGAAATAACAAATAATTTTCCTAGGAGAACTTAAAAGATTTAACAAATTATGGCACTTAGGAATTTATCTAGCTATAGGGATACAAGAAATGCAGAGAAGTTTTTCCAAAAAAATTTAACAAATTTTAACTTAAAATCACATATTAATGAGGATACACACACACATTACAATAGAATAGCTCCAGAGCAACCAAACTACATTTTTCCATAGGTAGGGATTAATCAAGGATTGTCTCTGCAAATTTAAATATTATTATTTATAGTGTTTCATCTACCGAAGGGAAATAACAAATAATTTTCCTAGGAGAACTTAAAAGATTTAACAAATTATGGCACTTAGGAATTTATCTAGCTATAGGGATACAAGAAATGCAGAGAAGTTTTTCCAAAAAAATTAACAAATTTATTAAATCACAGGATTTTTTCACACATTTCAAAAAAATTTATAACAGTCTACTATAAAAAAATTGCAATAAGAAAGAGGAACCTGGAAAGCGAAGTTTGCTGAAGATTATTCTATTTCACCCACCATTTTTTGCAAAAACCAAAACAATTCCTCTTTTTTTATTTTTATTTTTCCAGCATGTATTCACGGACACTATTTTTGAAAGATAAAAATCATTTATCATTATTTTATTTTCCTTCAAAATTCAAAATTAGAATCTTTCATATTTAGCCCCCATTTACTATTTTCTTTGAGGCCACTTGTGCATGGTGAGGAGGCTGCCAAAAGGCTTCCACATGGCAATTTAATTATTTCCATATAACCATTCTTTCCTTTCTTTTATTTATTTTTATTATTATTTTATTCTTTATTTTATTTACCTATATTTAAAATAGCATATTCCTTATTATTTACCAATTTCCTTTACATGAAATTTAATTTGAACATATTTCCATTTATTTATTTATTTATTTATTTTCATGCAATTGTTATATTTTATTTTTCCTATGTTTGATGCCACCTTCCATAAACATGCAAATTAATTAAACACTTTTATTTATTAATTTTTATAATTAACTCTCCTTAATTTTCCACAAAACATATAATTAATTAATTACTTCACCCAATCAACTATCCATTTAAAATTGAGTTAAAACATCATGAAACTCAACCAAAACATAGACGAGGTAAAAAGGGAACCAATTGGCTAACAACAGTGGATAACCATGACCAACAACACAATTGACCTTACAAATGGAATGTGGAACACTCACCCTGGGCGAGGATGGCGACTCAATGTGGGGGACTCAATACTATCTCTGAAATAACTTTTTCTCCATTGGGCAAGAGGCACGCTCAAACTTGCCAATTCAGGTGGAGTCAATGCCTGTTACCTACAGCCTGTAGCAAACTACATAGTTGAACATGTATATATATATATAAATGAAGATAGCCAGGCACACCGTGAAGGGAAAGTCGTAGCATCGCAGGGCACTCACAAGCGAGTGATGTGACACTGTTTCCCCTTCACCCATACATCAACACACGTATACTAACAATATCAACCAGCATGATAGAAGCATACATTTAATCCACTAATGATCATCATCATGAAAGTACATATAAGCAATTAATCTAATCTACTGCACATAATGTAAATGTAACTATCACATGAAGCATATCACATAACAAGCATCATTAATCATGATCAACTAAACATAAACAAGCAATGTCATCATCATCATAGTCATAATAATGTCATCATAATGAAGCATCAAAAGTCATAATCATGAAAATATCACAAACCACACTGTCAAGCCAAAATCATAATGTTCAAAAGTCTCCAAGTATCTATCCTAAAACTAGGGAAACTAAGGGGCATCACATGTCATTTGTAAATTTGAAAATTTGAGTGAGTGATTTTAGCAATTTTTAGCAAGATGGTGATCCCTTTCCACACACACCGATTCGAGCGCGTGGGAATCACAACCACCCAACAGCGTATGGACCTCTGGTATGTACCCCAAAAAATGTCCTCGTAATTTATGCAATTTGGTTTTCCCTCCTTTTTCACATTTTGAATCATATTTTAGAGTTTTAGCGCATACACCTTTCGATGTAGCGCATTCATAGACTGTAATAGTGCATATGTTATTTTAGTGCATAAAAGTAAATATTTAGTGCATACATAGGATTTTGTAGTGCATATACAGTTTTAGCACATTGACACTTAGTTTTAGCACATCTACTAAATGAAATAGTGTAGTAGGGTTTATGGCACATTCATGTCCTAGATTAGCGCATCCACAAAATTTTGTGGCACATAGATGTTATAGTGCGTTGATAGCCTGAAATAGTGCATTGATGCCATTAAATTATGCATCCATTGATTTGGTGCATTGATGGCCTGTTTTGGCACATTTGTGGACTTTTATAGCACATCCACCTTTTTAGTGCATAGTATCATTGTTCTAGCACATCTAATTCATAAAGATTAGATTTATAGTAAACTCCTTGATTTTGATGTTCTTCAATTGTGTCAACCTTTGATTTGATTTTGATTGATAATCCTGATAGATTTAGATGATTATTGATCTCATGATAGGTGAGATTCAATGATTGATTGATGATAATTGACCTCATGATGAGCAAGGTTCAATAATAGATATGATTGATTAATTGACCTCATGATAAGCAAGGTTCAATAATAGATTGATTGATAAACCTCATGATAGGCAAGGTGCAATGATATATTGATTGATTAACCTCATGATAGGCAAGGTTCATTGATAGATAGATTGATTAACCTCATGATAGGTGAGGTTGAATGATAGATTGATGCTCATGAGATTTGATCAAAGTCTCACCAAAGCTGATTGATTTTGATTGATTGACAAGATTACTGATTTGTGATATTTTGTGATTATAGGAGTCTTTGGAAAATCTGCAGATTCGAGAGCGCTTCCCTAGGATGTGGGATTTGATACCCCACCTAATACAGACTGAGGTAGCTGTTATTGCACAATGCAGATTGTTCTCTTTGATAGATATGCCTCAGATTAGGATTAATAGGGGTCTCCTGACAACTTTAGCAGAGAGATGGCATAGTGAGCATAATTCCTTTCACTTGGCCACCGGTGAGATGATAGTGACACTAGAGGACATGTATAGGATTATACGGTACCTAAGACTAAGAAGGGAGGGACCGATGCTTTATGCATAGTGTTCAAGGATGACCGGATATGCAACTACGAGATTCCATGGAGAGATGGTCGATGCTTATGCGACATTGCCATGTGTACTTATTGGTTTCATCGGAGGATTCTTATGTCCTGACCGTAGGTCGAAGGGACATCTATTAGTTGGATTGGGTCAGATTTTAGAGCAAATGATTTTGTAGGGGACCAAATATGCCTAGAGATCCTATATGTTAGCCCATTTGTATCATGATTTAGATCAGGTGGTCTATCTGAGAGGACACAGTTTGTTAGCTAGAGTTACACTACTACAAATATGGGCATGGAAGCATATAGTCGTCACCTGACCTGTTGCAGATAGATAGTGGCTAGTTGGGAGACCTTACATGCATGGTTACATAGGTCTAGTTGTCTAGCATAGGCTAGGAAAATTGGAGTAATGGAGGCATGTGTTGGATGATCTCGATACAATGGCATGGAGGCCATATATTGGTTGTGAGCAGTGGCCAGAGGATGACATGAAGATACCCTACATGTGCACAGCTAGATACTTGATTGGGTGGAAACGGTTCATCATTAAGAGATTCCTATTGATGAGGGTACTTTGTCAGTATGATAGAGTATAGGGCATGCCATAGGGGGTTGCTCATTATGAACATAGACAGATAGATGCCATGGAGTGGGGACCCACCTTATCCTATGATGTTTCCTATCAAGAGTATATGGGGTTGTAGTCAGTTATCTGGGAGTACCACCCATATATCATTGAGGCAACCTATTCGCAGGAGTATGCAGAGTATTTCTTCATGCACCTATTCCTAGATATCGAGTCCAAATGATATAGTGCCTATATTGGTTGGTGATGCACCCAGATAGAGGAGAGGTGGAGGAGATGATGAGGAGGAGGATAATTAGAGAGTGATGATGGGGATGGCGGAGATGGAGATGGAGGAGATGATGGTAGTGGCGGTGATGGTGGCAATGATGGAGATGGAGATGGTGGGGGTGATAAACATCCAGTGTTAGATCTCTTAGTGCCTCAAAAGAGGTAATCTTTGGTGGCTACAATATATGTACAAATTAGTTTTCCTTCTCAGGAACAGTAGGCACAAATTACAACCTTGCAGACCTAGATACATGAACTACACTTGGGAAGTTGGCTCAGATATAGGGTTAGATGCAGACACAGGCCCAAACACAAGTGCATATTGCCACACTCACTACAAAGAGGGATAGTATGAGGTGATGTGAGCAAGCAGAGGGCATGGTAGAGCAGCTAGAGAGAGTGGCAAAGAGCACCTCCACAGTAGATATACTTAGAGAGGTTATGCACATAGGCTGAGAGGTAGAGTATTATAGAGGATTATACCATGAGGTAGTGCCTCCTAAACGTCATGTTAGCTATGCTCAATCTCTTAGTGCTTGTACTCATTCTAGGACCACCAACAATGGTGTCACAAGGCCACCACCATGCAAAGATCCAAGTGTAGGACCTTCAGGTGGAGAAGTAGGTGGTACAAGTCCAGTGATGTTGATAGTGTCTAGGGCTAGTAGCACCTAGCCTTCATGTGATGATATTTGATGTATTTTGATACTTGATGTATACCCCGATTTTGACTCACTGCCATTTTGATGTTATATCTATTCACATTTCAAACATCATTGTATACTTGACATTATGATTTTGAGATTTATATGATATGCAGTGGACTATTTGATTTATATGTGTTGATATGGTTCTATGACAAATGCCTATGATGTGTGCATTTAATTTCGATTCTATATGTTATGTGATGTTTATATGATGATGTTATGATTATGCATGGATGCAATGATGATTTGATGTTGTATGAATAATGATTCTACATACTTTATGAATAATGATTCTACATGCTTTATGAATGATGTTTTTTATGCTATGATATGATAATGTATGGATAGAGATTCTAGATGGACTATGGATGATGTGAATGTGATTATGCAAATGATATGTAATGTAATTTGTTTTTGTTATTTTATAATGTGAATATATATGATCTAATGAATGGATAAATGTATGATATGATAATGTCAATGATTATGCAACTATATGCATGATTTATTTTTGATATTTTTCTAATGCAAATATATGATGTGATGCACAAATGAATGCATGATATGATATTGCAAATATATGCCATGCAAATGATTATGCAACTAGATGAGAGTGATAATGTTTTTGTTAATGTCAAGTATACTTAATCTTTTAATGATAGAGATAACATCGTTTTTGAAATCTTTGCCAACCTTGGAACAATCTATTCTGCAAATGCAAAGCTAATATGAATGCAATCTAATTTAACCATGCAAATCTAGATATGCAAAAATTTTCATCTTAACAATCCATTTATCATGCTTTTATCATCATTGAGCTTTTGAAATGTTGAAAGTAAGTACAAGAATCAATGGTACAATTTAGACCATGGTGACTTGAGTTCTACTTCCATGATTTTTGATATTGCAAGTTAACACAAGCATCTAGGTATAATTAAACTAGATGACCTGAGCATTTATTGTGTAAACATACAAGAATCAATCACTTTAGTATGCAAATTTAGAATCTCATCAATGATACTTTATAGAGCACGTCTTGCGACAATTCACACAATAATAATGATTAAATCATAGACAACATACAAAGAAAAATCACACTCCTTCCTTGCTTCTCTAGTTCAATACATCATCGAGTTGCTCCAAAGATATGATAACAAGAATCGAAGTACAAAATTTGAAAATGCATGCTTAAAGCGATAAAATCATGATTCAAAAGAATATCGCCCATTTAGATTTGATTTGATTGATTGATTTTAGCTGTTTGATTTGGATAGTTTGATCTTCTGATGATTGATGATTGTTCAATGTTGAGTTTCCCTATGATCATTGTGTTTGTTATGTTTGTCATATTGTTGTTTTTCTACTTGTTTTAGCTCAAAGTTTATTGTCCCCAGTGACTTCAGTATTTTTCCCCCAAGCTAGAGTGAGACACAACTGCAATGCTAGGATATGTACATGAGGTTTGATTTTTCAATGATAGGTAAAATGATAGTGAGAAAGAATGACCAAGACATGATCAAATAGATGGATGAGCCAGTTTATCACAAATAGTGCTTGTTGCCAGGTTTTCACTACTTTTTTTTATTGCACTTTTCATTTTATGATTTTTTTTTTTGTATTTTCTTGATTTTTGATTTTTTGTTGTCACCAAGACACTAGTTTTCTAGGTTTTCATCAAGGCAACCATTTTTTTAGGACATTTTTTAATTTTTAATTTTGTATTTTTTAGGACTTTTCCATGCACTGGGTGATTCTAGTGCAGAAATTCTTGAGATGGAAATTGTTGATAGGTTCATCAAAAAAATCCCCTTCAGGTGTAGACAGTTGATAAGATCCTTATTTGTAGACTGATATGATGATGAAAGGACCCAACCAGTTTGTTCAAATTTTCCCTTCTTCTCACAATCCTGTTGATTTTGAGGATTCTCTTTTAAGACCAAGTCACCAACCTGAAATGCTCTTGGTTTTACTCTGTGATTGTAACTTTTGGACATCCTTTGTTGATATGATTTCACGTGATTCGCAGCTTGCTGACAATGCTCATTTGATAGTTCCAGCTCATGAAGTATAGACACTCGATAATCCTCATCTGAAATGATTCCTTTTAGTGACACACGTAGTGATGGTATCTCAACCTCAATAGGTAGAATGGCCTCTGATCCATATACCAAGGCATATGGTGTAGCTCTTGTAGGTATTCTGATGCTAGTTTGGTATGCCCACAAAGTAGGATTCAGTTGAATGTGCCAATCACATCTAGCATTGTTGATGATTTTCTTTAAAATTTTCAAAATAGTTTTGTTTGAGACCTCTTCCTAGCCATTTCCTTGAGGATAGTATGGTGTTGAAAATAAATGTTGGATATGGAACCTTTCACATAGTTCTTGGACATCTTGATTCTTAAAAGGTCTACCATTGTTAGTGATAATGGACTGAGGAACGCCATACCGAATGATAAGGTAATTTAAGATAAAGGATGAAATTTGTTTTCTTGTGATTGTGGCTAGGGGAACAACTTCAATCCACTTTGTAAAGTACTACATGGCTATGATAATAAATTTATGTCTGTTGGATGAAGACAGATGAATTTTACCTACAAAATCTAGTCCCCACTAACAAAAAGGTCATGTTGATATGAAGGGTTGTAACTCTTGTGTTGGCGCATGTATAAGGTTGCCATGAATTTGTCCCTTTTGGCATTTCTTGAAAAATTGAAAAGACTCCTCCATATTTGGCTAGTAATACCCCAAATGGAGGAGTTTCTTTGCTAGAGTTAGTCAACTTGAATGAGTTCCATAGATACCTTCATGAATCTCACGTAAAGCTATTTTAGATTCATTACATTCTAGACATCGTAGGAGAGTACCATCAAGACCTCGATGGTAAAGTATGTCAGCAATCAAGGTATGTCATGCGGCTTGGCGAATGAAGTTTCATTTTTGGTTTTGAGAAAGGTCAAGTGGAAGGGTGTTGTCCTTTAAGTAAGCATATATCTTCCCATAGATGGAGGTTTCAGGGTCAATGATATGGAATATTACTTGGGATTCAGGATCATCATAGGTGGGATTAGACACTTGTTCTACCATAAACTCATAACATCTTCACTTTTCTGATATCTGCAAGAGAGAAGCAATTGTAGCCATTACATCAAAAACTTTATTATCTGCCCTTGGTATTTGTTAAATTTGATTTCAACAAAGTACCTTTTAAAATTGTCCACCATTTTCTTATATTACAACTTATCATCCTTCATCTGATAATAATCATTTACCTGATTAATGACCAATTGTGAATCTCCATAGACTTGCAACTCTGTGATCTTCCATTCAATTGCTACTTTGATGCCAATGATTAATGCCTCGTATTCAACTACGTTGTTTGTACAAGGAAACATGAGTTTGTAGGATTTTGGTATGGTGTGTCCTTGAGGTGTGACAAACAATATTCTAGCACCTAACCCGTGTTGTGTGTAGGACCCATCAAAATATAGTATCCATTGTTGTGGTGTGATGGTAAGTACATCAACATCAAGAAACTCAATATGCATTGGGTGATTATCGTATAGTGGTGCTTCGGCTAACTGATCATCTATCACCTGATCCTTGATGGCTCTTCAATCTACATACTAGATATCAAAATCTCTCAAGATCATTACCCATTTGGCTAGTCTCCCTATTAAAGCAGCTCTGTTGAGTAAATATTTTAGTGGATCAATTTTTGCTATGAGCTTGATTGTGTGAGTTAAAATGTAATGATATAGTTGTTGAGTAGAAAATACTACCACCAAACAAGCTTTCTTGATGAAGGTGTAATTGATCTCATAACCATTCAAAGTTTTGTTGATCTAGTAAATAGCCTATTCTTTTCCTTCAGGGTCCTCCTATGCTAGTAGAGCACCCAAAGAAATTTCAGTTATTGCTACATAAAGTAATAACGGATTTCCTTTTGTCAGTGGCACTAGGATGGGTGGAGACATTAGATATTGTTTCAGTTGATTGAAAGAAGTTTCACATTTCTCATCCCATTTGAAGGAAATATTCTTGTGCAATAAGTGATTGAAGGAATGACTCTTGTCTGCTAGTTGAGAGATGAATCTATGAATAGACTGAAGCCTTCCCTATAGATATCGTAGTTGATTGATATTCTTTGGTGGTGACATCTCCATGATGGCCTTGACCTTGGTAGGATCCACTTCAATACCTTTCTCTAAAACTATGTACCCTAGAAGCTTAGTTAATGTCACACCAAACACACATTTCTTAGGATTTAATCTGACATTGAACTTCTCCAGACAAGTGAAATTTTTATCTAAGATCTCAAGATGTCTCTCTCTGGTATATGATTTTTCCAATAGATCGTCCACATAATCCTCCATGAAAGTATGCATCATGTCATGAAATATGGTGGTCATTTCTCTCTGATATGTAGCCCACACATTTTTCAACCCAAAAGGCATGACATTCCAACAAAATGTTCCCCATGGACATGTGAACACAATTTTCTCCTGATCCTCTAGTGCTATCTTGATTTGATTGTTACCCGAAAAATCCATCCATTAATGATAGCATGGCATGTCCTATTGTCAAGTCTACAATAATGTCAATGTTATGCAAAGGAAAATTGTCCTTTGGATATGCCTTGTTGAGATCTCTAAATTTGACAAATACCCTGATATTGCCATCTGGTTTAGAAATAGGTACAATATTAGAAATCTACTTAGTATAATCAATAGATCGAATGAATCCTGTGTCTAGCAATTTCTTCAGATCTTCCTTCACCAATAAGGCGATATGTGAATGCATTTTCCTTAGTTTTTGTTTGACTAGTTTCACTCTAGGTGGTAGTGATAAATGATGCATTAGGAGATCTCGGTCTAGGCCTGGCATATTAGAGTAAGACCAAGAAAATTTGATTTTTCATTCCTCAAAGAACTTGGTGAACTCAGGCTTTTCTTGTTCATTCATGGATGCTGCTAGATGCAATGTCTTTACTTTTTCTATTGTGCCAATGTTGATAGACTGACTTGGTTCAACCAACATTGATGACCTCTCATGATAGTGTTCATGAAGAGTGTCAAATCCCCCATCTTTTAGTGCTTCAGAGAGGTTTTCACTGTTAGATGTGCTCTTTATCTTTACTTTTTTAAGATCTAACACTGCCGTTAAATGGTTTTCACCATTAGATCTATTTTTCATATTTTCAATTTTTTAGTTGGGAGATTTGACACCCTCCTGAGTCAAAGTTTTGTTATGAGATTTATGGATAGAACTTGTGTTAGGGTTGTCAGAACATAGGAAGTTAACAATGGTGTTGTCATTCACAAAGATAAGGACATTAAAAGGCTCAGTTTTCTCCCAGTTAATAAGCTTGAGGTATATTAGAGGTAGAGGATCTTTGTTTTGGTTAAGATCAACAATAGTGAGGGTTCGAATACAAATGTGGTCATGGTGTTTGATAGCAATGTTAGGGTATATGATATTACTCTCTTCTAGATCATCTAGTTCACTTGATATCTATTCATCCTCACTTGAGTCATTGATATTCTGTGATCCAAATTCAAGGAGTCTAGTCCCTAAGCTTTGTCCCTCTTCATGTGTTGGAGCATACTTTTGTAGTACATCAACTTGTTTATCATGACAAGATTCCTTAGACAGTGAATCCCACTCATACTCATTGGAGCTTGTCTTATAACTAGCCTATAACTATAGGATTCGTACACATATTTTCTCCTTTGTATCTTCTTTGGTTTCATCTTTATATCTTGGTCCAGTGTTATCCTTTGCATGGAGTGTGAGAGGTTGGATTGGTCCTATAATGAATTTTTTCCTTTTGTCGATGGGACCTTTTCCTTCATACCCCATCTTCTCTAGAATTATTTTTCCTTTTCCATATTGATTTTTCTATATGCTAGGGGTTGTTGATGTAGATGCTTCCTTGTCTTTGTAGAGCCAATTTAGGACAACCTTATCATCTGATTCGTCAATTATGGTGCCTGCCTTTACAAATCTGCTATCAAAAACCATGGGAGGTTGTGATAATTTTTGTGTTGATGTCGATGGCTTTCCATAATTTTTTGGAGAAGGGAACAATTGTGAAAGACATAAAGATTGCTCAATGGAATACTCTCCCATGCCTTTACCCTTTAACTAGATCTTCTTCTCAAATTGCTTTGATAGAGAGTTTAGTTGACTTTCTTTAGTTGATGGAGTAGACTCAACAACACCCTTGTCTTTTGATTGGTCCTTCTTCTCAACTCATTTTGATACAACATTTAGCTACTTTTCATTGTTTGATGAATTTGAAGTATTAGCTTCCCTGTTATGAGGTACAAAAGTGTCTTGAGCTGCCTTAAGCATTTTACATTGTTGGGGATTGTTGGAATCCATTGAGATGGTGATTTATTGTCCATTGACTAGAAAATTCAAGCATTGGTGATACATGGGTGGTATTGCTTGCATTTCATGAATCCAGGGATGTCCAGAGAGTATATTATATGCCAGCTCTTTGTCCAACACTTGGCAGACTATGTCTTTCACAATTGGTCCCATTTGGATAGGTAAGACAATCAATCCTTTGGAAGATCTCTCTTCATCATCATATGGTTTTATTGTGATTTTCTGTCTAAAATCAATAGAATTCTCTGAATATCCTAAAGCACAAATAAGTTTTAAAGTACAGATATTCAAACTAGCTCCACCATCTATTAGCACATGTTTGACTCAGTGTTTTTGAATTAGAACCTCAATGTGGAGGGCAACATTATGCAGATGGTTGAGTGATACATCATCATGTTTAGAAAATGATAAGCAGTGAGGAGCGGTTAAGTGTCCCACCATAGCTTGGAATTGGAAAACTTCCAAGTTATTGGGTACTATTGTGGCAACAAGAGCTTGTTCTAGAATCTCCTTGTAAGCTAGTGATATTTTCAAGAGTTCCAATATTGATATTTGTGTTGGTATTTTCTTCAATTGATCGATTATGTTATACCAATTTGACGGGGCAGTGGCTATGTTAGAAGTAGCTCCTTTCAATATTACTTTAGCTTGCCCCATTGTAGCTGCATTAACCAGTTGATACTTTTGTTTCTCTCTAATTTTGATAACATTAATATGATTTTCATTTGCAATAGTGTTTGTGATTAGATTTGTTGGTGTGATTTGATTTGATTCAATGTTGGTGTCAATGTCATGAAATTAAATTTCAGAGATAGCAATGTCTTTGGTTTGATGATCAACTGTAATGATGTCATGATTTCCATTAATTTCTGTGTTATGAGTTTGATAATAAGCTACAACCATGTCATTAGTTTGATTTCCAACAACAACAAGGTCATTTATTTGATTTTCAACAACAACAAGGTCATGTTCATCATTGATTTCAATGTTATTAGTTTGATCTTCAACCACAAAAATATGAAGAATCCTGGAGTCATAAACGTAATTCACATTTTTTCCTTTACCATTTACAGAAGACGATTCTCCTTTTTCATAATTTGGTAAAGGATTCTTGAAAGATCCATGATCATTGTTTGTTTGTGGTCCTTCAACAAATATTTTCTTGTTATCAATTAGATCTTTGGATCAAATGTTTCAATTGCCAACAGTTGTTTATTTTATGGCCTTTGTGTTTATGATAGTCACAGTAATGTGTGTCATTCCACCAAAATGGTTTAACTTGTGGGTCCCAATTACACGGGTCTTGTAATGTTACAAGTTTGGCTTCTAGAAGCTCCTTTAATGTTGATTCCAATGACTACCCCAAAGGCATGAATTTCCTCTGATTTGATGATTTTTGGAATGGTAGTGATTTAGATCTAGCATTGTTTGAATTGTTTTTTTGATTAGCATTTATATTGCTACTTTGGTTGTTGATTTGATTTGTCTTGGTGGTAGCTATTGTTAAATTGAATATTGGTTTCATATTTTGTGTTTCAACCTCATCATCATTGTCACCAACATTTCTATTCTTTTTCCAAAACTTTGGTTTGTCATTGTTGTTGTACTGATTAGAGGAACTTGCATTGTTTGATCCTTCATTGTATATTTTAGGACTCCTCTCTTGACCAAAGCTTCTTCTATATTAATCCCATTTTTGATCATTTTCTCGAATGAAAGTGGGCATTGTAATTCCAGCCTATAACTCATTCCATCATTTAAATTGTCAATGAATAGTTTCGTCTTTTCCTTTTCAGGTATGGAATGAGGATATCCTGCAAACAACCTTCTCCATCTTTGCAAAAATAAGAGAAATGTTTCACCCTTATTTTTTTTGGTATTGCAAAGATCCTTCATTGTGATATCATGTTGTATGTTATAGGAGTATTGAGTTATAAATTATTTAAGTAGATCTTCAAAGGATCTAATTCCTGGAGGTAATTTAGAGAACCACTCGACACATTGTCCACCCAAGCTTCATGGAAATAGCCTCATCAAATATGTCTCTTCATGGGAAAACTCTAATCTCATAGCTCAAAATTCCCTTACATGATCAAGAGGATTTGATTTTCCATTATATTTATCATAATTTGGGAATTCACAGTGTTTACCTGAAATGGAATCATGTTCACGTTTTGGTCAAAAGGATGTGGACAAATGTCTTGGAACAAGTATCTTTTAGTAGTCCCTCTTTGAATATCTTGGAATTGTTGTTGCAAAGTTTGTATTTGATGTGTTAATGCAACCACTTCATCTATATTTTGTGGTTTAGTTTTAGCTCTTTTAGGTGCTTCTTTCAGTCTATTAACATCAAAGTACTTTGTAAGTTTAATACCTAGATCAACTAGCATTAAAAGGTACTTTTCCCCATCTTTTTCCATAATTTTCTCCATAAAGTTATGGACCTTGGGATTTTGTTGCATATTTTGTATATCTTCTTCAAATATTTCTTCATTTTCATGTTGGTTGAATCTGTGGACTACATTTTCTTCACCCTTAGACATGGCGTTTCAGATTTTTGCTTCCTTTTCTTGGATTTTTTGTCTTTGTGACCTTGTTAAAATGGGCATACAAGTGTTATAATTTTCACTAAACTTTGATCTTAGTTTGGAATAGTGTCAAGGATATTAACTTAAGTCAAACAGAATGAAAAATTCTATTGATAAGACTAACTTGATAAATCTAATTATACAACTTTGTTTCTTGATGTAGGATGACTGATCCTAATAATGAAACTTCACTTAAAAATCAAATGTGTTTGATGATTTAGACACTTTGGGATGGTAGATCTTAGTTTAATTTAAAGAATTTCACTTGTAAGGTCTAGTTTTTGCAAGTTTAAGACACCGGTTAGATTTAGGAATGTTTTTGTTCTGATAAAAATCCCAAATTTTGATGTTAATTGTCTGACAGATAGTGAAAATAGTTCTCTGGTTTTAAATTTATTGGATGCACTAAAATAAAGCTTAGATGCACTAAAAGATTGCATAGATGCACTACAAGATGACTTAGATGCGCTATTAAATACGTTGGATGCACTATGTTGTTCTGTCTATGCACCATAAAATGGACTGAATGCACTGAATGATGGACTATATCCACTAAAATATGCCTTAGATGCACTATAGAATGGCTTGGATGCGCTACAAAAGTTTAAAAATGCACCATAATAGGGACTGTATGCACTAATCTAGAAGTGTTCAGTATTTTTGATAGTTTGTCTAGTTTGTTCTGCTTTTTAACCAGTGAAATGGATGTTTCTAGGGTATACACTTCTGATCAATGATTCTATATCTGATTGTCTTGTTTGTGAATTATGGGAATTAATTGCTTTAATTGGATGATTTCTTTGAAAGTGACTTACACACAAGTTTGTAAACAATTGTCTCAAGTCTATGCATTAAACATTAGTGTGCATTCTAGAATTAGGTTTGATTCCTTCAATTTCCATAAGTATAACACAAGATATTATAGATCAAGCACTTTTCTAATCTCAAAGGTCACTTAAAATACCACAACCTACATCATGAAACTATGTCAACTCACACAATCATGTCACCCTTAGAGGGCACTCGTGTTTTTTCCTTTCTCAAGTCTTAACCAAAGTCAAATCCTCCACTTTTGGCCAGGGTCTCTGATAGTTATATGGTGAGTGTCTTGGGGAAAAATTCTTCCCTCCCCTTGTACTGTGATATAGAAAGTGTTCCGAAATTGACTTGGTTGGGGGTGTGTGCAAGAAGTTGAGTCCACTTTTTGGCCAAAAAGTGGAAGTGTTTTCCCTAATTTTTAGAATTTGACACATTTGACCTTAAAATTTGAAGCACTTAGAGATGGAATCTTCAAAAAAGTCACTGATCATAAAATGTAGTACTCAGAGTCTAGTTTCCAACATGTAATTTATTTCAATACCCGTGATTGTAAAAATTGAGGCTCATTATATGTCAAAAACCTCCTCATGAAAAGTCACTTTTATACCATACCACGTAACGCAATACATCCATATTCTAATCTAAATTATCATATTTTTCTAAACTCTGAAAAGATTTGTGACCTACCTAAAGCTTGCTTTAATATTTTTATAATTTTTTATTGAATTTTTTATTTATTAAATATTTATTAGTATTATTTGTTATTTTGAAAATCAATGGTGACGCACACGATACATTTTAGACCTAAACTATCATTTCTTGATTTTTTAAACTAAAAAGAATTATTTCAAAGTTTGCTCAGGTAACTGCTCATCAAAAAATGTTAGCGTTGATCAAAAAGTTATTAAAATACTAAAACCTAATAATCTAAGTTTATGGACTAGTTTCATTAGAAATTAATTGGAAAATAGAAAATAATCAAATTATTAAAAATTACATATTTGGAATCTACACTGTTTCATCTATAATGAGTTTTAATTTCATAATAAAGTTCTACAAAATAGGTCTTCAGTCATATGTCCAAAGTCACTATTTTCCTGTGACATTAACATGACCTTCATAGTGCAGATCAAACCAGGTCCAAAGCTTAGGTTTGGGTCCCCAAGCCATTTCCCCAACCAAAAAAACAAACCAAAAACTCGCCCAAAAATTCGTAATTTAAAACGAGATCCCGCTTTATTAAAAAATGGGATCCCGCTTTGCGAAATGCTATTTTGCGAGAGCCCGAGGAAAACAAGATCCCGCTTTGTAAACGAGGACTCATGAATTCTTCCAAAACTAAAATTTCCAAAATGGAAAGTTTTCAAACGGTATCCCGTTTTGAAAATTTCCGTATCGAAAATTTTTCAAAAATTGAAGTTTCCACTTTTGAAATTTCAAAATTGATCCCGCTTTGAAAATTCTTTTCCAAAATGAAATTTTCGAAAACTGATCCCATTTCCAAAAAACGGGATCCCTGTTTTTAAATCCTCGTGCTCGTGGATCCGCTTTCAAACGGATCCTCGGCGAAAAAACGGGATCCCGTTTATTAAAAAGCGGGATCCTGTTTTTTGGAAGCCGAATTCATTTTTTTGTCTAAGGCAAAAACTTCCACGTTTCGTGGACTCAACTTTGTGCACTTACCCTTGGATTCTAGCTTAAAGTTCATAGAAAGGGTTTTTGTTCAACGTGACAAATGATAAAATACCTCAAGAGACCTCTCAACCTTTAGAACAAAGGCTTTGGGGATGGTTATCTTGCACACTTCTGTTGAATTGTGGGTTTCCCTAAATTCACTTTTGATTGGAGTGGGTTGGAAAACTTGGCTTTAGTTGTTCCCACTTAGGTCATTCTCGTAGGGTGAGTACTTTTTCCCACTATGGCATGCCTTCTAAAGGTGTTAATAAAGCATAAATAGTGAGTCTAGCATTCTGATCACCCAATGAAGGGGAGAGCATAGGCCTATCACTTTCAACCACAATAGACAAGGGATTCAATTAAACCTTTTACTTAAGCTAGATGCCTATCTTAATCAAAAGAAAGCAATAATAGATTCAACCCCTACAAACACCATTAGTAATTTCATAAATTTGTCTTTGATCAGCGTAATTGTTTTCAATAGATGTCTTTGACAAGCATGTTTGGTACCTACAACACATAAAACAGTGATTAATATCCAAAATTTTGAATTTCTATAAAATTAGACAGATGCACTAAAAATTTAAGCATATGTGCTAAAATGCTACTTAGATGCACTAAAAGAACAAATGAATGCACTAGAGAAATAAATGGATGCGCTAGAAGAAATGTCAGATGCGCTATAAAAACCCCATGATGCGCTAAAGTATCAAGTGTATGTGCCAATGTATGTCTCAGATGCGCTAGGATAGAGATCAGATGAGCCAGAGAATGTTTTGTATGTGTTGGAGGAACTCTCAGTCGTGCTAAAAGAAATTCACATCAAAAATTTGTAAAATGCACTTTCTAGAAAATGTTAAAAATGGGGTTTTGGCCCCATGATGGGTGCCAATTTATGTGTGAGGATAAAATGTGTTTAACCAATAATAAACCACACTCAATGAAACATTACATGAGAGAAATCTAATAGCAATTTAATCTAATTAAAACACACAAATTTCTCTAAAACCATCCCATTGCTCTTTATCTCCAAGGATTTATTAAATCAAAGTGGCTCTCAGATCGTGTATGCACTATGATTGTTAAAATGACAACCTAGATAACAAGAATGATGTAAAAATGTAGGAATCTAATCCTATATGATGATTGCTAAATGATATGCTATGATAATGATGTGAATGCTATGATGCTAAATGTTGATAATATGAGGCTATTATGATAATTAAGATGCAACTACAAAAGCCATGATTATGCTATGCTAAATGCTTGAATGTTGTATGCTCAAATGTAATTCATGTAGAGTAAGTTTGCTCAAAGTTGGGATCCATTTCCTATAGAAGGAGACTTCATTTATAGTTTTCCAAAGGAAAATTGTGATGTGGCAGCATGCAACGGTTCAAATTTGATCTGGATAAATCAATGGTGAAAGATGAAGAAGTTGGAGAGTCTCAAGGAGAGGATAAAACATTCCTCCAAGTGAGCAGGAAGAAAAAGTGGAGGAAGAGAGCCGAGTCTCTCAAGATTGTTCCAAAATTTGTTGGAGAGATAAAGCATAATTGAATATATTTGAAACTTTCAAGTTTGTTGAGACAAAAGCTGTAGACATGTGCTTAATTGAAAATTGGAATTATTCAATTTTGGAGGAAAGAATATTATTAAATAAAACAAAGAAATGAAATTTGTTTATTTAATAAAAGGGTGATAATTAAATAAAACAAATTATATGAATTTGTTTATTTAATTAAGATGAAAGAATTAGATAATTAAATAATACAAACTATTGAATTTGTTTATTTAATTAAGATAGAATAATGTGATTAAGATAGAAAAAATAGAATATGAACTATATAAATAAATATTTCTATTTATTTATAAGTAGATGAATTAAAGGTTAATTAAACAAATAATTGTATTTAATTAATTAGATTTACCCTGACCATTTTTAGTGTATACAGGACCCACGGTATGGTATGGAATGCATTAAATCCTCTACCTTGTTGACCAATACCCATACCACAAGCTCACTTAGCACAAAAGACCAAGGAACAAATGGGACTCTTGATGTAGTGTGTAATGCAATTCCATTCCTTTATATATGGGATGCTCTAGATGGGATAGTGGTGAGTCTTTCCGTCCTATTCATCTACCTATCATACCCTCACTTGTATTGAACCTGTTGTGATGAGGTTGGAACCACGGTGTAGTATGGGATGCATTGAAACCTCTTCATAGATGAACTTTGACCTTATTAGTTACTTTTCATGCCTACAACCAAAACATTCATAGGTTTGCCTCAAAATAGCTTGTTGGGTCCACTTGGTTAGGGTGGACTGGGTCATGCTTCATGCGGTTGGGTTTGTTGCACCCCACGAGGAAGAAAAAGCCATGACCATTACCCATTCTGACACCTACTCATGAATGCTAGGTAAACTAAAACTTGGTTCTTCCTTTGATATTTGGTTTTTGAACATCTTAATTATGTTATCTTAACAATATTATTGTTAATGATTTGTGAATATTGAGATGCTTATATGTGAAATTATATGGTGTTTAACAAAAAAAAATGCTCTCATGGTTGGGTTTTTACAAATACATGCAACTTGCAATTCACTATAAGTCAAAGCTATAATTTCATTATGCATAATTCTATACATAGTTTATGTGGTGTTAGGTGACATGCACCTATATAAACCCCAAGTGTAATGCTTTTGACATCAAGGTAGCTTTGTTTTAGGAATGATTTATATGTAGTTAGGTAGCGCTAGGGGACATGCACCTATACACACCCCGTAAGTGTAATGCCTTTGAATAAAGGTAAATTTTGATATAAATCAATTATTCAAATTTTGGTATCAAGAGGATGATTTATCAATATAGAGGTGTTCATTTTTTAAAGAAAATTAGTGTATGGATTTAGCCTAGAATTAGCATAAATATTATGGTGCATAGTTTACAATAGAAGGTGAAGATCTTAGTGTGCTTTAGGTGAGAAATGTAGATATAGCAATACATTTGATATCTTAAATTTTTAGCCATTGATCATTGCATGCAGGTAGGATGAGATGAAAACTCCTGCATAATGGAGGATTAAGGTCTTTAGTACCTTATTGCATAAGAAAATTTAACTACAACCATGATATAAAAAGATGAAGCAATCACAATCACCCTTAAATTTTGATATTTAATTTTTTAAAGAAGTTAGATTTTAAAATGAAAGAATGGAGGTGAATCCAAGGGTGGGTGCCATGCAAGTGATCAAAAGCAATGCCATGCAATATATCACAAAATCCTAAGATGAAAGTGAGGTATAGACAACAAATGAGAAAGAAAATCAAACCCTAAGTAAACATGAAAATATGATATGATAATCATAAAACATATAGTTAAAAATCATATTTTAGAAGCTAAACCCCTAAGGGAAAACCTTGGGGGATGTAGGATATGTTGATTTCACCAAATTATAGTCATACAATATAAATAAATCTAATCTAATTTAATAAATACAATTAACAAACATAAATAATCTTAGATTAAATTATACGAGATTTGATAACATCAATTATAAATATTTAGAAATTAAATGTGAAGGATTAGGGTATTTAAGTATAGGACCAATGATCTAAAAATAACTAGACATCTTGTAAAGTTGATTTGTCATTTTCAAGCAATTGCATGCCCTTGTATGTTGATTGCCTCATTATAATAAAATGTGTAGAAAACCGTGTGGTTCAATCTTGAACAATGTAGGTTCTATTCTAACTATTTTAGATGTGAACTCTAACATGTGGATCTAAACTAGTGAAATGGAAATTTCTAAAACATGTTCACCTTGGCCTCTATTGTCTAGTAAGCATGTAAGGATCATGGTAAGAGACACTTTGAGGAATGTGTTAGATTGGTAGGGTTAAGTTATCCTAAGTCATTCCCTTGGATGGATTGATTTTATGGTTTGGAATGAATATTCAAAGACACGTTCACCATCATGTAAGCGGTCTATATGTAGATGAGGTTCTTTCCCCCTTTAACAAATTGAAGTATGCTCCAATGTTTATCCCTAACATTTTCTTGCATTTTCCTTGATATATATTTAAGTGCACATTGCATGTCTTTAAATATTGAAACATAACATGTTGCATAAACATGCACCATTTTGTCTCATAATAACTAGTTGAAATGGGGAACAAAATTAGAATTAGAATTGAAATTTCGAATTATAGATTTGTTCTTGTGTGTTGTGGGTTTGATCTTGAGTGGTACATAAATGAATCTCCTACAAGGAAACCATCATCTTGAGGTAGGGACAAAAATATCAAAGCGAAAGTCAATGTGGGTACAATAATGAGGGGTAAATGACAAATGTGTAGGAATAAAAGTAAGTGGGGGTAAATAGGGCTAGATAGGTATTGTGGCGTGAGCCAAACTTAACAAACATTGTACCACTTATCAATATAAAATAACATTTAAGACACACAAAATATGAATACAAAATCAAATAAGAAATGCAAGTGACACAAATTTCACTATTACAATAAAATAATGAATGAATAAAATACAATTAAAATTGACCTCTAAAAAGTGTAAAAGTAGGATTAAATTAAGCTCAATTAATTGCCAACTTTTATACCATGGTCATTGCATGAAGGATAAACTTGTGAAAAATAAGAAAAAGTGAAAGGTCTCAATTTGTCAATGCACCTTTGGCCTTTGGGGTGAAACTAATTGGCCAATCCCCACCATGCATGTTTTGAAAATGGAACGAGTATGGAGAGATCAAAGATATCGACGACCACTAAATGAATAAGTACCTACACAACTTTTGTCAATTCCAAGGTTCACTCATTGAATATGACAAGAAGTTAACATGATTGGTGTGATTAAAAAATCTAATTAAAATTGAACATGACAAAAAAACTTGACATGACTGGGCAAAGAAAAAAATTGAAAAGTGACTTCGAAACAGCTGTGAAGTGGGGAATCTCTTGTATAGATGTACAACTTCACATGGTTAAAGCTGTCATGCAGACATGCCTTTCCATGGGTCAATTTGATATTGGGTAATCTCTTGTATGGACGTACAGCTTGACCTGGTTAAAGCTGTCAAGCAAACACGCGTTTCCATGTGTCAATTTGGTATTGGGCAATCTCTTGTATGGATGTATAGCTTGACCTGGCTAAAGCTATCAAGAAGACATGCCTTTCCATGTGTCAATTTGATACTGGGTAATCTCTTGTGTGGATAGGACTGCTAATCTCTTGTGTGGACAGGACTGCTTATCTCTTGTGTCAAGCTAAAGCTTGACTTGGCTTTATACAAAGTAGCACTGTATTGCGTGATAGCGTTCAACTTCTATATAGGTTTTATCGGGTTCAATCTTCTCGGCTAAATTATCTAGGGACATATACATTCCTCCTAATTAAGAGCTATTTGTGTATTAATTAATATTTATGTTAGGGTTAAGCATGTCACAAGTGTTTATCTTTATTATAATAAAGAATATATAATATATACTTAGGAATATATCATATTAGGATCATAACAGTTGTTTACGTAATACATTTTTTTATCTTATGTGCTTTGATCATTGCATGTAGGTAGGATGAGATGATCTCTCCTTCATAATGGAAGATTAAGGTCGCGACTATGTTATTGCATAAACAAATAAGTACAACCATGAGATAAAAAGATGAAGCAATTACAATCACCTTCAAATTTCGGCATTTAAAGTTTTGTAAGAAGTTAGATTTGAAAATGAAACCATAGAGGGGAATTTGAGGGTGGGTGTCATGCGGGTGGCTAAAAACATGACCATGCAATATATCATAAAACCCCAAGATAGAAATGAGGTATGGACAACAAATGAGAAAGGGGAATCAAACCCCATGTAAAGATGCAAATATGATACAACATCATATATCATTTAGCTAACAATCCTAATCTAGAAGGTAAAACTCTAAGATAAAACCTTGAAAGATGTAGGATATGCCAATTCAACAATTAGTGTAATAATTATAATCATACCATATACCTAAATCTAATCAAATTAAATAAATACAATTATAAATTATATATTATTTTAGATTAAATAAATTGAAATTTGATAACATAAATTATAAATATTTAAAAGTTAAGTGTAAAGATTAGAATACTCAAATAAAAGACCAATTATTTAAAAATAACTACCTATAATGTCTTGTAGAATTGATTTGTCATTGTTAAAAAACAACTATGCCCTAATATGATAATTGTCTCGTAATTATAAAAGGTGTAGAATAGCACCTTATACACAACTACACTGAAGCATAATTGTTACTAATATAGAAAGCTCAAAGACAAGATGGTAAACAAAAAAATACATAGGAGAATTAATTTCTGAGTCGATGTCTGGTGAAAGGCTATGCATGATAGGGCATGAAAAACTAATTGTCAATCACCACCATGCATGTTCTGAAAATGGAATGAGTGTGAAAGAAATATTTTTTAAAGATATTGCCGGCCACTTGGTGTGAAACCTAAACATCGAATAATGTAGGGCTGTACGTCAACAGCATTCAAAGACGAGAAATGCTGCCCCCCCGTTAATAATAATAATAATTCGTCCAGCTTAGAAAGCTGACTGAACGGATTTAAAATATCTTCAAAGCAAGCTTTGATTAAGACACATCCTACAAAGTATGGCTCTGGTCAAAAAGCGTAGGAATATGTTCATTAATATTTTAGCTTTCTAGGCTGGCCATCTGGGTAGAAAATGATCGTTTTAAGAAAAGTATAATCATCATCGATTAAAGGGAATCCAATGTATTCCTTTTCAAATTGTAGTATTGCATCGTATGATTCTATAAAATTTATTTTAGATGTAGTACGGTAGAATTTTCATTTGAATACTACATAAAATCATGAAATCTACTGATAGTGCTCTTCATTCTTTGTATTGCTTTCCTCAATAAAAAAAAAAAATCTACTGATAGTACGGTAGAATTTTCATTTGAATACTACATAAAATCATGAAATCTACTGAAATATCATCGATTCTTACTTTTCTTTAATTAAAAAATGGATAAGTTGAATATTTGAAATATTGCTCTTGTATAGACGTACAGCTTGGCCTGGTTAAAGCTCTCAAGCAGACACGCATTCCAATCTGTCAATTTCATATGGGAATTAGCTGTGAGTGGGGTTATCTCCTGCGTCAAGCTTAAGCTTGACTTGGCTTTATAAAAGTAGAAGCGGATCCCGTGTAGCGTTCACGTTGTGTATAGTTTTTCGACCTGGTTAAAGCTGTCAAGCAGAAACGCGTTTCCATGTGTCAATCTGATATTGGGGAATCTCTTGTATCGACATGACTGGTTATCTCTTGCGTCAAGCTAAAGCTTGACATGGCTTTATACTTCTTTATAAGAAGTAGCACCAGTAGCATCGGATTGCGTGATAGCGTTCAAGTTCTGTATAGGTTTTTTTGAGTTCAATCCTATCTGCCATTCTTTTTAGTTGCAACTCCTAACATGGAAGAATTCAAGATTGAAGAATACAAGCTTCCCACACTTAAAATTCCTTTCCGAAGCAATAAGGAATATCATGTGTTTCTGAGTTTCAGGGGACCAGATGTGAGAAAGACTCTGGTTGATCATCTCTATCAAGCTCTCACTGCTGCCGGACTCAATGTCTTTTTGGACTCCCACAAATTGAAAAAGGGAGAAATAATTGGGTTGAGCTTGGAAAGAGCGATCGAGAGCAGTGCCATACGCATTCCTATATTTTCAAAAGGCTATGCAAACTCTGCATGGTGTCTCAAGGAGGCCGCCGCCATGGTGAGAACCCCAGGCTTGATCATTCCTCTGTTTTATGATGTGGATCCAACTGAAGTTAGATATCCTCTGAAGGACTCCAGTCCGTACAAGCAGGCATTTGAAAAGCATTATAAACATTCAGATCCAACTCACGTGACTCCAGTCAGATACCAAAGCGAGGGATGGAAGGGTGCCCTTGAAGAGATCTGCTCTCGCTCAGGGTGGTCAATGGATATAACTGGAGGGTAAGTAACGGATCTACCTTCCTCTCTCTCTCTGCTTGATTTTCTGTATAAGGTGACATATGCTTCCATTCAGCCTAGTCATTATTTTAGAATATGGCTTTTTTTGGAGTAGATTTTTTATAAATAATTAAATTTTATAGATACTAGAGTTTTCTGTTTTTATAATAAATGGATTACATGTTAGATATATATTTTAAATTAGAAGTTATTTTCAGTTAATATAAATAAAGAAAGAAGTTAATATAAATAAAGAAAGAAGTTTGTTGAAATTATTATTATTTTTTAAGTGTGATCAATAAAGAAAAATAGTTATTTAAATTTTTTAGTTAAATCATTATAACAAAGAAAATTTATTCCTCAAAATTATTAGAAATTCAAACCTAATCAATCATGTCTCTAAAAAAAAGTAAAAAAAATAAAAATTATTTTGAATTAAAAATAATTATTAAGATAAAATAAATCTCCTTATTTCATTATGATAAGGTATGTTACTTTTGGTGAATGTATATGATATGTGACAAATGGGCATGGGAGCCTTTGTTAGCCATTGCCTCTCTATTTTTGACGTAGAAAATGTTTGTGCCTTTTACATATTTGCATTTTTCTTTAAGATCCATGTGGAGGTATTACCATTAGAAGAAATGACAATATGATTGTCAAATCTTACTTTCCAATTCTTCATTGGAGGATAGGGATGAATTCTTCCTTTCTCCAGTGTATATAAAAGATGTGAAATAACTTACTCTTGCTTCATGTATTGGGGAGGACAAGAATTTTAAATTAATTTTTACTTTAGAGAAACCTTGAGACAACAAAGAGGGATTCGCATTCTCCTTATCTTATTTTTCAATTTGTTCTCGGTTCCTTTGCTCTAGATGCATATTATATAACTTTTGAACCTATCTTGGTGCTCATACTTGAGAGCTTCATTAGGAGTTGCCATGTGAGGCTTCTCCTTACAATCATAAAAAACTTAGTTAGAGTTTCTACATAATCATAAAGTGTGAAATGACTTAACTTCGAAATAAATACATATGCATTTGCCTTTACTTTTAAATTCACTCTAATTGAACATACTTAAAATATTGATGGACATAGAAGGAATTACCTTTAATTGTTCTAAAGCCTTTTGGGTGATAGGGAAAACCAATTAGACGATAGAATAATATGGAATAAAACTTTAATCTCCTTAAGCCCAACTTAATGAGACAAGATTATCAAGCCTTGTGTAGCAAAAAGGACAACATTAATCACTTGAAATAAACTCCTAAATGTGTCTATCTTGTTATATGTTGTGATCATATAAAATTCCTTTGAGAAAATGTTATATTGATTTGTTGAATGAATAAATATACCATCATATGAACAACCATGGTTGGTAGAATGGCTCAGACTAGTTATTTTGCAGGATCTCTTCATTATAAAATGAAATAACTTGAGGCATAGTGGGAGAAAATTCCCTACTATGTGTCAACTCACAAAAAAATCCATAAGATCATGGGAGGATGAACCAACAAGTAAGATATCCATACTTAATCTCTAGCCATATGTGTAGGGGAAAGATGTTCAAGGGTGCCTATATTTAATTTTACATAATATTGAATGAGCAAGTTATAAGCTAATGGTAGGCTACTAATTTGACTAGAAAACACTCTAGTAAAAAGGACACACCCATAATTAAATAAATACGTGATAGTCAAAACATCTAGCAAAGCAATCAAATAAAACTAATAACTTTTAATAGTTTAAATTAATCTATGCTCAATCCATAGACCAATAGAGGTTACACACACATATGTAATATATGGATACATGTGTATATTTACATATACATATATATGTAGGTATAAACCATATTGTTTAGTGAATTGAGAATGAAATATTTGCCCCTTAATTTGAGATCTTGTATTTTTTTACAAATCCTTACCTTTTATACATACATTGAGAGCCTATATAGTTATTTGCACACACTTTGAATATTTATGCACAATCTAGGTTTTCAAGTCACATTTGAATAATGAAACTATAAAGGGTATTACAATTGTGGATATAAATATGGTTTTCCATTTGTAGGTATATTTTAACCAAATACTAATCTACTTGTTTAGAGATCTATGATCTCAAAGATTGAGAAGTCATCCTAAGGGATATTTAGTGATGATACCTTGGTGTATACTTATGCATACATAATGGCTAACTTGTGTAACTAGTTTATTTGTATTATCCTACAAGGTCTTTAGGAATACGCTCCTTGGCATAGGTAGAGTTAAAATATTAAGATAGTTTCATGATCTTGTTAGTTGGATAAACTACTTATGTTATGATCATAAAGTCTACTTGATTTCATAGTACCAGTTGTTTCCTTGGGTTACCTTTTAACATATGTCTTCTAGGATTATAGGGAATGGTTTTGAGCACCAACACACTAATCACCTATAAACATTGATGTAACACTGTTGGTCAAACATGATGTTCAAAATTGTTAAGCCAATAGGTCAAGTTCTTGATATTCAAATCAAAATCAATAGAGTATGGAAGTCTTTAAGGAAAATATTTCATATACATGCTTGATAGAAAAAGAAAAGCATTAACTACTCAATTGATGAACTTTTTGTAGTGATAATTGTGGATGTTGTGGTGACATGCGGAATATTTGTAGAGGCAATCATGATTTAGGTGTTAAGTTGCTAATTGTGGATATGGTAGTCAAGGAACTAATGGGAAGTAAGCAATGACCCAACTATTTATAGAAATTGAAAAAGAATTGACTCATTGGAATAGTGGCTATTTTCTAGCTATTTATTTGAACTATATTAATGGAGTTAGGTCTCAACAAGCTTATCTGTATAGATTTGAGGATGATTAGCCTCTTTTTGTAAAGTATTTGATCTAAAGAAACATCTTATAGTGTACAAGGTATGGATGTCATTATAAATCAAGTCCTCCAAGTGTTAAAGGTCTCATGTGACACCTCGGTAAGTGTTTTGTATGGTGTAAAGTAGATTTATTTCCCAAGTGCAATGGTGCAAATTGGTACATGTGCCATTTGTGTAGAAGATCAAGGGGAAAATTTATTTTTTCAAATACATGTTTTCTCTTAGGAGGTGAAATATTATGGCCAAATTTGTGTGATGCATTCTCAAGTCTGAGTAATCTCCTATGTCAAATAATGTAGCTCAATTTTGAAGTCTTGTATAATTTATTGTTTACTAAATTTGAAGAAAGGTTTTATAAGTAGTTTTCCTCTTAACAATATGAATGTCTCTCTAATTAGTAGAGAATTTTAAAGAGTGATACATTCATCTCTAGGATTGCATATGCTAGTCTATTACTTCTAATAGAAGTAAAAAAATTAGTAATAGTATATAAGATTATTTATTGATTTATGTATAGCCAAATAATATTGTAATGTGAAGTTTCTTGATTCTTAGAATTATATTTAAGTGAAGGTAAAACTAGATTTATGGGATCTTATATGAAATTATTATTTTTTGCTCTTAGTTGATTCATATTTAGCTATTAGGCTCAAATTTATAGTCGTGTTTTCCAATTTATTTAGGTCACTAATATATTAAGGCATTGATCCTCTTCTAATAATTGATCACATTTTATAATGAATAAATCCTTTATTCTTTATAAATTATTGGAACCTATGTCCTACTAGTATGCATACACTCATTAATACTTTCATACACCAAATATTTTTTAAGCTTGCATTTAGTACCTATCTTTGGGTAGTTATGCATGTTTTGGATTTTTACAAGTTATAAATGGGTAAGAGACTATAAATTATATTATAATTTAAGAATATCAACCTACTTTTCCATCTTTAGTGTTTTGTTGTTTAGAGATTTGTGGCCTACAAGAATACTTAGCTATTTTAAGGGGTATACAATATTGGTATATCTTTCTACATAGTGTATAGCTAAACTGTGTGATCATATTATTTTCATTTCTAGTTAGTTATCTTGTAAAAAATATCAAAGAACACCTTTCCTCACCTAGTAGCACTGGAAGTGTAAAAGATTTGTTCACTCTTGTGAATTAACCAAAATTACTTGTAGTTTGACCATGAGTTCCACCTCATTTATCTAAAATAACTTCATTCCTCAAGTTTAGATTATGAGGCTTTCTCGCTAGAATTGCAAGGTATATTTTAGATTACCAATAGGAGGAAGATGCCCCTTGTCACTAGAAGGATTGTGGAATATATTGTGCTAAGAATGAAATTTATGATTCATGAAATATTAGTTTATTTTTTGACACTCTTGAAGGACTTGTGCAAAATTGATACACCAAATATGACCTAGACTGTCTCAAGATTAATTAGGTTGAAGTTAAGTAGAAATTATTATTTTATTTTTGAGTATCCAAATTCAAATACATAAACTAAGTCACACAAAAAGAGTTGAAGCAATAATCAGAGTTAATTAGAAAGTATGGCCAATGTTTCAAGGAGTTAATAGCCAAGATCACATATAAACTATTAATGTTGCACTCTAAAATAAATGGTTCATTAGAGGATTGACTATGGACATATATCAAGAGTTAATATAATGTACATTTATGACACAAAAGGTGGAATACGATGTTGCTTTATGTTTATAATCTATTGGTGAACACAAGGTTTGAGAATGACAAAATGATTGAAGGATAAGATGGGCCAAATTAATGTATTCATGAAATAATTAGTGGATGTACATGAATCTTAATGATAATTGTGGTATATGAACTTTCATTGGAGGGATGTACAATAATTGATTACTTAATGGTTATAGCTAGTAATATTTAGAAATACTTTAAAGAGGTTGTCCAATCACTAGGAACAAGTTCTCCTAGATCAACCCCTTGAAGAGATTAACTTTAAATAGTCATGCCAAGATAACAAGACAATATAAGGATCTAAACTAGTGAAATGAAAATTTCTAACATGTTCACCTTGGTCTCTATTGTCTAGTAAGCATGTAAGGATTATGGTGTCAAGAGACACTTTGAGGAATATGTTAGATTGGTGGGGTCAAGTTATCCTAAGTCACACCCTTGGATTGCTTGATTTTATGGCTTGGAGTGAATATTCAAAGACAACATTCATCATCATGTAAGTGGTCTACATGTAGATGAGTTTCTTTCTCTCTTTAACAAATTGAAGTATGCTCCAATATTTATCCCTACATTTTCTTACATTTTCCTTGATATAAATTTAAGTGCACATTGCATATCTTTAAATATCGAAACCTATCATGTTGCATAAACATGTATCATTTTGGCTCTTAATGACTAGTTGAAAGGGGCAAGAAAATTAGAATTAGAATTGGAATATTCAAATTATAGATTTGTTCTCGCTCAGGGTGGTCAATGAATATTCAAATTATAGATCTGTTCTCGCTCAGGGTGGTCAATGGATATAACTGGAGGGTACGTGACGGAACTACTTCTCTCTCTCTCTCTCCCTGCTTTTCTGAATAAGGTGACATCTGTGCTTCCATTCAGTCTAGCCATTATTCCATTATTTTAGGTCAGGGTTTTATGGAGTGGAACTTTTCATAAATAATTAAATTTTATAGATATTAGCATTTTTGTTTTTATAATAAATGAATCATAGGTTAAATATAAGTGAAGGAGTGAGTTGAGATTATTTAATTTTTTTTTGTTAAACTGTGATCAATAAAAAAAACTAGTTATTTGAGAATTTTTAGTTAAATCATCACAACAAAGAAAACCTATTCCCCAAAATGATTAGAAATTCAAACCTAATTCAATCATATCTCTAAACAATTAGATCTTAAAAAATAAGATATTTTATTTTTATTTTTGAATTAAAAATAATTATTAATTAAGATAAAATAAATCTCTTTATTGAATTTCATTATGATAAGATATGTTACTTTTGGTGAATGTACATGACACATGACAAATGGGCATGGGAGCCTTTGTTAGCCATTGCATCTCTAGTATTTGGAGTAGAAAATGTTTGTGCCTTCTAAGTATTTGCATTTTTCTTTGGGATCCATGTGGAGGTAGTACCATTAGAAGGAGTGACTTGGGATTGTCAAATCTTACTTTCTAATTCTTCATTGGAGGATAGCGATGAATTCTTCCTTGCTCTAGTGTATATGACGAATGAGAAATTACTTACTCGCTTCACTTATGGGGGAGGACAAGAATTATAAATTATTTTTTACTTTAGAGAAACCTTGAGGCAACAAAGAGGGACTCACATTCTCCTTATCTTGTTTTTCAAATTGTTCTTTATTCCTTTGCTATAAATGCATATTATATAACTTATGAACCTATGTTGGTGCTCATTACTTGAGAGATTCATTAGGAGTTGCCATGTGAGGCTCCTCCTTACAATCATAAAGAACTTCAATTAGAGTTTCTACATAATTATCAAGTGTGAAATGACTTAACTTAGAAATAAGTACATATGCATTTGTCTTTACTTTCAAATTCTTTGTCCTTGAACATACTTAAGATATTGATGGACATAAAAGGAATCCCCTTTAATTTTTCTAAGGCCTTTTGGATGACATGGAAAACCAATTAGAAGATGGAATAATATGGAATAAAAATTCAATCTCCTTAACCTAACTTAAAAAGGCAAGATTATCAAGCCTTGTGTAGCAAAAAGGACAACATTAATCACTTGAAACAAACTTCTAAATGTTGTTCTAATAATAACTTAGTTTGAACTATTAAAAGTTATTGGTTTGATTCCTTTGCTAGTTATTAGTTATCTAGCAAAGGAATCAAACTAATAACTTTTAATTTAGTTCAAATTGTTCTATGCTCAATTCATAGATCAATAGAGGTTACACACATATATAATATATGGATACATGTGTACACATATATTTAGTGAGTTGAGTAGAAATATTTTCCCCTTACTTTGAGATCATGTATTTGTTTAAAAATCCTCACCTTTTCTAAATACATTGAGAGCCTATATAGTTGTATAGATTTGAGGATGTTTCTCTTGTTTTTGCAAAGGATTTGATCCAAAAGAACTTCTTACAGTGTACAAGGTATGGATGTCATTATAAATTAAGTCCTCCAAGTGTTAAAGTTCCCATGTGAGACTTAAGCGTACTATATCCAGTGTAAGGTGGATTTAATGCCCAAGTGCAATGGTGCAAATTGGATCATGTGTCAATTATGTAGAATATCTAGGGGAAAAATTATTGGTTTTAAATACATGTTTTCTCTTAGGAGGTGAAATATTATGGCCAACTTTTTGTAATGCATTCTTGACTTTGAGGAATTTCTTATGTCAAATGGTGTCGTTCAAGTTTGAAGTCTCGTGTGATTCATTTCTCACTAAATTTGAAGAAAGGGTTTTAGAAATAGTTGTCATCTTAATGATATGAATGTCTCCTTAATTAGTAGGGAATTTCAAAGGGAGATATATTCATCGAGCTAGGGCTACATATGCTAGTCTAAATTACTACTTTTTTTATATTCTTCTATCATAATAGATGTAAAAAAAATCATTAATAGTACATATAGAATTCTTTGTTCATTTATGGATAGCTAAATGACATTGTAATATGAAGTTTCTTGATTCTTATAGTTACATTCAAGTGAAAATAAAACTAGATTGATGGGATCTTATATGGAATTTTTTTTTTTTCTCTTAGTTGATTCATATTTAGCTCTTAGGCTCAAATTTATAGTCATGTTTGCCAGTTTATTTAGATCTTCATTTTGTCACTAATAGATTAAGACATCGATCCTTTTTTGATATAACTGATCATGTTTTATAGTGAATGCATCTTTTATTATTTACAAATTATTGAAAGTTATGTCTTATACACTCATTAATACTTACATACGCTAAATATTTTTAAGCTTGCATTTGAAACCTCTCTTTGGAGAGTTATGTATGTTTTGGATTTTTACAAGTTATATATGAGTAAGAGACTATAAATAATATTGCATTTTAAGGATATCAACCTATTTTTCTAGCTTTAATTGTTTAAAGATTTGTGGCCTAGAAGACCAGTTAGCTAGTTTAAGGGGTATATAATGACAATCTTTGGGATATGTCTAATCTATGTGATATTTTCATTTCTATTAAGTTATCTTATAAAATCTCAAAGAACACATTCCTTCGCCGAGTAGATATAGAATTGTAAACGAGTTGACCACTCTTGTTAATTGGCCAACATTACTTGCAATTTGATCATGAGTTCCACGTCATTTACATCTAAACTAACTTTATTCCTAAGGTTTAGATTATGAGGCTTGCCTGTTGGAATTGTTGGGTATAATTTGGATTACCATTAGGAGGAAGATGCCCGTTGTAACTAGAAGGATTATGGAATATCTTGGTGTGCTAGGAATGGCATTGATGATGTGTGAAATATTAGTTTATTTGTTGAAAATCTTGGAGAACTTGTGCAAGTTTGATACACCAAATATGACCTAGATGGTCTCAAGATTAATTAGGTTGAAGTTGAGTAGATATTGTTATTTGAGTTTTGAGTATCCAAAATTCAAATACATAAATTGAGTCACACAAAAAGAGTTGACGCAACAATCAGGCTTGAGTTAATTAGGAAGTATGGACAATGTTTCAAAGAATTGATAGTCAAGATCACATAAACTATTAGTGTTGCACTCCAACACAAATGGTTCATTATAGGATTGATTATGCACATAGAGTGAGAGTTAGTATAGTGCATATTTATGACACAAAAGGGGGCATATGATGTTGTGTTTAGAAGCTTGTGATGAACAAAAGGTTCTAGAGTGACAACATGATTGAAGGAGAAGATGGGCCAAATTATCGTATTCATGAAATAATTAGTGGGTTTGCATGAACCTTGATGAGAATTATGGTGTGTGAACTTTCATTGGAGTGACATACAATGATTGATTGTTTAAAGGTGATAGCTAGTGACATCTAGAAATACCTTAAGGAGGTTTCCCAATCACTAGGCTTAAGTTCTCCTAGTTCAACCCATTGAAGAGATCATATAGTCACATTAAAGATTGCAAGACAACATACAAGAATGTAGATGTCACAAATTATTATTCCTAAACTTAAATGTTGTTCCTTTAATGCATCAATTAAATTATTCCTTTAATAAATGCTCCTTGAATGCTCTAATAAGTTGAATGATTTTAAGATACAAATTCATGCCCAAATTAATGTCTTTAAACACCATTACATAAGAATTATCACACTATGCTTCATCACATCTTGGGAATAATTTGCAAGATGAGTATGGGGAAGGGTAGGACTATAGAATTTGCCTTTGGGATGGCACTCCTATGGACACTGGGTCTCCTATAGATGATCTAGATTATCAAGAGCTTAACGAGTATACAACTCCTCAAGGACATAAGAGAAAGACAGGGTGGAGAGTCCTAGGCTCACAATTGGTAAAAGGGCTAGTAAGGATAAGACCGTTGTCCTATCTAAGGATTCAGAGCTTAATAAAAAATAAGATTGATGGTTTTGAGGAAGAGCAAAAGAAACCCTAAAGGTTAATGAGTGTGCAAACAAGAAATCTCCTTCAAGATTGAACCTATGGTGGGTGTTCCTAATCCTTGAATATTGACTCCTACCCTGAGCATTGCAAGAGGCTTTTTAGTGTTGGTTGAGAATACCACTTCCTATCAAGAGCTTTTCGATATTCTAAAAATTGTCCAAGAAGATATGGATGCTCAACATATCATGACGAAATGACCTTTTGTGGAAATCAATAGGCTCAATTTGAAAATGGATAGGGTGAAGAAAAAGATTGGTGAGAAAACCCATTTGCAAAGGGAGGATGATAATTTAACATTTTGCAAGCCTAGGAAGTGGTATCGAAGATGAATAAAATTGAAAAAGATTTTGGTGAATTGAAAAATTCAAATACTATCAATTTGACTACATGCGAGAATTAGAAAAAGGAGCACCCAATTAGATTGTTTAGTCTTGTAAAAGAGCTCATGGCTATCAAGAATATTCTCAATAGAGTTGTCCAAGCTAGCCAATGTTCTATTCAAAATAGCACAATTGGCATTAAAATTATTATAGATAAACTAAAGGAGTTACAATAGAGCCAAGTAACTTGTGTGATCAAAGGCAATATGAGTCACAATGGAAAGGGTGAAAAGTTTGGTCCTAGCACCAAAACCAAAACAAGCAACAAGAAACCCTTTGAATAGGAGAAAAATGAGCTATTAGATTTTTCCAAGCTGCATGAAAATTTTATCAACAAGAAATGGAGGCTATTGAAATCCTTAAGAAATTGTAACTAACAATGTGTGTTAAGCCCTTTTTGGTTTTATAGGGCTTGTTTTTCCTTATTCTATGCTTTGTTAGGGTGGGATTTGTGTTTTGGTTGGGATTTTTCTATTTCTTAGCTAGTTGTAATAGGGTTTTATGGTCCCTTTTAAACTTGTTTTACCTCGTTTAATCAAAAATAATAATTACACTAAAAGTGTGGAAGGATGAAATAGGTAGGAGTTTGAAATTTTAAATGTGAATTTTTAAATTGTAAGACTAAATTTTGAAGGTAAAGTACAAGGATCATAAGCATGTAATATAAATATGGAATATTTGTAAACATGAGGAATATGTACACATCAAGATGCATAAAAAATAAGATGCAATTGATGCAAAATGTGAAAAAAGTGGTTAGACATGAATCATAAAAAATTAAAAAACTTATAATGATGAATAAGGTAAAGTAGAAAAGTATTAGGTAAATGATCAACCAAAGTAGAAACATAGGCAAAGGTAAGGGTATAAAAAAGCTTGCAAGGATGTGAAAGATGTAAATAAGCATAAAGGTATCAAGCAAGGACATGAGGTAGAAGAAAAAGTCCCAAAATTGGGGGAAGATAAGCTTGTACTGAAATATAGAAGGTGAAATGAGCATGTGAAGCACCAAAAACAAGGAATAATAAAGAAGTCCAAATTAGGCTCACTTAATAATATTTGAAGAACATCATCCAAATATTCTTGTAGTTTCATGAACTTTCAACGAGTTATTAGTGTAAATAAAGGAAACCTATAAGTAATAACAACTTGATTCACATTATCCTTCATATCATTTTCCTTCAAAAACCAATTGGATTTTAAAAATTGTAAGGGTAAGATGACTAAGATGATTACCCATATTTTAACATATTTGATGCTAAGTGTATGGTCTCAAGATTCTTCAAGTGTTCACACAAATCTCTAAAAGAGGGGAAGCTAATTAAACAAGCTACTTAAACACACATTTTTCTTAATAACTGAAAGGAATCCCTCAATTCTTTTGTAACTTTTCGTCATCAAATTTGTACTTTGTTTTACCAAACAAAGATTAAAATTATAAATGAAATAATCATTGATGGGTCCATTACTTTGTTTGGTGAAATTTGTAAGATCATTCACCATTATCCTCAAACCCAAATTGAAGTGAAAGAGAAATAGAAATGCAATATTTATCATCATGAAATTTTACTGAACTAGGAGATAATGAATAAAACCATTAAATAACATTATTCTTTGAGTTTTTTTAAAAACTACAAAGGTCCTATCAAAATATGTAAAATTTATGTAAGAAATTGTAAATGGTTTTATGTGGATATTTGGGTCACCCTTTGAATTATAGAGTTGAAATCAAGGAATGATAATCTTGTAATGGAGTGGATTTGCACCCCTTGAAAATTCCTCATTTACACCGCTTACCTTAGAAAACTCAAACCCAAAAATTATATTCCACCTCATCCATCTGCTTTCCACCCACTTGGCAGCTGTCTATATTGTTAGTGGGGAAATCTTAGTCAGGGAAACTAGCGCAATGCGTTGTTGTCCTAATAAGATTTCTGCCTCTAGAATCTACATAGATGTTACACTTCCCCATTAGCAATGAAGAGTAATGCCCCTGCACCCTTGACTGACCTCGAATGACTCTTTTGGGATTCTATTGAATCCAACTTCTTCATCTTCTACACAATCAATTCATCTTCTTGAACTATACTTGATCATACTTCACTTCTTGAGCACTCCACACTTCATTTCACAACACTTTCTCCATTGTTGAAGCTCCAAGGTTGGAACTCTACTGGTTTTTCTCCTCACGTTGTTGCGGCAACATTGGCATCACAAGGTTGTGAGCTTGCATCTTCCTTCACGTGGTTGAGGGCATCTTGGTTGGGAGGTGATATCCATTTTACTTAGCATTGTTGCTTGATTTATGTAGAATATTGTTGTTAGCATTGTTTGGTATTCTTCCTTTCAATGCTTTCCTTTATCATACTTTCTCTTCTTGCTATTCTGGTTGTCCATGGAGGTGGGAACACCCAAATGGGGGTTTGACTGTGGAAAGCCTTGAAGTAGCCCAACATTTTTCCTCGCTCTATTGTGTCTAGGTATTCATTCATGTGAAGCTTGCAAGAGGTTGGACCAACCGTACTTTTGATCTTCACCACCTTTTCTCCTTGTCAAACATTATTTCTTAAGTTAAAGTATTCTTCTTACTACTTCGGTAGTTTAGCCATTTCCTATTTTTCATCATTGCATATAACTATTTTTATTAGGTAGCTAGCACATTCCCTATTAGTCTTAATTGTACTTCATACTTTTTTGTCTATATGGACACCAGAGCTCAACTAGGATTCCAACGTGTCACACTATCATCCATCTTCTACACTGGAGTCCTCTAGCAGAGAGTTGGTTAGGTTATAGTCCAAACTTAGGAATCTACTAACCTAATTATCTAAACCTTTTGAGTTGACAGAAGGATAGTGGCAGATCAATTGCCCTTCTTTTTCACCCTCTTATAACATCAAACCTACCTTAAACAATCCCTTAGCATGGGGTAGATTAGGGCAGCTGATTGTTCTAGACTCTCCTGTGACCTGGGATCCTGAGCAATCGACCCCCCTCCTCTACAAATCTTAACAAGAAATAGAAATGTGATAACCCCAAGTGGTAATGATGTGTGTTATGGTGAGTTATAAGAAGCAGAGTCATTAAATTATTGTTGTCTATTTGGGTTGTAAGATTGACATCTCTTGTATGCATAAGAAATATTGGAGGAAGTATAATGAGGTTGTGAGGTAAGAGGTAAGGTCATAGATATGAATGGATGGATCATATCATGATAAATATTAGTCTTGATGTGGGGAGGGATGCAATATAGGAATGAGTCACACTTTGAGAGGGAGAATAGTATGGGACATATGAATAGGCAGTGTAACCCTAGTTTCTATGTGGATATGAGAATGAGTTCTATACTAGACACTAGAGGGAATGGATTCACTAAAAAATTGTATGGTGGATGGGACAAATGAATAGGTAGTGTAACCCTAGTTTCTATGTGGATATGAGAATGAGTTCTACACTAGACACTAGAGGGAATGGATTCACTATTTGAACTAGTCATTCATCGGGAGGTCAAGAAATTGTTATTAGCAGGAATCATATTCCCAGTGCACCACTCAATGTGGGTCGCCAATCTCTTCCCAATTCAAAAGAAAAATAGAGAAACAAGGTTGTGTGTTGATTTCCGAAAATTAAATAGAGCCTCTGAAAAGGACAATTATCCTTTGCCATCACTCAATAAGGTTTTACAAATTGTCAATGGTTCACAGATGATGTCCTTTTTGGATGGATATTCCGGGTACAACCAAGTACTTGTGGAATATGAAGATAGACTGAAAACGAGATTCACAACAAAATGGGGAACCTTTGCTTACAAGAGAATGCCCTTTGGTTTAATTAATGTAGGAGCCACATTTTAGAGGGCCATGGACATCACCTTTAGAGATTTAATTGGAAAATGTATATTTATCTATATGGATGATCTGACAATGTTTTTGAAGAAGAGAGAAGACCATATAGAAGACTTGAGAGAGGTATTTTAGAGGTGTCAAAGGTATGGGATTTACTTAAATCCAAAGAAATGCATATTCGGGGTCATTAAGGGCAAGTTATTGAGTCATTTGATCATTGAGAAGGGGACATTAATTGATTTTGAATGCATAGAGGCAATTTCAAGGATCCATTTGCTTACTAACCAAAAGGAATTGAGATCTTTCTTTGGAAAGATCAATTTTGTCAGAAAATTTATCACCGGTTTTTCCAAGATAGTAAAACCCTTAAATGAAATGTTGAAAAAGGATGCCAAGATGGAATGGATGTCACCAATGGAGAAAGGCTTTGAAGAAATCAAGCAGGCCATACCTGATGCTCGTGTCTTAGTCCAGACTATACAAGGCCTTTCTACTTATATTCCTTTGCATCAGAGCATTCTTTTGCTGCAATGCTTACTCATAGAATAGAAGAGAGAGACGGGCATCCCATAGCTTTCATGAGCTCACCTCTTAAGGATGTACAATTGAGGTACCCTAGTATTGAAAAGTAGGCCTATGCATTGATAAATTCCATCAAAAAATTCAAACAATATATCTTGAGGAGTAAATTTTTTGCCATCATTCCTGATGCAGCTATCAAAACACTCTTAATACAAAATGAGCTAGGAGAGAGAAGAGGAAAGTGGGTCACCACTATCCAAGAATATGATATCAAGTTGCAACCGATGAAGCTAGTCCGTGGGCAAGCTTTAGCTCAGACAATGGCCATTGAAGGGCTCGACCTAGTACAATAGACATATGTATTGATTGACACCTCCTTAGATGAATGGTATTATGACATCACCACATATCTGATAAATCACAAGAATCATACACAAATGAATCCAACACAGAAGCGATAATTCAGGCTCAAGTGCCAACGCTATATGCTGCAAGGATCAATACTTTATAGAAGGAATCATGAAGGAATTTACCTAAGGTGTATAGGAAATGATGAAGCTAAAAGAATGATGGAACATTTCCACTCTAAGTTCGGGACAGGTCATGGAGGAAGTCAGGCCACAACTTACCAAATTTTAAGAGGAGGGTATTATTGGCCCTTTGTTTTCAAAGATGCATATGAGCATGCCAAAACCTGCCACACCTACCAAATTATTGCAATTCGTGAAAAGAACCCTGCCATGCCACTACAACCAATCACATAAGTGAAACCATTCACGATGTGGGGACTTGATTTCATTGGTATGATAAATCCACCATCTTTAGCACAACACAAATATATTTTGACTGCAACTAATTATTGCACGAGATGGTATGAAGCACAAGCATTGAAGGATTGCATGACATATATGGTAATCAAATTCTTAGAACATATCATCACTAGATTTAGTTGTCCCAAGGCTTTGGTATGTGACAATGGTAGATGCTTTCACTTCCTTGAAGTTTTCCAACTAGGCATTCGACTACGAGATCACTTTGAAATTTTCTTCAAACTATTACCCCTAGGGTAATGGGTTGGCAGAGTCCACGAACAAGAATTTTCTTAATGTAATCAAGAAGTTGTTGGGTCAAAATTTGAGAGATTGGCATTCTCAACTTAGGTTTTCTCTATGTGCAAAAAAAACAAGAGCCAAGAAGTCATTGGGAACCTCTCCATATCACTTAGTCTATGGACAAGACCCTGTTTTTCCCATTCAACTGAGGATTCCAACACTAAGATTTATGCAAGAGTACCTAGACCCAGAAGACAGAGTCCAAATTCATTTTTCACATCTCTTATTACTAGAAGAACAGAGAGATCAATTTCTCAAAAAATTCGCAAAACATCAAGGGGTTGTTAAATGATGGCTTGACAGACGTGCAATGACAAAATCCTTTAGAATCTCCAACCTAGTCCTTTATTGAGATAAAGCTCATTAATGAAGAGGGGATCATGATAAATTTGATAACTTGTGGAGAGGACTGTATCAAATTGCCAAGATATTGGGAGAGAATGCATTCAGATTGAAAACTTTGATAGGAGAGGACATCTCATTGCCCATTAACGGGTGATTTCTGAAACACTATTTCCAACCCTGAGTTCCTAGGTGGGACTCATCTGTACACAGTTAGATTAGATTTCTTTGCTTAGTTTAGTTGTTGCTTTAGTTTATTTTTCTTTGTTTCCTTATATTAGTTTGCTTTTGTTTTGCTTTAGGGTTAGATTGCTTAGGTTAGTTTTGAATGAGGGTTTCCCATTTTGCGAGAAAGGTGGTGTTGTTTACACACACTCTGGATTGACCTTTCCAAGGTATGTTAGGACTATTCCTTTGATAAATATTTTTGGAGAATCTTCAAATCCTAGATTAATTATTTCTAAAGTATCTTAAGGTTAAGGTTAGTGCTTGACTGGAAAGGAAATCATCTATTGTGTCTTGACACTAAGTCTTATAGTTATTATATTTTTCACACTTAATGAATCCTCTAAGTCATTATGGTATCCTAAGTGAAGTCATGGCTAAATAAAAAGTCTTGCTTTAGCACCACTATAATGCTCAAACCTAGGCGAGCTTCATTGCTTACAAGCCAAAGTGTGGAAATATGTGAAAAGAAAAGAATATCAAAATGAACTAAAAGAAAAAATAGGAAAGATCAAAACACTTGGCTTTTGGGTGTGTGGACATCTCTGTAGGTGTACACTCAATAACAAAGAAAATAAAATAATAAATCACCGGAAGTAGAGCAATCTCTGTGAGATTAGCAAATCATCTATTGTGTCTTGACACTAAGTCTTATAGTTATTATATTTTTCACACTTAATGAATCCTCTGAGTCATTATGGTATCCTAAGTGAAGTCATGGCTAAATAAAAAGTCTTGATTTAACACCACTATAATGCTCAAACCTAGGCGAGCTTCATTGCTTACAAGCCAAAGTGTGGAAATATGTGAAAAGAAAAGAATATCAAAATGAACTAAAAGAAAAAATAGGAAAGATCAAAACACTTGGCTTTTGGGTGTGTGGACATCTCTATAGGTGTACACTCAATAACAAAGAAAATAAAATAATAAATCATCGGAAGTAGAGCAATCTCTGTGAGATTATAGAGATAACCTCGTCGAGGCTATGGATGCTCGCTGGCAGCAAGGCTCTATCCAAGGATGCTTTTGGAGTTAAGACAAATTACACAGCGTGCCATGATGGAACCAAAGAGTCATGTTGGTCTTAAGAGGCGGAAATAAACGCATTTGCACACACTTGTAATTGTAGGATAAAGGATCTTGATACAGTTTAGGATTTCTCTTTCCTTTTGAGTATTCTTCTTAGGGGTCATCCCACAATAATGGATTACACTTTTTGGCCAAACTTGACATTGAAATCAACATTTTTAGAGAAAACTTCACTTTTTAACACTTATAGTAGGTAAAATATTAGGAATTTGAAAATGATGTAAACTAGTGATTTGTGAGATTTCTCCTATAGATTTTAAATGTATTTTTTTTTAAAAAAATTGAAATTAAATTGTAATTTTTTTGTGTCTCCATTGATAACTAGTTTTTAATAGTAAACAACATTTTTAAAAAGTGGTGTGTACTTCGGCAAGTATAACCTTTTTTCTACAAAGGATAAAACTATAATTCTTTTGAATTTAGGTTGGTAACATAAGTATCTAGGGCTTTCATTTTGTTTCATAGCATTTTGTTCAATAATTTTCTTTTAATTAAGTTTTGAAGTCAAAACATTTATAATTTAGACATAGGTGCACTTCGGCACGCATAAATTTTTTGGTATGTATTGAAATTCAATTTTTCTTTTTTTTGTTAGAACGAGGACATCAATACCTAGTGGATATATATTTTTCAATTTTTTTCCCTCAAATTTACTATTTTTCCACAATGATTTTTCATCGAACTTGACATTCAGTGAAAAACCTATGTACAGTAAAACTAAAAAATAAAAAATAAAATAAAAATAAAATATATTAAATTTATAGTTGCTGGAAAGCACGTTTCAATCACTACAATCATCCAATTTGGTTTATCAAGTTGACTCCATTTGCACCTCCTTCCCAAGCTTCGATAGTAAAAAAAATGCATAAATTTTGAAATGGTGGAGGGGAAGGTAAAAAAAGGGGGTTCATTAGAAGGGGGGTGGTTCATTCAAACCCCCTTCATTAGAAGGGGTAAACCATTTCAATTTTTTTGATGAGCATTTCTAATTATTCTTCGTTCGAAAAATTGTAACCCACTATTGTGGGTTTACCCTTAGCCAAGGGGTAAGTTAGTTAGAATTAATTTAAGATTCTGGGTTTGAAGTGGGTACTATCTTTGGAATGTTCAAGAACATTCCCCACGTGGAGTCGCTAGATATTGTGACCTTTTCACACATTGCCCCATTGCAAATGGGAACCCCCAATAGTTTTCTTTTCTAGGGTTTTTCCTTGGCATAATAATTTCATGAAGTCATTGCTTTGAGAATTTAGAGATAGAGTTTTTGAGAGTTATTCAAGTCAAGTGGAGAATCCAAGCCTAAAACAATGCCTAAACATCATAGAAGTGCTCAAAAGGTCTGGAGGACGAGGATCGCCCGTGCTTTGGGTCAATTTTGACACTTCTTATTTTTTAGGGATTTTTGCTTTTTTGTTTTTTCTATTTTTGGCACTTTTGGACCAATCTGAACTTCCTATTTTTTAGGGAAAATTTTGCTTTTTCTATTTTTAGAAAGTTCAACATCCCACAGGTCATGGGGTCAACGTTTCCATTTTTAGAATTAAAATTCAGACCTCCATAATGAAAAATCAACGAAAAATCAAGAAAAGCATGGAAAAGCAATGAAAAATCTAGGAAAATCAATGTGAAAATTAGAAAAATCAATGAAAAATCAACAAAAAATCAACCGAAAGGCAAGTAAAAAGCAAGAAATTCATGGTGAAAATTGGCATAATTCTAGAGAAATGCACCTAAGGATGATGTCTGGAGTGCTTTCAAGTCCGCCATTAGAAGAGTAGGAAATGGAATGAAGTCTTCGAAGTCCACCAAGGAGTGTAAAGGAATTAGGAAAGTTCACCATGGAGAGAAGGAGAATGTGGCAAATAAGACTTAAAGTTCACCACAAGGGAGATGGCATACAATTTATGAAGTCTGCCATCAAGATGAAAGGAAAATGCAAAGTCCGCCATACCAAAAAGAGGATGTGCAAAGAAGTTTATAAACTTTTCCCTTGCCATGGAAAGAAAGACTCAAAGTCCTCCTCACCTCTTAACATGGAAAACTCACTCTAATGTCTGCCTAGCATATGGAAAACAAAGTGTAAAGTCCTCCATAGAGAATGATGAGAATATCAAGCTTGAAACAAAGTCTGCCTAGCCTCTTAGAGAGAAGATTATGAAGTATGCCCTTGGACTAGGAAGAGAAGAAGGCAAAACATCTTCAAAGTCCGCCTAGACACTGAATGGAATTTGGAATGAAGTTTGGGAAGTCCGCCATAGGCATGGAAGGAAGATTATGAAGTTCGACCCAACATTTGGAAGAAAATATTCGAAGTCCACTATGGAGAAAAGAAGATGTGGAAATAAATTAATAAAGGCCGCCTTTCATTTTTCACGGAAAGAAGTATAGAAAGTTTGACCCACCTTGGAGATAATGAAGTGAAAAGAAATTCACAAAGTCTGACCTTAGAAGAAGCATGTCCAGAGCACTCCAAAGTCCACCAATGCTTGATGAGGAATGTCAAGACAAAGCTAAAGTCTGCCCAGGCTAAGAGGAGAAAAGTCTAAGTGTTAGAAAGTTCGCCCACAAGGAGGACATGGCAAAGAAGTTTGGAAGTCTGCCTTGGCTTAAGGGAAGAAATCAAAATGACATAAAATAAATAAATACTTAGCCATGGGTAAATTAAAATGGCCAAAAGATTAAAACGGGTTGAAAACTTAAATACTTTGGATATTTATTTCCAACACTAAGAATTTTTTATTAAAAATGTTCAATGCCTAGAGGAAAATGGAGAATGGAAAATAAACATCAAATTTTGCCTTAGACAAAATGAAAATTCGCCATGATTAAATCCAGAGGTTGGAAAATAAAGAATCTACACATAAAATCTTTATTATTTTCCAACACTTATCCTGCCACTATTGAAATGTTGAAATGTGCCACTATTTGATTGATTGCTTTCTTGATAATTGTTAGTTCATGTATAGAAAACTTGGGATCAATTCTATCCCCATATTACAATCTGAAAACTATCATTAAATCGTCTCAAGAATTAATATTGTTTTTTGGAAAAAATGGTATCATTATTTAGCACTTCCTTTTAAGCAATGCATAGATAATCTCAGCATCAGATCCTCATCATAAATATCATATTCATTTGTAGTATTGATGAAGTGCCTTATGTGGTCTTCCCTTGTCATTGCATTGCTACCTATAAACCTAGGAATCTTTCCTCTTATTCCATTATGGATTGAGTTTGAATAATTAAGGATATTGAAGAAATCCAATTATTTGTACCTTTCTTCTCCCAAAGGCTACCCAAAATAGAAAAGCTTTGAGCTTGTCATCTAAATGGATGCCTAGGATTTGGTATGTTTCTGAATTGTTGATTGTGTTATTGTTGATTATACTATTGTTGGTGTTGATTATGAACAATTGGAATATGTTGTTGGTTTATGTTTTTCTCTAATTGATGTTGATTATGAACCTAATTAGGTTTTGTTGTTAGGTTGCTTTCTTTTTGATCAAGTAGAGTCTATTATTGATCAATTTTAGCTTGGAGTTCCTCTATTCTTCACGTAACATGACCTAATAAATCTAATTCCTCATTTAGGACTTTTTCTCTTTCTTCATGACCTAGATGCATCTACTAATATGCATCATGAAGAGGTCCTTGTGATCTAGTAAGTGAAACTCAATGTTGATTAAGATCATTTTTATCTATTTTTTGATCTAGCACGTCGTATATCCTCATATTTGCGTCCCTATATCTCTCTTTGCTTCCTTTAAATCAGCTCTTTAATCATTTTTTTGCACATCATAATCATTTTTATTCATTCTCCCTCATGTTTTAATCAAGTTATTAGCTAATTCCTTTGAAGTCTTCTAATATTGACATTTTAAAACTATATCACTTCTTGTAGATGTACTTACTTGATCTTGATCATTTGATCTGGAGGATTCACCAAAATCTTTAGCTTTCCATATGTTGTGGTGATTCCTTGTACAGGAAATGAAGGCCACCTCTTGTGCTAATTTGTATCCAGATTGTTTTCTTCTATCCATGACATTTTTTTAAATGACTTACTTTCTGGGTTGATTGAGACAGAGTCACAACTCTTTGATTAAAAGAGAAAAAAATTCTTCTTTTCATATCAATTCTATTGCAATCACACTACCACTTCAAAAAATTAATGGTTACAAAATTGTCTACCCCAAATCATTAGAGCTTCAAGATGATATGTTGATTAAAACCATGACTAGCAATGATAACATTGAAACTATTAATTCAAAATCCTAGAACATAATCTAACCTTCAAGGCTAAGGGATGTCTTTAGGAAGTTAAAACCAAGGTTCATTAATAGAATATGAAGGGTTACAATTCAATAAATGAGATTGGATAAGCTCTCTTACACTTTAGGTTCAACTTAAATCTTTGAGGGTGTTCCTAGAGGTATCATAAATAAGATTGAAGGTACTAAAATATGGTACAAGGTATGACATTTATATTTGTATCCAATGAAAAATTAACCCCAAAGGTTGCAATTTGATTAAAGGCTAACTAGCCACACAAATAAGCTCTTATATACTTGATATTGACATCATTAGAAAGTACAAGATGAGGGTGGACATGCTTCACAAAATTATTTTGAACATTAAAGATCACAAATGATCTTTTCTTGTTTAGAATTTTAAATCATGAACTACACAATAAATTAGAACTAGTTCTAAACTATGATTTGTTCTTTTCAATGTGTTTGGTCAAATTAAAATTTTATTCTCAAGGACCAATTGTTATTCCCTGGGTCACAAAGTCATAGTTTATTAAAGGAAAAATTAACAAACTAGAACATACAAGAATACATCTCAACATAAAATACATTACATGGAAGATACCAACAAGAAAACATATTTAATCATAAAACATCATACTATAAAAATACATGTGCAATGCAAAAATGAACTTTGGGAGGTTTACAATGTTTCAAAAGTGATGATACATTTATCAAATTTGCAATATACTCATACCAACAAGTGTGGTAAGAGGAAAGCATAATCCAATATTATAAATTTCCTTGAAAAATCATAGATGATCTTGGAGACATTCGATTTTGGATACTCTTTGTAGTATTTTGACTTGGATATGCTTGAAACCTTCACCAATCTCTTGAAGAATTAGATATTTTTCATTTGGAACCCTAGACTAAGCACAACACTTGTGGGATTCATTGAAAACAAGAAATAAACAACCCCTTTAAAGCAAGAGACAGAAGAAATCATGGATTTAGTGTGTGGGGATTGCACAAATCTATGACACCTTCAAAATGAATGGTTAAGATCAATCAAGGGTGGAAATGGGTGAGAAGAACTTCAATGACCTACATTAATGGTGACATGGCCATCCTTGTTGTTTGCAATTGGATCTTCATGTGAAATTGTGCATTTAAGTTAAACAATGAGTTTTTTGGGTAATAATGGGAAAAATGATGGTTGTAGAATCAAATCTAGTTTGAATGGAGTGATGGGTGAGTCATGGGAGCATGTAAGATTGACATGTATTTGGGTCTAGAAGGGACATCAAAACTAGGGTTGAAAATAAAGAGGAAGTTGATACATTTGAAAAAAGAGATGTGTGATTTGAAGTGGTAAGAACCAAGTGGTAGAAGGGAACATGGAATGGGGACCACATCAAAATAATTATGTGTTGATAGGAACTAGGCACCAAGACTCAAGAACGGGTTGGGTTTTGAGAGGGTTTGTGGTCTTGCAAAGTTGGGGAGAGTATAGCTTGTGAGGATCAAGACTTTTTATGGACTTAGAACATGGGGATGGATCTCTAGAGGTGCAAGGTTCCTTCGGATCCTTGGGGTCCAAAGGGAACATAGGAGATTGAGTGGTGGGTTAGAAGAAAGAGGGATTTAGGATAATCAAGGATTTGGGATGATCATGGATAGGACCTCAAAAGGGAATTGGGAAAAAAGACAACGAGCAAAATCAAGACCAAGAAAAGGAGAAAGGAAAGAATCAATTCCTGTGTATTAGGATGACGATATGATGATTGTGTATTGGGGTGGATCTCTAACTATAAAGGAAGAGGAGGGGAAGTTTGGGAATGGAGTCTAAGAGAGATTGAGAATTGAAGGGAAAGTGAACTACGAGGTTTAAGAAACAAGGTATACTTTGCACTAGGGACATGGTGACAAGGTCCTCTTAGAGGTCTAGGCTCCAAGGGGATAGGGTAAGAGAGTTGGGATCTTGTGGGTCCTAGAATTTTTAAAGTTTGGGGCAATACATTTAGAAAGAACCAAGGCTTTGTGGGGATTGGGAACCTCTAGATAGTGTCCCTTGGTCAAAACATCATTGGTAGACCTAGGGCTTTAGGAATCATAAGAGAAGGCTATAAAGGAGGCAAGGACTAAGGTTCTAATAAAAGCTAAAACTTGAGATCTAGTCCACTTGTCTGAATCTTGCCCAAAATAATACAACCCAAGGACATGGAACATAAGCTAGATTAACACAAACAAACACATATTTTTTAATTAAATACTTAACCTCGACAACACATGAGGGATCTTAACAGGGATGATCTGGGAAAATTTTGGGGAAAATATCACAAAATGGGAAAGGACTTAGATTGCATGTAACATACCAATTGTTCAACGAAAGTAAATTCACTATGTTTTAACCTCAAGTAAATAATCTATGTTTAAAAATCATAGAAAGAAAAAAATTCTTATAATTTAAAGACTATATGCACATCTGAAATGACACATATTCCAAATGTTCCATTTACATTTATAATCGAATATTACAATCTTTCCAACACAATGACATACATAGAATCTCAAGATAACATCTCTTTCAACATTATAACTTCCATAGAAATGGATATAAGTGATTAGGCATAGCTCCTTTGAGCTTTATTAGCAATAGTAACAAACAGTCCAAGAAATCCCTTGCAAATCTTGGCCACCAACTGATGAGGAGAAGAATCACTCAAGCGCTTTTCCACCAACCATGGACTCAAATGTGGTCCCCTGCACATCTGCCACATATGGCAAGATGGCCCTACCTTTAGATGAATATATTGTTTGGAAAAACCCATAACAAATAGCCTTCCTAAGCTTACTGTTGAGTCTTACAAACTAGAACCTAATCATACGATAGCTACAACTATGAGTATGAAAATCCTAGAGTAGAATGTTTATAGTAGATCACAGTGAACTGACAGTGTAAACAATGGCTACTTACAATACTTTGGCCAAGTTTTCATATAAAAGTGTCATCTCTTTACCCACTACCCTAGCTCGATTTGGTTAATGACCATTCATGTACTATGTACAGGCAATTCCCTTCTGAATGTAATCTTTAACCCCAAGAACAACCTATTTCCTCTATATTATACTAATCATAGGAAATTCCCTTCTTAAGGTAATCTTTAACCCCAGGAACAACCTATTTCCTTTATATTGTACCACTCATAGGAAATTCCTCACAATAACTCTCACAACTCTCCACAATTAAACTCATCTCAAAATAAGAATATTTTAGGTAAAAAGTAGCATAATGCATGTGAATTATGCATCCAAATGAGGTATTCCTCTCCCCTATTTATACAGAAATATGAGACTTAGCTGCCTACAAACAAGCTATGATGAATGACACTTCTCAACTTATAAGATCAACTCAACAACTAAACTCAATGGGTGGCAGCATTTTAATATAATACTCATCAAAACATAGTAGCAAGTCGATTAAAATAGAGACAACAAGAATGTGTTCTAGAAATGCAAGGTGAAAGATCAAACAGGTCGACTCATTTAATATACCAACTTCTATTTGACTTGTTCTCCATTTTACTTTTTATATTATCGTTGAATAGAGCTTAACAATTTAGACTTCTATTTACAATGCAGTTTCATATTTTGGCACCACCTAAAGCCTTCTATCATGCTTTTGGTGTTTGTTGTTCTATGAACAAGTCAATGTTTAAATGCACATTCCAATATCTCTTATTACTCTTGACTAAGTCTCTTATATATTGTGTTGTATTTGCAAGCTTGACAATGCATATTAAATGATTGTTGCACTGCCTTCAAAGTGTGTATTATTGTTGCATTATCATTTATATGTATTGAGAACTATATTTCATCTAGTATGCACTTTATTACTTAAAACAACAATGCTGTATTTAAACATATCACTTATCAATAATAATATATATTTATATATATCCACACACACACACACATATTAATCAACTCAGAAGTTTATCAAAAGTATCTTTTGATATTTTAAATGCATATATCATACTACCATAATTCACGGATTGATAATGCATATATATTTATATATACATATATACATATTAATATGCTCGTATGGATGTGTCTATTTTTGTCAATACATATGTGCACATTAATATATATCTATATATGTGTATATCATATATATTTATATATAATTGCCTTGATAATTGAATCATATATATAAGTAACTATATTGGTCGTTTTATAAATACAGGAAGTGCATATATATTTACAACTGATCGATTAATTATAACCACATAAAGAAGAACTCACATAAGGAAAGAGACTCAAACAAATCATAATCAATCAAGAAACCAAAGAATAAAACCAAAGTCATTCAATTCAAGAAAACAACCTATCTCAACCAAGGACGACTTATTGAATACACCAAATACTAAGGGGGGGTGAATTAGTATTCTGCTAGCAACCTTAAATATTAACCATCCAATTATTAATCCACATTTAACAACAATAGTAAACCAAAACATAAAAGAGATCATAACACATTGACACCAGGAATTTTACGTGGAAACCCCAAAATGGGAAAAACCACGGTGAGGATTAACTCACAATATATTATAACTGGTTATAAGATATTACAAGGCTCACTGTCCTTGAAAGGTTGACTGCCTGAATACAAAATATGAGAAATTGCCAAGATACAAAAGATGTGGCTCACTGCCAAAACTGAACTGAAGAAGTGCACCTACAAACTATTGAAAATAGTTTCAATTATATGCTCTAGAAATATCAAACTTTTGCTTTGTCTGCTAGTGTACCAACACTATTAGAACTTCACACAATTATAGTTGGCACATCATTCATATATTACTGATTTATCTTCTCTTCACCACATGACCATCATATATACATAGTCATAACTTCCTTTATCAATTACGTCAGCCTAATTGAGGTAACACCCAAAATTTAAAATGTCTTTTCGGCTTAATACAAAGTTCCTTTTTGGCAGACAAAACAAAACGTGTTATCCAAACATTAGGTTAGCTCGAACCTAAAGAGAAACACACTCAAGATAAACCTTGTTTACCAAAAGAGTACCAAACTTCAGTCACTTAGATAACTCAACCGGATCATACAAACATGCTGGAAAACTTTCTTATACCTGTAACTAACACTCCTAAGTAACATATCAAAAACTCATAGAATTCCCTTTTGCTGAGAAGGCGTCTGGAGCAAGATACCAGATCCACATAAACACATAGATTACTTAGTCAGTTACCAACCAATGTTGGCATCAATGACAACAAACCTAGAGGGCATCTTCTTCATTCTTCTAACAATCTTCCCCTTTGTCATTGATGGCAACATGTGCCAAAAAGAGAAAAAAGTGAAGTTTACTTCAAAATAGAGATTATGTTCAACTCCCCCTATCATATATTGTACAGAACCAAACATAATATAATTTATACACACTCTTCTCCTCTTCTCTTTTCCTCTTCACTTCTCCTCTTCTCCCCCTTTGATGTCAAGGACAAAGGACAAGGGAAAAACTTCAAATCAAGAACTGGGGGCACCTTGTAACTCCTTGAGATTCACTTCCCACACAGGATTTCCATCATCCGAGACTCCTTTTACCTTGGAAAGGTTTTTATGCAGAGATTCTATTTCCACCAGGCATTCCTCTCATTCTAGAGTGGATGGAGCAATGTTTATTTTCTCAAGTTTTTTTGCTCCCATCAGTGCATTTGATATAGTAACATTTATGGACATAACTAGATCTCAAAGCTAGGCATATCATCTCATAGCCTTTTCCTTCTTCCTTTTCAAGATGAAAAACTTATTTTGAAGGTTTGCAATAGAAACACACCTAACATAGTTTCTATCACCAAAAATCTTATAATCTTTTAAGATATCTACAAGTTGAGACTCAATTGAGTCCATTAGATATTTGACTATTCGGGTGGCTTCCAACCATTTCATGCAATAAATAAATAGCACTTGAGCTTCCTCATCACATTCTCTTACCTCTTTCAAAGTTTGCACAGCCTTGTCATGTGTAACAATACACTTATCTTACAAAAACAACAACCTCTTCTCTAAAAAACTCCACTTCTTTTGTGGTCTACATCTTAAGATTAGATGTGTACTCTTTAACATAATCTACTATAAGCCTCAAATTTACAATCGAATCTAAAGAGTTTTTCAAAGTAACACCCAAGGCTGTCTCTTGTAGAGCTTTGATAGCTTCATTTTCAACTCATTACCCTTTTGATATGACTCTGTAGCCTCCTGTGTGATAGAGCTGATAAAAGTATTACTTAGCTTCATTCTGTCACTCAGTGTAATCTTTATCAAATCCACATAACCTGGGTGAGATGGTAGCTTGACTAGTTGTGCTGGAAGCACATGTTGGATTATAGCTTGTCTAGAAAGAAGACCTTTAAGAGTATTTCCGAATGAATCTCCAGATGGCTTTGATGGTTTAGGGTCTTTGTAAATTTCACCTTCAGTTGGAATGGATTTCTGATCTTCTTCTTTCTTCTTTATATTTTCTTCTTTTTCTTTTTCTTCTACTGAAGACTTTTCAGAGGACTTTTCTCTGTTTTCTTTCTCCCTTCTATCATCATCATCCTTGTCTTTATCTTTCTCTTTGTCTATACTTCCTTCATTTTCATCTTTGTTATTCTCTTCCTTGTTCCCAGTGGATTCTTGATGTTCTCTCTTTTCATCAAATTGGTATTTATGTGATCTTCAGACCTTTTATTGGTAGTTTCTTTTGTGTCCATCTGGGCGATAGGGATCTCTTAAGCACTAAGTGACTCATCAATAGTCTCCAAGATTGGGTTATCCATAAATTCTACAATAGTAGCATGTTCCTAAGTCTGAGCAGTGTGAGACAAAGAATTGGTTCTTGTCCCAAGGTTCCTTGATAATTGCGTGATCACATCCTGAGTTTCTTGCCTTACTTTTTCAACACATTCTTCTTCCTTAGTCGTTAACATATTGACTCTCTACTTGAATCTAAACAATATAGAACAATCTCAACAAATTTGTAGCTTCTATATTAGAACAAGTTGAACTAACAGATTTTAAGGCTTCACTTTGCATCTTGTCTTCAACATTTAAAGCTTGTTGCCTTCTAAGTACTAATTCTTTCTGCACACTTTCAGTAACCTTTGACTATATGGTATCCATATTTATGTTACAGATAACTATGTACTGAGCAAAAGCATTTATGATGGTTTATTTTCCTTCATCACTAACTTCATCATATAACTTAGCAGTTGGCATAAGATCATTATCAATCAAGCGATTTACCAAGTTTCCAAGAACCAAGGTGGGATGATCTCTTACTAGAAGAGAACTAGGCATATTTTCCATAGGATTAGATGAGCCTTCTTCATTCTTCTTTGCATGTACATGAATTCAGTAAGTATCCTCCTCTTCTTCCGACTCTTCATCTGTGGAGACAACAATACTGGTTTTTGCTCCTTCATCGGAGGTACTACTTTTGTTTCTTTTCAATTGATGCTCCTCTTTTAGACCAAGTGCAATTTATTCCTCATCAATATCACTCAAATTCCTTTTCCTATGATTTTTTTCTTTCACTCTTCTTCTACCTCCTGAAGTAGCAAATGGTGCAACAATAGGTATGTCCTTCTTAGATGCCTTGGTACTGGGACCGGTAGGGGCAACTAACATTAACAAATGTAGGGAAACTTTATTGTTTTCTTTTCCCTTTCACAACATTAGCTATACTGGGTGCAGTAAAGCTGGAAATAGGTGTTGGTGTAGCACTAGAAGATAGCCTTCCTAATTTTTTGGGTTTAGTGAGTAAATCCGCAGATTTGGATTTCCTTTCATCAAGGACCTCCTTCAATTGTTCTATTTCATCCTTAGTGTATGCTATGTCTCGGAAGAAAGCTTCAACTTTCTTTCTTCTTTTAGATGTTGTAGGCTCCAAATGAATTTCAGTAGATTGAACTCCTCATATGTACTGAGCCTAGGTAGAGAGGGGTGTTTAGGACTTGCAAATAGAATCTCAATGCACCTTTTAGCCATTTCCTCTTCAATCTCATATCTCAGAGGTTCAATCTAATGAATTCTAGGTTCTATAGCCTCAATGATGCGTTCATTGGTAGATACAATAAATGCTATCTCCTCATTCTTTTTCACCAAACTCCTTGGAATCCTATTTCTTTCATGCATTTCATTATGAAAGACTACAAAGAAAGTAGTTAGGGCATTGTTTTGTGCCCTAAAATCTCCTAAACTACGTAAATGATAACAAATTTGATGAGCAACCAGTTTGGTATTGTCACATATTATGTTCTTTCTTCTAGGTAACTCCCTTTGAAAATGGAATAAAAAAAAAGCAACTAAAGTGTTGAACTTAAAGACATGTTTCTCTACCTTTGTCATACTCATGTTTTCCATAAGTTGCAATCTCAGCAACTCACAAAGATCAAAATTCTTCCCATTCATCACTAGTTCATAAGCTGTATGAATTGCCATGGTCGATACTAAATTTGCTTTGTTCGTTAAGTAAAATTTTTTCCCAATCATAATGGAAACATACCTGATGGTAGGATTTTTGATAGACTTCATGGTTAAGGCTCTCCCATCAATCTTGGCACCAGTTAACCTTGTATCCTCATCATTCTTCACTTCCTTTAGAACTGGAATGGTGCCAGTGTCACAAAGACCAATAACAACTCAAATCACTTCTTTGTTGATAAGCCTTGGTTCATTTATCCATACGATATTACTGTGAACCCTACTGAGGGCCATCTTGACATATTTTGCCTCACTTCACTCTCACTTGAGAAGTTCAGAAACCAATTCCAATCATTTAGCTTCATTCAAACTAGGTTTTCATATTTTGCTTTGAGTAGTAAGTCATTAGTTAACTTATTGTCCCATAAATCCTTCAGCTCTTGGTGATCAAATTCTTTGAGATTTCCATGAATGTATGTTATTGGATCTTCAGTAGGTAGCACATGACTCAAAATGTGCAAGAACGCACCCATTGGATCATTTTCATAAACTTTCCATCAACATCTTCTAAACTTTTGTTAGGGCCTCTTGGAAATTTCCACAACCGTAGGAGTGGCCATATTTTCAAAGAAACTTGAATAAACTTAACAAAGTGTTCCTTCAACTTTCAATAACCATAGAATTTAGATAAAAGAGAATACCTTCTTCCTCTTGCCGAGAACTAGGTTTTTGATGTACGATGCTTGGAATCGCCTTCAATCTCACTTCAGCTTGCACTACTTCTTCCAATTTGTTCAAGTGTGCTTTTCCTTTATTTAGTCTCTTAATTTATTCTTTACAAATCTTTCCCTAATTTTGCATTTATTGCTTTTCAACTTTAAAGTTGTCATCCACTTGTGAAATGCACTGTAAACTAGGAAAAAAACTCCCCAATTCTTTTGTTTCACTTGTTTTTTGCTAGAATTTCCTCTATAGCCTTCAAAATGAAGATTCACATCACATATCCTTGTGTCGTCAAATGACACCTAATATATCAGGGGATTGTTAGATTTTTCTGTGATTGCTCCCCTTGAAGCCAATACTAGGTTCAGTTCTTAGAAGAGGTATCTGTATTGGATGCAAATATAAGATTGTTTGATTCATCCTTGTTCTTAGGTTCTTCCTTCTTTCTGCAAATCTTTACCATTGATTTCCTTACTTCTTTGAGGTCTACTTTGTTCATAGGTTTTTTCTTCTATTCTGGATTAGGTTTTTTCCAACTTTGCTCCTACAAAATTTAGAGATATGTCTTGGTTTGTTGCAAGTGTAGCACATAGCGTATCCTTGATCAAACAAATTTGCATTTCTCCTTGACCTGCACTGATTAGAATTGTGTCCAAAGATATTGCATGTGTAACAATAGCCTTCAAAAGATTGAATCCTGTGATTGGTATTAAACTTGTTCATCATCATTTGGCTCCTACATTTGGTAGCTCTATGTCCAAACTTGATGCAAACATAACATTGTCCAGCAAAGAATTGAACATTTTGACTCATTCTACTCTGGTTCATCCTATTTCTACATTTTGTTGCTCTATGTCCAAATTTGGTGCATGAGAGACAAAAACCATTAAAAGATGGGTACCGTTGAGGATTAGGTTGTCAGATAGGGATTCTTCTGGTATTGATCCTTCGATTCTTGTTTTGATAAGTATTGGGTTGAATTTTCCTTTGATTGTCCACTTGGTTGAGAACTAGTTTAGTCTTTGAGCATTGTCCTTCATCAAGTCCTAGACCACTTTTGTCCTTAGCAAGTCTCTAAGATGAAATCAACTCATCAAACATTGTAGAGCTTGTCTTGAACCTTTCTTCATGAGCTTTCAATTTTGTTAGAAACCAAGATCAGATTTGCAAACTAGAATAATCACCTTCCATAGAAGAGAAAAACAAAAAAACAGAAATTTGTAAAAGATGTGCAAATTGATATATTCGAAGTACAAATAATTACAAGAGATAATTTGCTTTATAAAAGCAAAGATGCATAAACCTAATGTTATCTTGAGCAACAAGATAGCTCAACAAGATAAGAATAAAACCTATAACTTTGGAATTAAATAAAGCCTAAGTAAACTTATGGAAATGTGTAATTAAATATTAATTACACCAACACCCCCCATAAGTGCAACTTAGGGAGAAGCAGAATTATTATGCAAATATGAGTCCTGACAACAAGGCCTGATTAGGTACTCATGTACAAATGGAAAGAGAGAAAAACCAGTGGGAAAAACCCCCCCTTCAGTGAGATGAACTGCTGAGAAGAAGCACTGGAAGAACTCTGATGAAGCAACATTGGAACCCCAAATCTGACAAGCAAAGGAAAGATACTTATGTTGCAAAATACCAATCAGAATCACAAATGCAACAGTAGACCCGGTGCAAAGGAACACTAGAAACTCACATGCTGGATCAACGTTGGAATCTGTAAGCAACAGTAGATGAAGGATGAAAGAACCCATAATGATGACAAATCTGGAAGCTGTGTCTCGAAGCCAATGCCAAACTGAAACTAAAATTAACCATAAAAACATGGCCTTCAAATGAGAAAGATCTGAACCAATGTGGATCAAGAACTATAAAATCTCAATGTGAAGTGTGAATCAAAGCAAACCAATGATGTGTCTAGCTAAGCAAAAAAGAAGCTAATGGAAACAACAGGAAACCAGACAAACTCATGCGAGTTTTCACCAATACATATAATGGATTCAAGAACCCCCCTTAATGGAACTTTATATCAATTTATTATTACAATACCCAATAATTGCAGAAGGAGAGAATGCAAAGCTATAGAAACATAAGCGAAAATGCAAACTTAGCACACAAAAAAAAAATGTATGCATGCAAAAAATAAGGTAAACATATTCTATAAATGACCTCAAATCTGCATAGAGGTCAAAACTAGCTTTCCAATGCCGCGAAAATCGCGAAAAAGGGATAAGCGAGTCGAAAGATATGCATCTCAGAGTGAAAACAGCAACATCTGACTTCCAAGGTTGAAAAAAACATCAAAAAAGAAAAACTAGAAAACCACACCTGCACCATTACGAAGAGCTCGAAAACAACTTTTCAACAATATCTCGTTTGCAAAAAAATGACGCCGTATGTGAAAGTTATGCCCGTTTCCGTGAAAGTGCTCCAAAGATGTCCGATTTGGCCATGTGAAGCCCTCAGGGGCTAAAAAAATAAAGCCCCTGGTCGCATGGGTGGACCAGGGGGCTGGTAGCCAGGGCACTGCAGCGTGGCCCCTGGTCACCCATGTGACCAGGGCTGGGGCTAAATGTCCGGCGAGGGCTGGCACGTTGAACTCCCGGTCACCAGATGACCACCAGCTAGACGGGTTAAGCCCTCGGGGGCGAATGTAGAGCCGGCGAAGCAGGAGGTGGTGCCGTCAGTGGCGGTGGTGGCCCGGTGGTGCGGCGGTGACCGTCGGGCGGTGCTGTCATATTGAACTGGCCGTGCAAAAATCCCACACTGATTTTGATTTTTTAATTATTTTTTTGAATTTCTTTTTAAAAACGGGTCTCGAAAACTATGCCTGGGGGCCGTACAACCCTTGGGCAAACAAAATTTGCTTCTTCGGACGAATGTGTCCAAATCAGACAAAATTTATATGAAAATAGGGGTTTTTGGGTGCTGTGAATCCAACAACGAGGTCCCTTTGGCCCCAAAGTTCTTCGAAAATTAGGTGACCCCCAGATCTATCAGAAAAATCACTAAACTTGAAACCCTCGCAGATCTGGCAAACGATGATGAAAATAAATGAAATGAAAGTCATTTATGACTTTTTCTAGTGCTTCGAATCCAACAGAAAACCCTGATTTGATCCAAGATGCTACATAAATGTGCTCAAGGAATAAAACCCTCGAGGGACCTTGAACGAGCTCTGCACTGCGTTCCTCCAAAAAAGCTGAGAAGGGGCTGCAAATCGAGGCTCTGATACCATGTTAGAAACCAAGACCAAATTTGCAGAGGGGGGCTAAATCAATATTCTGCTAGCAAGCTTAAATATTAACCATCCAATTATTAATCCACATCTAACAATAATAGTAAACAAAAACATAAAAGAGATCATAACACATTGACACCAAAATTTTTACGTGGAAAACCCAAAGTGGGAAGAACCACAGTGAGGATTAACTCACAATATATTATGATTGATTATTTAAGATATTACATGGTTCATTGCCATGACTCACTATCCTTGAAAGGCTCATTGCCTGAATACAAAATATGGCTAACTGCCAAGATACAAAAAATGTGGCTCAATACCAAAAATGATTTCAAGAAGTGCACATACAAAGTGTTGAAAATAGTTCTAGTTATGCTCTAGAAATATCAAACTTCAACTCTATCTATCGGGGTACCAACACTATAAGAACTTTGCACAATTATACTTGTCGCATCATTCATATACCACCGATCTATCTTCTCTTCACCACATGACCATCATATATACATAGTCACAACTTTATTTTTCAATTAGGTTAGCCTAATTGAGGGAACACCCAAAATTCAAAATGTCTTGTAGGCTTAATACAAAGTTCCTTTTTGGTGCACAAAACAAAACGCGTTGTCCAAATGTTAGGTCAACCCAAACCTAAAGAGAAACACACACAAGATAAACCTTGTCGGCCAAAAGTGTACCAAACTTCTATCACTTAGATAGCTCAATCAGATCATATAGACATGTTGAAAAACTTTTTTTTACCTGTAACTCACATTCCCAAGTAACATATCTAAAACTCATAGAATTCCATTTTGCTGAGAAGATCTATGGACCAAGATACTAGATCAACATAAACACATAGATTACTTAGTCAGTTACCAACCAATGTTGGCATCAATGACAACAAACCCAAAGGGCATCTTCTTCATTCTTCTAACACGACTACCCAATTATTTCAATAAGTCAAGTCTATGACCAAAGACAATTACTCGATTCCCAAGCTACTGACTTGACTTAACCAACTAAAAGTGAGTGTGTGTAACCTCAGTTAGGTTTCATTAAGGGTTAACTGAACAATCACTTCTCCTCAGTGATACTTCCCCTCCCTTCTGGACAATTGAATATGTCCCTACATCCAAATTAGTTCAACACCAAGTTAGTTAGACATTCATAATAAATCATTTGCGTCATAATACATTTCTATTAACAAATCATTACAACATTCACATTTCAATACATAACATTCCATCAATTCAAAACATATTCATTCTTTTGAAATCATTAACATCTCATTGCATGTTCACATATTTCATTCACCTACCAAACATATGAAAGTCACAATTTACATTTATCAACATTGTCACTCATAATGGTAAAAAGTAACTTGGTAACTATGAAACAGGATGTAACATACTTTCCCCTTATGAAACATCATCCCTAATGATTTTAAAGATATAGATATATATATATATATATATATATATAATGAAATAAGTTTTCTACCTTTAATTTTTCTCTTCATGTAAGAAATAAATATATATTCTATTAATAACTAAACATTCTTCCCTTAGCGCACAAAATTTTGCAATCTTGTCCATACTGGACTTTGCAAGTAGAATAGTGACCATATCCTATATGATACCTATACCTTAGTGACTGGAAAACACATTCTCATTGGCTAATGCATTTATCCTTAGTGTAACCCAAATAAATAAGGAATTTTGGTGTATTGTACACTACACGTGGGTCCCATCATTTCTTTCGGTGTTTACACTATCAGACAACTCATAAGCCGAGAACTGACACAACTATCTACCTTAAGCATAATTATACTACTTCATAATTTTAAGTTTGTATATCAACATTTTCCTTGATCCTCTTGATCTATATTATTCCATTTGACAACCTTTTTGATTTAAGTTCTTAGCTTATCTTAGCTTTATAGAGATTCAATCCTTCCTCCCATATAATAGACCTAACCTCAATGATAGAAGTTATAAGTATTCCACCAAGATTTGGTTTATCCCATTTGCCTAATTGGCTAATATAATTGAATTCCTTTTAATATAATCATGGTTTACACAAAACCTTAACATTTCTTGCTTGTTCACATTTGAGATAACCTTCTCAAGAACATTAAGCAACTACATTTTACAGTATTATGTTCATGACTACTATCCTTTCAATCAAAATTTCCAATCAAAATTGGTTACCTTGGTGATTCTATCCACCATAACATTATGTCAATTCTATTGACATAGAAAAATCAAACTATTCTTCTGATCTACCACTTCCCCTCTAGACTTCCATGGGAGTATACGAGCCCTACCAATGACAAAATCTTGTCATCATCCTTTGGAATTTGACATCATCTTGCTACATACCTTCCAACATTATACTTTATCTCCTTCCAGATTATAGTTCTTCCTCATCCAAAAATATTTGTCATTTCCTTATATACCTGATTATGACATCTATTTACCTCATTCATTCTTTCATCTTCTAGATATTTGGGTACATAGGTTCTTTTTTTGATTCATAATAGTCCATCTTGACTAAGTATAAACCTCTTCCATGGGCTTATGCCACATTCGATTCTCGAAATATAATATTTAAATATTGACAACGAAGTTAAACTCCTTCCCCTTAGGACATCTAGATCTTGGATTACTTTCATCCTTTACTAATTTCCAAGTTGTAATTCAAATTTTGGCTCAATCTATTTCTTCTGATGAGCATTTATACTAGTTCAAGTAATTATTCTCATTTGATCATGTTGACTTGATATTATCTTCCAAAAGATATCATAAATAACTACATACTTAGCTACCAAGCATGTACGCTCCTTGATAACTCAAGATCATGAATATATAATTCTTCCCTTTCCGATTCCATAGGCGATAATTTTTCCTTTCATAACCAAGCATACTACCTATTCTTTTCTAAGGCACCAATGATAATAACAATTGATCTTCCAACTCAATTACATTAGAGTTTTGTTGTAAACATTTCTTTCTCATTTGACACAAGCCTTGACCTTTCCACTACCTTTCACTAGTAGTTCCATTAGCTTATCTTTTATCCTTTACAACCTTGTTATGGTTATTGAGGATGGGACTTCGGTTGAATCATGATTTTCAACTAAGTCAAAAGTTCTTTCAAATTGGAAATACATCAATGTAGTTCATTTGTATGGGGTACTTTATCCAAGTCTATCTACTCTCCTTCCCCCTTAGTGTTTCCATGATATTAGATCATCTTAATAGTTGAACTCTTAGCAAACATTTTCTCTCCCCAATTGATTGAATTGGTTTAACATTCCTTGTTGTTGGTTTTTAATAGTTGGTTGTATATTACTTTCCTTTCTTAACTTCCTTGATATGCCTTGAATATAGTTTTTTGTTCCCAAAATTGGATTCTTTATTGCCTTCTATTCTCTCTGATTCAACAGTTCGATCCACCATAACGAGATCTAATGAATATACCACAATTTACAAGACACTAGAATTTTGTTCCAGTTTTCTTTTCCATGAATACTAATATCATTTAACAATTGTAGAAGATTATCATATGTCCGCAAAGCCTCTTTTGCTGATGAGCTTCCCTAAGGATCCCTTATGACAAATGTGTCATCACCTTAGTTTGTTGTTTCTAAATTATTCTTTTGATTTGACATGTGGTCTCCCTTTATATCCGATTTCCTTTCGAAACATCTAACGCAAGTCCTCTTTTGTTGACCAATTGGTGAATTCAATATGTACTTCAATCAAACTATACTCTTTAATTAAGCCTTTATCAGATTTAATCTGATTCACTTTTTAGTTCCCAAATAACAACATCATTCCAAGTGATTTTTGTCCAAATCCTTGGTAACTTTATTTTCTCATAACTTTAGACATTCTAGGGTTTCTTTTCTTCTTTATCCTTTTCACTTGGGATCTCCAAATTGACCTTTCCTATTCCACTTGGTGGAATCATGTTGGCTTTTAATTCTTTGTGGGTTGCTTCTTTTCTTGACCTACTGGTTTCCAATCTTCATTGAAAATTATCAACTTTCTCTCTTGACTCCAATTAACATTGCAAGATTTTAACCTTGTATCAAATCAGGTTTGCCAAGGGTTTATCCAACCTCTCATTTCGTCAAGTTTTTTTCAATTCACAAAACGTTGACTTCCTAATTTGACAAAACTTTCCAATATATGCTATTAATTAGTTCTATTCTAATAAAGCATACACAGAGATTCATAATATCCCTACTCAATCCAAATTGCTTGACTCTTTGCAACTACTGGTTGCTATTGATAAGGGGGTTATTTCAATTCTTCCTATCCCTTAGAGTCATTTAATCAATTTTGTAGGATGAAGGTACCCATTGGTAAACCTCCATAACCCTCCTATTAACCTGGTAGCATAGTCTTCTACAATCCAATGGTATATCCTAAAGAGTTGTTGGTTTAGGAGTTTTCTACTCCCGGGATGACTTTTCCTAGTCCTAGACTTAAACAAATTTTCAAGAATCTCAACTCCAATTTTTGTCTCCACTTTGTTCTTTCCTCTTGCCATCTTCGTGTTAAAACTTTTCAACCTTAAATTACACTACTTTGGCCAAAGTTCCATATGAAAGTGTCATCTCTTCACCCACTATCCTAGCTCAATTTGGTTAATGACCATTCATGTACTATGCATAGGAAAATCCCTTCTTAAGGTAATCTTTAACCCTAAGAACAACCTATTTCCTTTATATTATACTACTCATAGGAAATTCCTTTCTTAAGGAAATCTTTAACCCCAAGAACAACATATTTCCTTTATATTATACTACTCATAGGAAATTCCTCACAATAACCCTCACAACTCTCCTCACAAATAAATTCTCAACTGAAAACAAGAATATTTCAAATAAAAAGCAGCAAAATGCATGTGAATTGTGCACCCAAATGAGGTATTCTTCCCCCCTATTTATACAGAAATAAGAGAATTAGCTTTCTACAAACAAGCAATGTTAAATGACACTTCTCAACTCATAAGATTGACTTAGCAACTAAACTCAATGGGTGGCAACATTTTAAATTAATACTCATAAAAACAAAGAAGTGAGTTGATTAAAACAGAGACAATAAGAATGCATTCCAGAAATGCAAGGTGAAAGATCAAATAGGTTGACTCATAATATGCCAGCTTCTATTTGACTTGTTGTCCATTTTACTTTTTCTACCATCACTGGATAGAGCTTAACAATTTAGACTTCTATTTGTAATGCAGTTTCATATTTTGGCAACACCTAAAACCTTCTATTGTGCTTTTTGGTGTTTGTTGTTCTATGACCAAGTCAACATTTAAATGCACCTTCAAATGTCTCTTATTACTCTTGATTGAGTCACTTATATATTGCATTGTATTTGCAAGCTTGTCAATGCATATTAAATGGTTGTTGCACTGCCTTTAAAGTGCACATTATTGTTTCATTATCATTTATATGTATTGCACACACACACACACACACACACACACACACACACACACACTATATATATATATATAAATCAACTCATAAGTTTATCAAAAGTATCTTTCGATATTTTGAATGCATATATCATATTACTGTAATTCACAAATTGATAATGAATATATATATATAGACACACACACATGAAGTGCATATATATATTTATAGCTCATTGATTAATTATAACCACATAAAGAAGAACTCACATAAGGCAAGAGACTCAAACAAATCACGATCAATCAAGAAACCAAAGAATAAAACCAAATCCATTCAATTCAAGAAAATAGGCACTTACCCGATTCCCAAGCTATTGACTTGACTTAACCAACTAAAAGTTAGTGTGTGTAAGCTCAATTAGGTTTCATTAAGGGTTACCCAACCAATCACTTCTCCTGAGTGATACTTCCCCTCCCTTCCAGGGGATTGAATCCATCCCTGCATCCAGCTTAGTTCAACAGAAAAGTAGCTAGACGTTCATAATAAATCTATTTTCATCATAATACATTCCTATTACCAAAGCATTAGAATGCTCACATTGCAATACATAACATTCCATCAATTCAAAACATATTCATTCTTTTGAAATCATTAACATCTTATTGCATATTCACATATTTCATTCAACTAAAAAGCATATAAAAGTCACAATTTACATTTATCAACATTTTCACTCATAATGGTAAAAGTAGCTCGGTAACTATGAAACTGGATGTAACATTTCACATATTTCTTTAAGGTGTCCCAACTCAAAGGATTTAAGGAGAAAATATACCATTGTATAAAACACAAAAACGTGTAATAAATATTAGCAATAACATAATGTGATAGTCAAATAAGATCTATCAAGTGATGGAAAAAAAAAAGACAAGCATGTGAGAACATAAAATAAAGGGCTATACATGATGCCCTTGTGTTGTCCTCAATGGTGAAGAAATACGAGCTTTAACTTACAAAAATAATTCATGCAAGAAACAAAAACATAACATGTGATATATAAATATGTTAATAACATGTAAAACAATAATAAATAAACATATCTACTAATATATGATCGTTAAGTCATGTGAGATATGCAAGGGATAAGGTCACCTAGAGTGAAAGGTATGGCAATGAATAGTATATATAGGTGGAAAAGGGAGATAGCTAATCGGCTAATGGGCTAAAGGGTCTAAATAGAGAGACTAAAAAGCATTGGATATGTCATAGTAACACTACACCACTATAACATGTAATTGAGATTCATTGAAAGTGTTCACCAAATAATTATAAATATTTATAGTACAAGTCTTCAATATCAATAAAAATATAATTTTAAATAAGGGACTCATAATTATTCTATATTTCTAAAATCTATTGATAATAGGTTAGAATTCATTCCTTCTAAACAAATTAGAGTCTATTCTAAACTAGTAGGGTTTGTTCAAAATAAAGAAAACCAATCGTATTATTTTAAACAAAATGAACTTAAATTATTTGTACATATATTAAAACTATGTGAAATTAAATTAACTCAATCCAAAAAAACTAGACTAATTTGAATCAAATTGGACTAATCATATTATTTCAAATATACTAAAATTAAATTACTCATGTAAATCTAGTAAATATATGATATTAAACTAAGCCATAAATCAATGTGAAATTAAACTAATTCAATCCAAATAAATTGGATCTATCTTATTATTTCAAATAATCTAGTGTTAAATTATTTGTGAAGATAAAGAAAATATATGAAATTAAATTAACACATTTTAATGTATAATTAAAGAAATGTATTTGAAACAAATTGGACACATTTGAGAGATGAGAAATGATGTTTAAGATGTATGGAATTGTATCATTGATATATTAAAATTTTAGGGTCTAATTTGACAAGTGTCTCAAAATTTGCAAACTAGTTGTATTTTACTCTAGTTCAAATCCACACTTGTAAATACCTTTGAGGAATCTATCCAACTATGAGGATCATATTTTCCTTTGTCAAAGTTCTAATTGTACTAAGCTAGGAAGTCAACAACTTTGGAACAATGACTATGTAAATTGATCTGGTGATTTGATAATGCTACTATAATATTCTCATAAATTATCTTCAATCATTCGTAATTCATCCTTGTGATTTCAAATAATAATAAAATGTCTTAAAAATAATAACATAGCAACACAAACATACATAGTTGGCTCACAATAGCTAGTAAAAAGGTTGTTGAAGAGGTTAGCAAGATCTAAATTTCAATTTTGAATTTTAAAAGTTGAAAGATCAAATCTCTATATGAAAAATGACTTGGGTGAATTTTGTACTTACATATTTAAAAAAAATAATAAATGAAAGATTTAAAATCAGAACTAATCTTTGAAAATGAATAATAATATCATGAACCAAATTCATATAAAAATATATCATTTAGAAATTTATTAATACATTAAGAATATTTAAAAATAAAAAATATATCTAAATATTCTATTTTTAGTATTTTATACCTTTGATAATATATATTTTAATAAATTTATTAAGACAGTAATATAATTATTGAATGTTTATTATTTTCATAATATTTGAAAATATTTTTTTACATCAAATTTTCTAACTTTTATCTTCGATATGATATGATTTCAACTTTTGCTGCCGTTGTCAAACTCTTACATTTTCTATTGGCGAACAGTATTTTACATCTCTTTTTAATTGTTACTAATCGGCCATGTGCAGCTTCGAAGCCCAGCTAGTTAAGAAGGTGGTGAATGATGTGATTCACACATTGGACAACGTGCCGTTAGATGTTGCCAAGCATCCTGTCGGAATGGAAACCCTCACCCAGGATTTCATTCAAAAATTTACACTCAATTCAGAGGGAGGTGTGGTTAAAGCTGGATTATGGGGTATTGGTGGTATTGGCAAGACCACGCTTGCCAAAGCTGTGTATAATCAATTTTTTCATAAATTTGACGCTAAGTCCTTTGTATTTAACGTCCGCGCTACTGCTGCAGACTCCATGGGCCTCTTAAAATTGCAGAAGCAAATCCTGCAAGATTTAATCAAGTATGATGGAGAAGTGCGGAGTGTTGACGAGGGCATATCTTTGTTCAAGCATCGTTTGGGAGGAAAACGTGTGCTTCTCATTTTAGATGATGTAGATGCTAAGGTGCAATCAAATGCTTTGGTTGGGGATTGGCTGGGCCCTGGTAGCAGACTTATTATTACATCCAGAGACAAACACATTCTCCGTGTTGCGGGGGTGTCATCGGAATGCATCCACGAGATGACTGGATTGCAGATAAATGAAAGTCTCCAGCTATTCAGTTGGCACGCCTTTCTAAGAGCATCTCCACCTCCCACTCACGAAGATCTGTCCAGAAGCATAGTAGAGGCTTGTAAGGGGCATCCTCTTTCACTGGAAGTGATTGGAGCCTTTTTGTATGATAAGCAAAATGACAGAGAGTGTTGGACGGAAGCTGTTCACCACATTACTCGGAACCCAGACATTAACAGAAGACTCAAAATCAGTTACAGTGCTCTTAGTGAAGATGAAAAAGAAATATTTCTCGACATCGCGTGCTTCTTCATCAGAGAACACAAAGGGTGTCCCATTGTTTTTTGGAAATCTTTGTATGGGCCGCCACACACCGCTATAATTAATCTATCCCTGAAGTTACTGATAAAGATTAACGAAAAAGGTGTATTTGATATGCATGACCATTTGCGAGATATGGGGCGAAGGATCGCTGAAAGAGAAAGAGAAAGAGAGGCTACCCGACTATGGAAGGCAGCTCATTTAAGCACCATGTCCAATAACAACAATTTCTCTCGCCTTCGACTCAATGGAGGTAATTCACAAAGGCTTGAAACGTTGTACGGACCTGATCTTCGATTCCTTCACTTGAAGAATCTGCCCATTGGCGGTATCACGCGAGCCATGCTTCCTCCAAGTTTGATATGGTTAAGGTTGGAAGCATGCCAGAAGCCATCTCGCTTCAGTCTTGTGCGCAACATTTGGCGCTTTGCAATACGGAGGCCATTTCACTTCAGTCTTGAGGATAACATTTGGGATTTGAGGATAATGCAAGTAGAGGGCGATATTTCCAGCTTCCAATATTCGCTTTCTAATATTCTCGGCAAACTGTCACGGTTACAGCATTTAGAGATGAGAGACCTTATAAAATTAAATAAGCTCCCTCATACCATTGGCAACCTATCACAACTGCAGCATTTAGACTTGAGTTTGTGGAGAAAATTAAATAAGCTCCCTGATACCATTGGCAACCTATCACAACTGCAGTATTTAGGCTTGTATGGGTGTGATGAATTAAATAACCTCCCTGATACCATTGGCAACCTATCACAGCTGCAGCATTTAGACTTGAATAACTGTTGGAGTTTAAATAACCTCCCTGATACCATTGGCAACCTATCACAGCTGCAGCATTTAGACTTGAGAGAGTGTACAAATTTAAATAACCTCCCTGATACCATTGGCAACCTATCACAGCTGCAGCATTTAGACTTGAGTTGGTGTAGTAAATTAAATAACCTCCCTGATACCATTGGCAACCTATCACAGCTGCAGCATTTAGACTTGAGCTATACAAATTTAAATAACCTTCCTGATACCATTGGCAACCTATCAGGACGAGGACGTGTTTACCGGCGGGCCCACAGTGAATGAGAACGAGTGTTATTGTTGGTGGGAAAGGGAGATTGAAGGTGAGGTGGCTGCACGACAAATACGTGACTTTCGAGTAGTTTTATTTTTTCATCCAAAAAGGAAGTTTACAGTACGAGAATTAATATACGCTTCTTTTTTTTGGGTGTGAATTTGAGGCTTTTTGTGTTTGGTTGCTAGAAGTGTTCTGAGAGATGCGCTCAAGTTTGGAAGTTTGGAGATTAACCTTTACCACTTTTATGATCATTAGAGGTAAGCTCTCTTTAATTAGATTTAAGTAATTTTAATTAATATTTTTTGTATTTATTTTTTAAATATTTTAATTCTTTTATTAAAGTTATATGAATTAGTAGTTATATCTAAGAATGTTATCACATGATTAATAGGCACAAAATATATTTTAGTTAATTCTAGTTTTTTTTTATTATTATTATTATTATTTTTTATAAAGTTATATGAATTAGCAATTACATTTAAGGATGCTATCACATGATTAATATACATAAATGTATATTGTCGTTTATGGTTAATAGGCACAAATATATTTTAGTTAATTTTAGTTTTTTTTAATATTTTAATTAATTTCTCTAAAGTTGTATGAATTAGTAATAACATCTAAGAGTGCTATCACATGGTTAATAGGTACAAATATATATTGTCTTTTATGCTTTTTTCTAAAGTTATTATGTGTAATACTTGATGGGCAAGTCTATAAATTTTTGTGTCTATTCATTCAAATGATATAATTTAAATAGTTTTGAAAATTAAAGAAATTATAAAACAATATTATTTTTGCTATACACTTGTTAGAATTCATAGTTATAATTTTTTTCTCCATATACACATTGCTCGGTGTATCATCACTTTTTGAATGCATTTGAAATTTTAATGCTTGTTTATTATCACAATCTAGTAGTATACAATAAGAACATTGTTTATAATATAAACATTGAATATAGAAAGGTTAACCAAGTCATGTGGATAATAAGACAACATGTATTATAAGAATATGAAACCACATTAAAGTAATGATTGTATCTCATAAGAGATAATATTATAATTAGTTTTGTGAACATAAAATCATATTAATATAACTTTTTACAAAGTCACAATTAAACATACATAAATTTTCAAGAGAAATTTTGAAGTAAATACAAGGGCCACTACATTACTTTAATAACATCATGTTTATTTATAAACACTAATCAGAAAACAAAAAAAAATGTATTAGATGTTTTCTTTGAGAGATAACTTAGAGATAGGAACATAAACCAATGCTCCTTATTCTTCCTTCTTGTTAGCATTTGCATTTTCTATTTATCGAATAATTCAAATAAGAATGATGACAATATTATTGACTTGAGAGATTTAACTTTTATCCATGCCATCTTGGTAGGAATTTGCATATGATTATTTAATTGCATCATGTTGTGTTTAAGTACATAATGAATATCTGTAAATACAATCTTGTAATAGTATCTTACATGAAATGTGTATTATAATAGCAAGTGAAAGGGATGAAAAAGTTAAAATTTCAACTTAAAACTTTGGGTTTTATGAATTGTTCTTGCACTCATTAGGATTGACCTTCATCAATCTCGAGTTAGTCAAAAGTGGAACTTGTGGAAATAAAATTTTGATTTCAAGATGAAGAATGAATATCTGGGAATTAGTGTAAACATATGTAAAATATATATGGATAGGGATGCACAAGTATGAGATTGCAAGCTAACTCTAACACGAACATAACTTGGCAATATATTATTACACTAAGATATCCCCATCAAAGTAGGCACAAGATTAAATTGGAATTAACAAAAATATGGTAATTTTACTATTAGAAGTAATAAAAGCTTACTTGCAATCCATGACCAACAATTGTCATAAAATTTATTCCATCTTTGAATGCCATTACTAATGCAATATTTTGAATATAAAATTAATTTGTGGTCTTTTATTTTCATGTAACTGAATGGAGTTCAACTTGGGTTTTAACTAGTACACTATTCTATATTAAAATGACTACATACTTGAGAGTCAACACAAATGGTACATAGAATCAAAAAAAGGTATTTGAAAACTCTAAAAAAGGTATTGATTATAGGGAAGACTTGGGTCAAGAATTGGTAGAACTATTGAAAGAATTTGTGATTGAGATTCCACAAGCCCTGGATGATATTATGAAGAGAAACATGACACACACAAATGATAAATTACATAACAAAATATGTGAAACAATAATGGTTATTGATTACTGAATGAATACAATGAAGGATTGAATATCCTTATGTAGACTTAGGAAAACTCAACATGAGACCCTGAATGATGAAGTTCTGACTGAGAGAGGAGTGAGATAACAAAATTCATGAATCAATGAAGTGACTTTATCTTGTGTGCAACACAAAGAATAAAACACATGACTGATTGAAATGCATAATCAATGCAATAACACTCACAATCAGAACTAATGACCCTTTCCTAAGTTTTCATTAAGTATTGGAGTAAATATTAATTAATTTACTCCAAAAAATATGTAGGATACATTGAGAGGAAACAATAGGAAAGAAATTGTAAGAGTACGAAAAATAGGGAAATTTCAACAAGAAAAGGTTAAAAGTAAAACCAAAATCACCCTCCCTCTCCTCTCCCTACTAGTTAATGGTAGATAACACCATTAAAAACAACCTACTCTAGTTTCTTGAGACATAACTTTCAAGATTTTATAGGATTGATGAATAGTACCTAGCCTCCTACAAATTGGTTCAAGAATTCAATGATTTAAATTGTAGAGATGATAACTATTTTTATGTGAATTTACTCTTTCATTATAGCGGTTACAAATTTCATTAAAGAAAAATGCTAAATAGCATATTTGAATGCCATGTATTTTTGTTTTCAATGGAATGTCATATTTGTACCATCAATCTTTTTTGGTTTATATAAAAAATTAAAAAATATTTTTATACTAACAAACTTTCTTTGGTTACAATGAAAGTTAACTATATAGTGGCATATATTTTTGTCATTGTTATTTTTCTGATAATATAAGCAACATTTACATGGTCTTTTACCCTTAACACAAAACACCAAAAGGGCATAAGTTCAATAATACACGATTAACAAAAAATGACAATAGAAACAACAAAAAAATAAAACTAACAATAGACACAAAAATACCACCTAAAGGGAGCAGGCAAGAGATAACCCCAAAACCCCTACTTAGATATGTTTCCCCATTCCTCCACGAGGAATTTGAAAACATCTTTCTTCTTCTTTTTATTTTATTTTATTTTTTCTGACTAGAGTTGGGATCAGTTTTTGGGTCTTGATTCTTTATCTCCTCCTGCAACACATATGTGAGAGTAACATCAGAGTGATGAATCACCTTGATAGTGAAGTAGGTATGATAGTTCAACTTCCTTTCCATAGTGCTAACATGCACTAGCAGATCCTTGTGATAATCACCAGTACCATGGCTAGGTTTTCCATCCTGGACTCCTTCCCCAAATGATGAGTGGATGAATCTAGGGTGAAGTCCTGCATAATCATCTTGTTGAGCTCAAGGAAGTGACTAGGGCCATCTATATTGTCATATGCATCCTCCATAGTATTTTCAATGTTATCCTCCTTGTTATCATGTTTAGAGTTTCTCAAGATTTCATCAATTAAGACCCTAAGCTTTTGTTTACTAGCTAGTCTAATAGATGTCCTTACACTATCCAGTTCCACACAAGCTTCTGTTGGGAAAACAAGAACAAACAACTGAGAGGGGGGTGAATCAGTTGTCACAGAATATTCAAACTTATAAAACTTTACTTAACTTATTCTTATATTTGATGAATGAACATTAAAGTATAAGTAATCAACACATCAAAAACACACACAATACAAAGATTTTTTTATGTGGAAACCCTGTTAGGGGAAAAACCACGGTGGAGGTCAGTCCACAAGATTATACCCTGTTAAAAGTATAATGAGAAATAAATGGGAATGCACATGCATTCAGGCACACTACCTAGAGCTCACTGCTCAAATACAAGAGGGCTCACTGCCCAAAGAAGACACACTGTCTTATAGAAATATTTGGATTAGATCCATAGGATATTGAACTAAGAAAATAGCTTTTGCAAAAGCCTTATTATAGTTTCGGTTAAGCACATAAACACTTCTACACACTTCACTCGATCTTCTTCACACTCTACTCTACATTCGAATGATTAGAACATTATTCGCACACTTGCACTTTCTCTAGAACTTTTTTGCACTAAACTTCGCTCAAAAAATCTCTCTTATATATCCACTACATGGAATTACATCAACAACTTGTCGGCCAAAATAAAATATGAAAATTAAAAACATGTACACAATGTCGGCCCAAATTAACAAATAAATTTTCAATGTGAATCAAACACCGTCGGCCTCAACATAATGAAGACCTAAAATAATATCCTAGAATGCACAACTCCTCCAAAAATTATTCCTCAAAGATCCATAGCATGCTATGATCACTATGTCGGTCAAGAACATGAAAAACCTGAACACGCAAAGGAAAAATCACTAATCGCAAGCACATCAATCAATGCGGATGTGCAAAAAAGATAGAGCATGATCTAGGAACATCCACGAGCATCATGAATCATCAGAGAATCATCCACAACAACTAAACTCACTAGAATCACATCAACTTCAATCAGGAACACTAACTGAAGCCACATAAAAATTGTCAGAACACAACTATTCATAACATGATCAAATCTTCGCGTGAATCTCTAAAAATTTTGATGGATAAACTAGATACACTCAACAATAAAAATTTTGGTCAGCAATATCTAATCATCGACATATTGCTCGCTCAACACCATCATGAACTTCACTGTAGCTTTGTCAACCTACAACTACTTCAACAATTTTCTTAATATCTTCAACATATACAACCTTCAAATGCATCAATGCTAATAGTATTAACATCAATGAAAACCACATATTAGCAACATAACCACAACATCCAAAAATCTCCCCCTTTGGCATTGATGACAACACGTGATGTGAAAAACACCATCAACGCAATTCTCAATCAACACTTACTCCCCCTTAGATTCTGACTCTTTTCTCTCCACAATTCTTCCACATGACTCTTCTCCTCATATTGTTTTTCACATGACTTTTCTCCCCCTTTGACATCAATGGTATAGATAAGCATTATCTTTTCTCCATACAAGCTTTGAACCACATATCTGCACATTTTACTACTCCCCATGAGTAGTAGCCATAAAGAAATCAATCTGAATCAAGATATAGCTATGAAGAACATGGATTGATGCATGCAAATGTATCACTAGTTCTTAGCAGGACAGGTAATCACCCCCAACATCCCTTTGAGATACTCAAAAGTATCCTTAGGCAACGACTTGGTAAAGATGTCTGCAATTTGTTCCTTGGTAGGCACATACTCCAGTCTAACTTCCTTTTCACTTACTTTCTCCCTCAAAAAGTGAAACTTGATTGATACATGCTTGGTCTTTGAGCGTAGCACTAGATTCTTCAAAATATTTATTGCACTTGAATTGTCATAGTTTATGGCAATAGGCTCATCATACACTACTCCAGGATGATATCTTTCAACATCTGCTTCATCCACAACACTTGAGTACAATTTTTGGCGACAACAATATATTCTGCCTTAGTAATAGATAAGGGAATAGAATTCTACTTTTTACTTAACCAAGACACAAGCTTCTTCCCCAAGAAGAATGCACCACCACTAGTACTTTTCCTATCATCCACATCTCTTGCCCAATCTGCAACATTAAAGGCACTTAAGGTAAGATCATCATCTTTAGGATACTAAAGGCCAAAATCAATTGTCCCTTTTAGGTATCTGAAAATTCTCTTTATAGTAGTCATATGCGATTCTTTTGGATCAACTTGATATCTAACAACCATACATACAACATTCATGATATCTGGTCCTTTTTGAGTTAAGTAGAGCAATCCACCAATCATTGATCTATATCTAGTCCAATTTCCTTAGAAGAATCATCATTTTGTGTTAACTTGTATCTGGTTACCATGGGTGTACCAACAGGCTTTGAGTCTTCCATGCCAAACATCTTCAGTAATTGTCTAACATATTTGGATTGAGATATAAAAATTCCATTACTAACTGAGTGATTTGCAATCCCATAAATAATTTCATCTCTTCAATCATAGATATTTCAAATTCAATTTTCATTTCATCAGTAAATTTTATACATAAATCATCATGACCTCCAAAAATGATGTTATCAACAAAGACTTCAATAATCAACTCTTTATTATGATCAATCTTAAAATATAGATTACTGTCAGCAATACCTTTATTGAATCCAAGCTTCAACAAATATTTATCCAATCTAGCATACCAGACTCTAGGGGCTTGCTTGAGTCCTTACAATGCTTTCTTCAATTTGAAAACCATGTCTCCCTTATTAGTTAGTTGAAATCCATCTGGTTTCTCAACATATACTTCTTCTTCTAGCTCACCATTCATAAATGTTGACTTCACAACCATTTGATAAACTTAGTAGTACTTATAAGCAACATAAGCAAGAAATAATCTTATAGCTTCAATTCTAGCAATAGGGGAAAAGGTTTCTTCAAAATCAATACCTTCCATCTATAAATGCCCCTTACATACCGATCTTGCTTTATTCCTGACCACTCCACCTTGTTCATTTAGCTTATTCTGAAAGACCCATTTAGTTCCAATCACATTTTTATCTTTAGGTCTGGGAACAAGAGTCCATGTATCATTATTTTCAATTTACACCAGTTCTTCCTTCATTGCTTCCATCTAGTGTTCATCTTTACATGCTTCATTGACATTGTTAGGCTCAGTCTTGGAAATCAAACAATACTCTTTTGCAATTCTTCTTCTAGTCTACACAAATTTGTTTTTATCACCAATGATCTGATCTTTAGAATGATTTAGTTTTACATACCTCAGAACTTTAGAATTTTCTTGAACTTCTGGTTCTTCTGTTCTCTCTTTTGCACTTCCACTAGCCTCTCCTTCTTGACTTTCTTGATTCACCAAAACAATTTGAACTTGATTCTATGTCTAAACATTCTTCCCTTTATCTGTACTATCATGCTGGTCATCTGGATCATATCCATAATATTTGGATGATCTAGTAGTGTCCTCATCCACTCTAACATTTGCATTTTCAACCATTTTCCTCAATCTTCTATTATAGCACCAGTAGGCCTTGCTTTTAGTAGAGTAACCCAGAAATATTCCTTCATCGCTCATAGCATCAAACCTTTGTATATCTTCATCTCTCTTGATATAACACTTACTTCCAAAGATCTTGAAATATTTAACATTAGGTTTATAACCAAACCGCAACTTAAAAGGATTCTTACCAGAATTACCATTGACATTTACCTAGTTAAGAGTGTACACAATAGTACTTACAACTTCTCTCCAATAGATATGAGGCACATTTCCTTCCAACATCATATTCTAGTAGCATCTAGAATTGTTTTGTTCTTTCTCTCTACAACTCCATTTTGTTGAGGGGTCCACGGAGCACATAACTGTCTCTTGATTCCATGCTATTCACAAAAAGAATTGAGCTCTTGGGAAGTGAACTCACCACCTTTGTCTGATCTTAGGCATTTAATCTTCAAACCTATCTCATTCTCGACCATAGCTTTGAAAATTTTAAACTTCTCTAATGCCTCACATTTTTCTCTTAAGAAATAAATCCATATCATCCTAGAATAATCATCAATAATTAGCATAAATTACCTTTCTCCTTGTAGACTTCTAACTCTGAAGGGACCACACAAATCAGTATACACCAACTCTAGTACTCCATTTGAATGATGTTGTTTGCTCCGAAAGGAAACTCTAGTCTACATTCCCATCTGACATTCCTTGCATATGGTGTTAGTAGGATTTACTAGCTTAGGAAGATCTCTTACTGCTTGAGTGGAACTTACCTTGACAATGTTGTCAAAATTCACATGACACAGCCTCCTATGCCATAACCAACTTTCATCAACTTGAGCAATTAAACAACTTTCACTAGTAGCACTCAGGTGAAAGATATTACTTCTTGTATTTGTACCTGAAGCAATTACATTTCTAGAACTTCACAGTATCCCTTGTTGACCATTTGTCCAACACTTAACAGATTATGCATCAAGCCTTGTACATAAAGGACATCATTAGTATTATGTTTACTACCAAGAGAAATAGATCCTTTGCCATGAATCACACTAGCATGGTTATCTCCAAATCTTACAACACCACCGTCATATTTCTCAAAACTTACAAATTTGTTTTTGTCACTAGTCATATGATATGAGCATCTGTTGTCAATCACCCACTCATCTTTTTCTTCAATTCTGGCTGCAAGAGCTTTCTCAACATTCTCATTACTAACAGATTCAGTAGACACCGAACCATTATCCTTGATAGCAATGAATACCCACTCATCCTCATTTTCATCCTCTTTATCAAATTCTTCATCTATCACACCTTCTCTAGCATAATAACATTTCTTTTGAAAACTAGGCTTGTTAGGTTTGGACCTAGGAACTCTTACAGGACACCTTGAAGCAAAATGTCCTATCTTACTACAAGAGAAACATTTAATACGAAACTTTCCTTTAAATACTTACCTTGTCCTTTGGCTTCTCTTTTCACAATCATTGCTTCCAACTCTTCTACCTCTCTTCCTTCATCTTCAATTTGTTTCATCTCCTACTCATATTTGAACACCTTTCTAGAACTTTCTCTTGGATCATATCTTTGCTTGTCTCTTCTAGATACAGTAGCTTTAAATGAAGATTCAGTCTTTGGAACGAAATCACCAAACTCACTCAACTCAAAGTTAGCAAGCTTACCAATCAACATATCTATTGTTACATTTGTCACTGTTTTGATCTCTTCAATAGGAACAACTTTAACTTTGTATGCAGTAGGAAATGATCTAAGTACTTTAGCTACAATATTTGATTCATCCAAGGATCCATCGACACATCTAATACTCATCACAAATTCATTTACTATTTGCATAAAAGAAGAAATGTTCTCATCTTCACCCATTTTCAAAGATTCATACTTGCCTTTTAGACTCTCTAGCTTAGCAACCTTCACATGTGCATCTTCTTCATAAAAAGTTTCCAGCTTCTTCCAAATCTCATAAGTTGTTTGTAGATCCATCACATTTGTCATCTCCAAATTTGTTAGAGCACCCAACAATGCTTCTTTAGCCCTGATATTATATTTAGCTTCTTTAATCTCATTAGGAGTAGAAGGACCATTATGTGGAATAACATACCTATTCTTTGTAATCTTCCAGAAGGGTTCGCCAAGGCATCTCATATGACACTCCATTCTAGCCTTCCATAGAGTATAGTTTGTTCCATCGAATCTTGGACTATCCTTCTTGTATGATGCCATCCCAGATCACCTCAAGCTATTGAACTTCTTCCAAGGAACTGGCTGTTATACCAATTGTTGGAAAAACAAGAACAAAAAATGGAGAGGGGGATGAATTAGTTGTCACAGAATACTCAAACTTATAAAACTTAACTTATTCTTAGATGTGATGAATGAACATTAAATCATAAGCAATCAACACATCAAAAACACACACAACACCAAGATATTTTACGTGGAAACTATGTTAGGGGAAAAACCACAGTGGAGTTCAGTCCACAAGATTATAACCTGTTAAAAGTATAATGAGAAATAAATGGGAATGCACATGCATTTAGGCACACTGCCTAGTGCTCACTACTCAAATACAAGAGGGCTCACTACCCAAAGAAGACACACTATCTTACAGAAATATTCAGATTAGATCTGCAGGTTATTGAACTGAGAAAATAGCTTTTGCAAAAGCTGATTACAGTTCCGGTTAAGCACAAAAACACTTCTACACACTTCACTTGATCTTCTTCACACTATGGTCTGCATTCAAATGATTAGAAAATTATTCACACACTTGCACTTTCTCTCACACTCTTTTGCACTTAACTTCACTCAAATAATCACTCTTATATATTTGCTACATGGAATTACATCAACTTGTCGGCCAAAATAAAATATGAAAATATAAAACATGTACACAATATCGGCCCAAATTAACAAATAAATTTTCAATGCGAATCAAACACCATTGGCCACAACATAATAAAGACCTAAAATACTATCCTTGAGCACCCAACTCCTCCAAAAATTATTCCTCAAGGATCCACAACACACTATGATCACTATGTCGGCCAAGAACATGAAAAACCCGAACATGCAACTTTAGGAAAAATCACTGATCGCGAGCACACCGATCGATTTAAATGTGCAAAAAAGATAAAGCACAATCTAGGAACATCCACGAGCATGAAGAATCATTAGAGAATCATCCACAACAACTGAACTCACTAGAATCACATCAAGTTTAATCAGTAACATTAATTGTCAAAGCCACATAAAAACTATCGGAACATTGTTCATAACATGATCAAATCTTCATGCAGATCTCTAAAAATTTTGATGGATAAATTAGATACACTCAACAATAAACCCTTTAGTCCACAACATCTGATCATCAACATATTGAGCTAGGCACCATCATGAACTTCATTATACCTCTATCAACTTGCAACTTCTTCAACAATTTTCTCAATATCCTCGACATATACAACCTTCAAATGCATCAATGCTAATAGTGTTGACATCAATGGCAACCACATATCAACAACACAACCACAACATCCAACAACTTCAAGTTTAAGGGTAGTTGTGGCATCCTCATCACTAGTGACATTTGTATTAACATCCACTTCCTCATCCTATGAAGTAGGTTCTTCAACATCAAAGAAGATAGAATTTTTCTTTTTCAAATCTAGCTTAGTCTTTGCCACATGTTTACCAACCTTTTTGATAGAGATGTTCTTTAATTCACACAACCTAGCCACAAAATTTCTCTGAGTGTGTATAGGGTTATTTTTACTTTTCTTCTTTTTACCTAGTAGTTTGGGATTGGTGTCAGAGGTGTGATGGCTAACAAGAAGATTGAGTTTGCGCTTGGACCCAAATTTAATTACAATGGATGAATTTTGGTGGGTTTCATCGAGGGGATTTAACTTAGGCTCCTCATTAGAAAGGGTCATACAAATGGGCTTCAGGGGACATAGTGCAAGGTTGAAGTGATACAACTTGAGGATTATCCCTTAGGATTTCTAGTGGTGAGCTCAACAACCTCCTTTACTTAGAGTTCCAAGGAGGAAAGGAGGAAAAAAGGAAAGCTTATGATAAGGTGATTCCTAAAGTGGTTTAGAAGGAGCATGTGATAGTGGTAGAAACACTTATATCTACCCTCAAGAGTAATGCATTCCATAAGCACAAGTCAAACTTGGTCCCATGGCACAAAAAGTTTTCTTTTGTCATAGCTCGCATGCAACTTGATTGGTTGCTCATTTTCCTTGAAGAATTGTTGCATGCCAACTATTTCTTGGACCTTAGTGTGCTCCTTCAAATTTTTCCGACTACAAGAGAGATTGGTCACCTTGCCAATAACCTTCTAACTAAATTCAAAGGATATATCCCCCATTTTAACTTGTTGATTGCACCAACCATTTGCAAATTGGATTGACAAGTTTTCATTGTGGCCTTTAAGACTTTCCATGAGAGGGGCTAGAACACCTTCAATACATATATGCCACACTAGGGAATCTCTATAGAATTCATCACATGAACTCGACTCAGTCCTAACCTTGTCCCCACCTAATGTTAACTTTTTTGCTAATGCTCCTTAGCTAAATCATCTAAAAATCATTTTTTATTTTTAAAATTTTATCATTGTGAGGGCTATGTCAAGCACAAAGACATATTTTATTAGGACATGAGAAAATTATTCCCTATCATTATTTTATTAAAAAATATAAATTATGGAAATGATAAATTTATTCCAAGTCTACTCTCATTGAGTAATGCTAGTAGAGAAGGTTCATATGTTTGAAGGAATATATGCTTTGTTCATTTTCCACTTGTTTATGATTTGTTTCCTAATGAAAACTCAAAAATTTCCTTATGGTACGTACAACAATTTTTAAATATTCTTTTAAAAACTTTGATTGAATAAGTGGTATAAACATTCAATACTAATTTATCATTCAAAAATCTTCCAAAACAAAAGTGCAATGTGAAAAAGGCAATTGCCCACATACAAGGACATTAACTCTTAGGATAAAATAGGCACAATGAATACACATTTTAAATTAACACTATAAAAAATAGGAACTACACTCCTCATAGTGAATAACATATTCAATGTAGTACTATAAAAATAATGGTAGGAACTATACTCCTAATGACTAATATGAACCCCATTTTATACGAAAAATCTACAATTATTGAAGGAGATTAGAAAGGATATTGTCATGGACATCACTTGATCATTAAATGATTTCTTGGTATTATTATGTGATCAATTTGGATTTGACAACCCAAAAGTTATTATGAATTTATTCATCTATAAATATGTGCTACTTATTTGGGTTCTTAGGATTTGGGGATCCTCCAATTCCCAAGATTTGGTTCTCTGTGGGGAATTAGTTAGTTTTTCTATTTCATTTATATTTTAGGATTGGTTACCAATAAAAATTTCCATAAATTTTCATTTGTATTTGTGGGATCTTGTAATAGGAGATAATCAATTTTTGTAGCATTGTCTTCTTGTTAAATTCCCTTGTAGTTCATTCACCATTTTTAACTTAAACATAAATGTTATAAATGTTCTATGTGATTTTAATCCACCAATAAAAGTATATTTTTACATTACTAACATAATTTCCTTGTGGCTACTTGCAGAGGTATTAAGAGGCTAAAAGATCTAGGTTTTGATTGTGTCTTGGTTGAGTGATTTGAAATTGATTGTGGATTGTCTAAACAGCTTGTCTGAGCCCCCTTGGAACATTAGTAGTCTTATTTTGGACTCTAAATGATTTCTCTCTTCTATGGAAAATTTTTCAAATTGTGGATTGTCTAAACAACTTGTCTGAGCCCCCTTGGAACATTAGTAGTCTTATTTTGGACTCTAAATGATTTCACTCTTCTATGGAAAAATTTTCAATCTTTCATATCTTTAGAGAAGGGAATAACCCTATTGATGCAATCTCCAACATGGGGTTCTCCTTTACCCATTGGAAATTCTTGAGATTTGAGAATATTCTAACTCATATCAAGGACTGGTTGGCTAAGGACTGGATGGGTGGGGTTCCTTTTAACCTTTGATGATGTTGATGTATGCCTTGTTAAATGTAGGTCTCTCTATTGCTATGGTCGGGCCGTTGGTCTCCAATCCAATTTTGATTTCAAATTTGAATCATAACATCTATTGTATGATGTGTTGTAAAAGATAGCAGAACCTAATTTAAAATTTAAAATTGAATCCCAATATTATCAAGATGATTTGTAGGAAAAGGTTGAATTCTGCTAAAGTACTTATGGTGGTGGTTTGGTGGCAAGCCATGTGGTTTGGGTGTCAGAGGCTTGTTTGTATACCTAGTGGGCTTTTCTGGGTCCATCTCAGGGGGTGAGGTGTAATAATTGTATATGGAAGGATGACTTTGACGTGGGGTGCATGATGTCAGTCTTGGCAAATTTCATTACCTCATATACCTTTGTGACTTGGTGCTACCATTTCTATGATTTGACATTGATGGGGCATTTAATTGGAAAGTATCTCATGCCTTGGGATTTTGCTAGTTATTATGTTTTGATAAACTTCCTTTTGGACTTATACTCTAATTTATTTCTTCCTTCAGATGAATTATTTTTTCAAGCATGTGATTTTTGATGGATGGTTGAATGACGTGATGATAGATCCTCTCTCCCTTGAAGCCAAGGATTTGAGGCATAATTAAATCATGATAGATAATCCTAGTATCTACTCATCATTGTGCCCTCACTTGTTTCCTAAGCCACAATCTTTCAGATTTCATTTCAATTGGAGTTTGGGCTTCTATTTTTTCTTTCTTTTTATCATTATTGATTGTAGCATCTACTCTCACACAAATTATGGGTTTACAAATTGGGATGCTAAAATTTGGTAGAATTTTATCCACCCTCCAACATACTTCATGGCTCCTATTAGACCTTTCTGGAAAATATGTAATGATTGCAACCTGCTTGTGGAGGTCTTCTTTGCTATCTTCCTATCAAACTAGGGCATCAACTATATTATTGCTTCTTTTATTATTTTTTCGCCCACTAATTCAACTATTGAGAAAGGTAATTTTTCTTTCTTCTACCACCATGACTATAACTCGATGGGGGTCCCAGGAAAAGGTCTAAGCCATTCTCCTGTGTGCCTTTACGATAGAAAATTGAGCTATGGAAGCTCTTCAAGGAGGATGGAACATTCTTTATAGAAATGTGTGGTTATAATGAGAACATTACTGCTAAATTTTACAATTCCTGGAGAGAGGATAGAGTTTAGATTGATAGTATAGAACTTGGAGTGTCCCCTAGGTTGATTGAGGTTGTGATAGGTCTTCAGTGTAGTGGCCTTTAAGAGTGTCCAAAAAAAGTAATGACAATGATCAGGGTTCATGGGCAGATTCCTTGAAGGTGATGAGAAGCTAGTGAGAAGCCAAAATGGTTATAATAGAGAACACCTATCAATTCCTATGGGGTTGTTAGTGTTCATATCATGAATTATTTCACTCTTGAAGGGTGCTTTACCATTGTCCATAAGTACAATTTTCCCTTTGTATGTCATATATGTAGGAATGAGAAAATTAACATACCTTTCTTTCTATTTTCGTCTTTAAAAAAATGTAAAGCTACGAGCACCTCACCCCCTCTCCACCAAGGTTTGAGCCAGTGTCTTTATAATTATGTTGCTACTATTACCCCCCTATTCGGACCTTCTGGTAGTATCCCTACTATTTTCTTGCCCCTATTTCTCATGCAAAACCTCTCCCCAACCCTTCTTTGGCTATTTCTTTTGGTGAGGGTCCCTCTTCTATGAGACTTCTTGCTAAAAATCTCCTTGGTGTTCCTTCCAATTTTAAATAATCTTCAATTAAGCACCTTTTTACCATGGGAAACCCTACTTATCTAAATAAGAAAGGAAAAGAGGCTTGTATTAACCCACCAAGTAACTCTGGCACTAAAAGGAAGGCCTGTGATAGTCTTGATCCTAAAATTGCAAAAAAAGTCACCATTGAAATTAGAGATGAGGAGGAGCTTGGAAATTTGGATGATTCTAGCATTGGGAGGGATGAGATACAATCGACTAGGTTTGCTAGCTAGTCTTCCAAAGGGAAGAAACTTTGTTTTGAAGAGCCTAGGGATGGCCCTGAAGAGGAAAATCCGTCTCCAATTAATATGAGTAAAAAGGAGCTCTCGGTTGTGTTGGGAGAAGATCTCTCATATGATTCTGCAAGTAGTGAACAAGATGAAGAAATGGTTGGTGATGACTAACCAGTGATCAAAGATTCAAAGTATGAGGAGGAGGAAGGGCTTCAAAATATTAAATGTGAAATTCAGGAGGTGGCTTGGGATGTCATGAAGGGGATGGATGTTCAGCCTATGGAGGAAAAGAGTGGGGTAATGCAGGATGATGTTAGAACCTTGGAGGCCTAGACACTTCTCAAATCCATGAGTTCCAACAGAAAGTGGACAAGATGGATAGGGCCTTCAATAGGTTAATTGTAATTACTTTGGGAATAATGTAAAAGGTCATCTTTAGGGTGGTGAGTGAGGCGACTAAGGCTAGGAAAGGCTATTGGAAGCAACAAGACTCTTGGGCTGTGGAGGACCAATTGGATGAAGGAGCGACTAGTTCGATGGAACAGTTCAGTGGGGTGTTGGAACAACTTGAGAATGAATGGAACCTTATCTGCTTTCTGCAGGAGTAATTGGGTGTGGTAGTTTGTGTTTTTTTGGATTTTTGCTCAATGCTCTTAATGGACCTGTGTTCCCTTCATAAATTTTGTTTTGATTTTCTCTTTAGGGATGTTGTTCTTTGCTAGTTTATAGTTTTTGTTGTTATGTTTTGGTAGTTGTTGGACTTGTTGCAAGTTGTTGGTCAATTTTTTGGCCCCTGTTGTTTTTCTAGGTTTGTTTTGGTGGCCTCCAGGCCTCATTCTGTTCTCTAGTTGGGTTTAGGGGCCCTCTCCTGCTTTTGTTACCAAAAACATAATTTCTTCTTGATTATCTTTTTCATCAAACTTATATCCATTTTTATCAAATTAATTTCTAAGTGACCATAACAATGTGAAAACCCTTGAAAGAATTGAATCATTTTATGGATTCTTTTCTTATATGGTATGTAAGAAGTAAAGCCTTCCATGATTAGTTGGCACTAATTAGCTTATTTTAATGAATATTAAATTATTTTTTAGTTTCTCTTTAAGATTCATTTGGTAGAGCAATTTTTAGCTAGCCATGAATTAGAGAAGATAATATAATTGTTATCATAACATAATATGAAAAGTCTATAATGTGATGATATCATTCTTTTCTTATAACAACTCAAATTTTATTTTGTTACATTTCATATTATATTTTCTAAAATATAATTCAAAAGAAAGCTTGCAAATGAGTCTAAGGCCAACTAATATTAATAGAGGGAATAAACATTCATCAAATCATAATCGAGAGGGATTTTGAGTCAAATGTTGTAGTTAGAAATGCTCTTATAAATATGTATTTAAAATGTTCAAGAATACAACCCACCAAGTTTGTCTCTAATTGTGGGGATTGAAGAGTTTCACACCATCAACTCATATTTAAATCTCGTAAGACAAGGGATTCTTTGCAATGGCTAGATAGGACATGTGGAGATAATGGTCACACTTATGGTAATGCATGGACTACCCTATGTTTTGTCATGGGGGTACATTGAGGTAAGGTATAGTGTAAACATATTCAACAACCAAGCCAATGCCCATTTACTCTATATGATGTCCCCCACTAACCAAGGGTCATAGGTTTGAAACCCACTTTAAGTGTTGTGCTAAGCATGGGGTATCTCAGGCACAACTAGAGTTTATTGGGGTTGACCTTGTCTCTAAGAACCATCTCCCTATGAGATTATTGCCTCCAAGTGGTGTGGTCTAAGTTATTGAACCATTAATCACTTTGATATAAAAAAACATGTTAAAGAGTATACATGGAATTAATTTTTATGATAATATGCCTCAAATATGTGATCTCATGAACTATTGATTACAATATATGTGAAAATGGGTAGTAGGCATGATGGAACTAATAATAGAAAGGATAAAATATAGAATCCAACCTTTCAATAAGATAGTAGGAAAATATGTAAGAAGGATGGATGCACTAAGTCCAACACTAGAAGGAATGGTGGTAGTGGTTATGAGAGTAGTAGGGTTAGGATTAGAGGAATAAGATGAATTATGGGACACATCACTAAGATTACTCATTAAGTATCCAAGGTTGTCCAATATTTCCATATCATGAGGTAATTAAACTAATATATTATAGAATCAATGTGCTCATTGATTAATAAATTTTGTATTTTGAAATACATTCATCAAAGCATATCTAGTAATATGTATATCTTGTTTATCCACATCTTCATCATGATCATAATCTTGTATTTCACCTCATTTGACCTCAATATGACCACCATCAAAGATAATTATTGGATTGGGTAGACATGTTATTGGTTAGACAAGGTATTTCTTCAATGGAAGATTTAGGAACTATGGGATGTCCTTGGCATAAATAATGATAATATTAAAAGGATAAAGCAATAAAATGATTTAATTATGAAAATAGATACATCCTATATCTATTATAAAGGTGGGTAGGGTGCACAAGGGATAAGCATGGCATACAATCACCAACCTTAAACATAAATATAGAATAAGAGAGCACAATGAGAAAAAGGATAAACCATATCTGAAAAATGATAACATAAAAAATAAGTTTAGATTTTAAAACCATAATTAGATCCTGATGTTGTGTAACATGTAACAATTTCACCAATAAATATGGTGTGGAAATAGGAACACTATGGTTATAGTTTAGGCTAATTAGTATAATGCATACAAATAATCACAATACGCCTAGACTAGACATAGAGAGCTAGGGTTGGACATAAGATACAATTATACAATTTTATAGAAATAGAAAGTAAATAGGACAATATACCACTTACATCTATGAAGGAAAAATGAGTGCCAAAAGGACAAGACTAGGATTATATGCACCTTGGGATTAAAAGATGTTCATGTGTATGTATTAGAATCAAAATATTCTTCTTTGCTTTGTTAAAAATGGGGTAAATAGATGTAATCAAAGTATAGATAAAAATTATACAAATCTAATTAAATAATTAGATTAATATGTGATTAACTATCAAATCCAAAATAAAACATGGTGAAACATGTACAATAGTAAATTTAAAACACTAGATGATTGATGAAGACAATTGTATAACTCCCAATTTTCTTGAACTTTTCAATACTCTTTTTATTCAATTTCATTACAACTATATCCCAAGTATCTCAAATAATAATAATTAAATAACTTTATCTTGACATCTCCTAGATGTCCAAATATGTATTTCAAAAAATTTGGAGATAGAATACATAAGATTACAAGATGGATATAACACCCTTTAAGAAGCTAGAATTATTGGAGCCACACTAGCCTATCATTAAGATGGATGCAGCAAATTATTGTTTACATCAATGTAAGATTTTGTTCTTTCATTGTTGTAACATGAATCCAATCATCCCATAGAAGAATGAACTTTTATTTTAATCTCATTTGAAACCCTTTGAAATCTAAAAGTTCTTAAATTCAATTGTGATAATTTACCCAACCAACATGGATTTAGATGAGTTGCTATGTGAATAAGCTTGAGAAATATTCCTAAATAGACGGTCCAAATAAAAAAAAGATTAAATGACTTTAGTAGTATATTGTTTTAGAATCCTTCGTCTAAATATATATCTTGATTGGTAAATTTTTTAATTTCTTTTTTTAAAAAAAAACACAACATGAGACGTAGGAAGAATAAAACATAAACCAATACATTATGTTTTGTATTTTATAATATAGTACAAAAATATACATAATTTAATTCATAATCACTTTCGATACCAATTTCGTGGCCTATGAAAAACTCATGCCTAGTACAATCTTTTAGTTTTTTTATAGTGTGCCAAAAACCTCTCCTTTCATGTGGCACACTATGTTTCTAAACTTTTAATTTTATTAAAAGTATACATAAATTCGATGATATAGCTATGAAATTTAGCCACTAGGTGGAGGGACAAAACATAATGAGATTATTATTAGAATTAACCTTAGTACAATCTATAATTTTTCTCTCAAAAAAGTTCCCATAAAATTTGGGAAATTATATACCTATTTTTCCTCCTTAAAGTCGAAAGAAAATAACAAATATAGGTAATTCCTTCCTCAATTTTTTTTAATCTTTCAAATCATATCATATCAGTTAACAATATAAAAATGGATAGACAGACACATGAAATACTATTTAAAATATTTAGCTAACAAAATTTTAATACATAAAGATAAAATAATATTTTGGATCATATAAACTTAATAAATAGCCCTTAATCAAAAGGGAAGTAACTAATATCATTTAGAACATCCATTAATCTGATTTATCTTTTACTTTATTAACTCATATTCTATTTCTTGATTCTAATTAATTAGCATTGACACATGCACCCATTTTCCTAGTGTCTAACCCTTTGTTTCACATTCCCATGTGAAAAATATCTATCATCTACATCTAGTACATTATGTTATTGCCTCCTACAATCTACATATATATTACCTCTTATTGACATGATCATCCTAAAATTCATATATCAACATATAATAATATAATGTATTGATTAAAATTTATATTATAAAAATTCATATATTAACATACAAAAATATAATGTATTGATTGAAATTTATTTTATAATAGATCCAATGAGATTGACTCTAGAGAATGAAAAAATTGTTTTAGAAAATAGATTATTTGTATGTAATTATTATAATTTTTTAATTTTTATTTAAAATATTTTATTAAAAGATTGAAAAGATATAAATTTTTTAGCTATAAAAATTTCATAAAATCATTTTATTAAAAAAAGGTTTTTTATTTTGTGTAACATTTTATCATAAATTTAGTTTCATTTTTAATAAAATTAAAATTTTATTTGTATTTTTTAATATTTTTATAATTAATTATTTAATCTTGTGTAATATTTATACTTCTATTCAATTTTCTTCAACATTTTTAATTATAATTATTTTAAGATGGTTCTACAACTTCTTAGGAGGTGTGTGCAAATTTATACTTTAGAAATATATAAATAAAATAAAACATTTTTAAAATAGTTATAATGTAAAATAAAATAATTATTTAGAAATAGTATTATTTTAAAAATTAAATTTATAAAATAGTTCTTAACTAAATAAAATAGTTCTAATTTAGTAAAATGAAATAACTCTTTAATTAAATAGAAATAGTTCTTCAAATAAAAATAAAACAATTCTAAAGTGAATTAAATAACTCCAAATTAGATTTCTCTCATATTTATACTAGTTATTTAATTTGGAACTTTAATCTCATATTAAAATGTCAAAAATCATAATTAGTAGGCAACATGGAAGCATTAAAAATCATGTGAAAGAAAGCAAAGGCTAGTTGTACTATTGATATTTGAAAATCATTATTATCAAGATTATTTTAAACCATAATCATTATGATATATAAGATTAATTGGGAGGGGAATGCCATTATTTAAGAAACATGATATGGCAGTCTCAAAGAGGATTATATTTTTCAATTAATTGATAAAATTTCAAAGTCATATTATTGTTTCTCCTTGTTCTATTATCTTTTTGAGTTTGATAATATTTTTTTTTTCAATAGAAATGTAAATTTTAATGCAATAAATATAAAATTACTAGCCTATTATTATATGTTTGTAAGATCTTTTAGCTTTTGTCCACTACATATCAACCGTTTAAGAAAATCCAATATAGTTTATATGATTTATTTGCAAAATTTTCATAATAAGTTTATCAATTTGCAAGAGATACTTCTAAAAGATGTGTAGAGACCCAAAACAACTTCATATGAGATCTCCTAGCATAGACATGTCCCATATAGGCCTCCAAGATAGAGATGTCTAATATAAAAGATGAATACCGACGATCAAGATAAGAGCCTCCTAATAATTATGATACAAAATCTTGACTTAATTTAAAAATGTTATTTATAGTTGTATTCTTTAATTTTTTTATTAAATTAATTATTTAATTGTTGAAGAATATATGACATCTAGAAATTCATACCTTCCAACAATTTTTTAAATATAACTATTTAATTTAAATTTTTTATTTCAAATTGACAATGTAATAAATATGTGTTTTTTAAAAAAACCATTTAGCATTTCAACCTAAAAACATTCTAACTTTTTATTTATTTTTATAAATTGTAAACTGGATATTGCACCAAACAGTATGGTGTTAAATCATCTAATGTACACAATATGGCCCAAATATGAGCCTGTATGGATACGTCTTAGAAACATTATTGTATTCATATATGGTATCTTATACATACGTGGATACATTCATCCAGACAAGGCAAGAGAAGTATTGAGTCAATTAAATAAATAAACAAAGCTATGTTAGTTATCCATCCAGACAAGGCAAGAGAAGTATTCATCCAGACAAGGCAAGAGAAGTATGCTAGTATTCATAGAAATTAACAAACTATTGTATCCCGCATTAATCATTGATTTGTAGCATGCTGAAATAATTTGAGTCCCCCTATATTCAATCACCCTTCATTGTTAGTTACCCCTCTTCTATTACTACATGTTATTGGTTTTGGTTCGGGGGATTATTTTATTACAAGATAGGGCAATGCTTATAAGACCACAAAAAATAGGTTTCTCTTAAGCTTACTTTTTAGGTTCAAATTCTTGGTGGAAGCCTATAAGGTATCTTGTTTAATATAATTTGATACGTTTATCTAGATTTGAATTAAAAAATAAATTGTACTATATCTCAAAGGACATCCTAATTATTGAAAAATATACTACTTAAAGGAACAAGCCCATGTTTTATATAGTGCACCAAAAAAAAATTGCTAACATTTTCATTCATGGAAACTTGTACTTCATGTAAGTATCAAATATTTGTAGTTGAATATTCCTTGACCATAAAATATTACGGTGGGTAGTTTTATATTACATATATCTCATCTATTTGAGAGTTATTAATGAACAAGAAAGAGAATTGTAGGTAAAGGTGTCTCAATTTTGCATTTTACTGTTGAAGAAAAATAATAATTTGAGGGCTTTAGAGACTGATTTTGGCCTTGAAAGAATGTCGAAATGAGATTTAAGTAAAGTGGGTTATGATGACATGTACCTCTTCCAAATAAAAAGTTGATCATAAATGTAAGGGAATCTATGCCACATAAGAGACTTATAAGAGCAAGTTATACTTGTTGACTTACTTTTGATGCATGTTATGACATCTCATAAGGCATATTTGAATGGAGATAATGGAGTCGAAATATAGCACCCAAGTTGTTGAGAGGATTATGATGAGTTTAAGGTAGGTGGAATGAATATGCTTTTTTTAGTCTATGGACTTGTCTTGGGATTTGGGTGTTTGATTTTTTATTAAGGATTTGGATGCCATATTTTTGGTGGTTTTAACTCATGTTCTTAATTACCACTTGATGGTTTCATGTAGTGCTTATATTAATTGGTTGCTTGAGATGGAGGTTTCATAGTGATTTTCTATATATACTATTACACTGCTAGAATTGCTCTAGATCTCTTATGGATAATACTCTAGTAAAGGTTTATATTTTGCATGTATATTGTAACCTTTGAATACTAAATAATATATTGACTTGTTTTGGATTGTGAAGTTTTTCTCCTAAAATAATTTCCATCATGTAAATTATTGCGTTATGATACATTATTGTTGTGTTTAATTCCTTATAACTATATGGTCAATTTAATTTTTGCACATATTTCCTTTAATATTGAAACAACAAAAAATGGGGGATATGCTTTCATATGGTTTAGAACATAGAGAAAAACCCACCTTGCAATTATTTCATTGAAGGAAAGTCCTAGAAATCTCAATCTAAAATATGCAAAGGAGAAATAGATCTTGTAGTAGGGTTGTCCTATGGTATGATTATAAACTAATGAGGGGTTCACCACCAAGCTCTAGGGCTTGGAAAGAAAAATATAATGTAACTCAAAATGATTAAACCTAGTATGATGCAATCTTTCACTAAATGACTTAGAAAAGAATGTAAAACAGAACAAAAAATTGCAAGATGAAATGTGTGCACCTAGAAATCCGAAGATGACTAGATGAAGCTTTGAAATGCTAAAAACACTATTTTTAAATCCTAATAGGAATCATATGCTAGTCTGGGTGATTTAGTTCTAGATCTAGGTTTTTGTGCAGAAATTGAAATTTGGCAAATGGGTGTCTAAAACTGCAAAAACCTAGAAAATGACCTAAATTGGGACTCATATGTCAAAACTAGTGTATAAGTCCTTTTAGGGTTTTCACGATCTTAAAATTCTAATCATGTTCTTCTCTATCTACTCTATCCTTCCCAATTGGTTTCTGGATCTAAATCTTTGATTTGTAACCTGTAGGTGTTCTCCAAGGATCTTCAATGCAAGGTGACAACTTTGACAACTTTGAATACTTAACAACTTTCTCCAAACATTCTCTTCATTATGTATTCAACCGAGATCTGCAAATCACACACTAAAAATAGGGAAAAATGTTGTTTTGTTAGTAGAAAGGGTTTTGCAATGGTCAAACCCCATTTTAGTAATCAAACCTTGTAACAAAATCAAGTAAGATAAAGGAATGATGAATGAACTATAAATAAACAATGTTACAACTCTACAACTCACCAAACCCTTACAATAAATTGTTGCAAACATGCATGAGATGGTTGCAATGGATGTGGATCTTGACTCTTTCTTGAATAGGACAAATATTGAATTGAATGCTAGCTTGAATTATGAAACCCTACATCACAATTGTTAGTTAAAAAACAAACATGATGCATGATGACTTTGACATGATGCTTGATGCTTGAATAATGCTCTATAATGCTTGATATTATGCTCTTGAAGACTCTTGAATGCTTCCTTGATCATAAATTTTCTATAATGCATGAATACTCTCAAGTTGCTAGGAGAAAAATGAGTGAAAGAACCTTGTATTCATACTTAATCATGTCAAATCCCTCGAAATTACAACACTACAAGTTGACATCAGATCTAGGAGAATAAAATATCACCAAGAATTTGAATTAATTTTGATTTTGGGCCACATGGGACTCATACACCAGAAGTGGCGTATGAGTCCCATTAGGCATAATTTATGGTTCCAACTTCAAAAATGCTTAGAAAGGTGTAAAATGAGGATCGGGACCCAAAAACCTAGGTTAGACTCATACACCTAAGGTGGCGTATGACTCTCCCAACTTACTAAATCTGGACCATACATCCTAAAAACACTTGAATTATGATTAGATGTTGGTTTATGTTGGGATTATCCTAAAAAATATGCATTAATTAAGGCTTGTGGATGCAAAATAAGGCCAAGTAAAGCATAAATAAGCCTGATTATTAAATACAACCCTAGAAAAGTGTGAAAGTGTGTTACAACACTCTAAACAATGCATCATTAAGGTAAATTTTGATTAAAATAGGTTCAATTAATTAATAAAACCCTAGAAAAGTGTGAAAGTGTGTTACATTTTACAACACCTTTACAAGGTACACTTTAAGTACATTAGTTTACAAGGGCCCAAAACCTAATATGAATGTGTCAAACACATTACAATGCTAAATCAAGGTAACATTTAAGCTCAGTTTAGCAAGGAGGACCCAAATGAGCAAGGGAAAGTAAAGGGATACTTTTTCTGTTGCCACACATATATTAGTGTACAATGCATATTGTGTACCTTTTCTTCCTTTTATTTGGTTTTATAGCTTGGTCACCTTGAGTCTTAGTGTTAGGGAGAAGGTTGTTTGTACTAATTTTGGATTGATTAGTTGTTTATTTAAAAGATCTTGATGGAAGAAAATGGAAAGAACATTGAGAATAGAGCTAGAATAGTTTACAAGAGCTATCTTTGAGTTGTGGATGGTAAAAATCTAGGATATTCTTATAGAGAGAGATTTATGAGTTGTATCTAAATCCAAACCTATTACAATTGCACAAGTTGACTAATATCTATTAGATAAAAAAGGAAAATAATCCCATTAAGCTGTGCTTGATGGATTTTGTTTCATTAAATGTACATGAATAAGTCACTCCACAAGACCCTTGGAAGAAGTTGTGTGACTACTAGGCTAATTCTTTTCTCAAATCATGTAAAATTTCCATAATCCATGTTTGATTTTTAGCTAATCTTTTTTTGATTTGATGTGTAGATTTCTAATATCAATGTTTGAAATAAAACTCCATGATCCATCATCAAGGTATGAAATCAAGAGAAGATAAATGTGAGGATGTTAGTAGAACAATATGACTAAATAGATGGAGGGAATTGTGGCAGAAGATAAATTAGCACAAGAATCTATGAGTTAGATGAGATATATGAGAAAGGATAAGCCTTGGGTGAAAGGAAAGATAAAAAGAAGAGTAGGGATAATGTCAAAAATATAAGGGGATAAGAAGTAGGCATATACTCAAGAAATCTAGCATAATTATAATAGACATAAGGAACTCTGTCAAAATTTCCTAAGAATGGATAACATAATTTTCTTGAGAAAGACCTTGTACATGTTGAGAATGGATGATAGTGGTTCTATGGCCAAAAATTTGAATACATTGAATATCATTGTGGCCTAGTTTCACACTATTCAAGTAAAAATGGAGAAGAAATTTGTTGCATGACACTTACATGTTCTTTGCTAGACTCATGGGATCACTTGGTGATGGTAATTAGAAGCACCACCTTGAAAATTAAAATGGGTAACATAGTGGATATGTTTTTCTTAGAGGAGATGTAGTAAAAAGCTTCTAAATCTACTAAAGAGGTCATAGCTCATGGAAGATCAAAGAAGAAATTCAAGGACATGAAGAAAAAAATTTAAATAGAGATATTGTGAGAAATTCAAATCTCTTAGAAAGTTGAAGTCTAAGTTTCAGAACTATAGCAAGCTTGAGCACTATTATAAAGACTGCAAAAAGGAGAAGAAAAAGAAAATGATTTTAATAAGTTTGATAAATCTTCTCAAGATAATATCAATTATTTATAATGACATTGACATCTCATATATCACAAGGTGTGTAATTGATAAACTCTTGAGCTTCCATATGACTTCCCATTAGGGGTTGTTTCAAAGTATTAATAATATGATGAGAGAAAAGTGTACCTCAACGATGACTTTGACTTGAGTATAGTTGGCCATGGTATAGAGTTCATATGCGATTCCCACATAGAAAATTGAAGGGGATAAATAATGTGCTACACATTCCTGTTGGATCTCAGTTGTGATCATATGGTTTGTCCTTGATGTCAAAACCCTACTTGTTGACTGTTTCAGATTGGTCTCTCATGCTTTATCTTGGTACAATTTTGTCTATATGGTTTACTTGTTTTGGCATTAAATGGATAGTCTACATTCAGAATTTTAATATCTTATGGTACTGATCAGTTTGAGATTCGTGCCATTTCTGGTTCAAGTTATGAATGCTACATCTTTGACTGACAAAGTTTGAAAGATGGTTTCTTTGTCAGAATGGTTCTCCTTGCATATCACAGGATTTGGTTGTTTCTCTTTCGGGCTTACTCATAGGGTGCTGTCATAATAGTGGTTTACAATTCTTGAGAGGAACAAATTTTAGCTGAAATCACATATTTTTAGAAAATATAATGAATTAAGCCTTAAAAAGTTCCATTTTAAGGATTCCAATTGAAGAGGGTTTGATCAAATCACCTTAGATCAAACCCCCTTGGATAGAACCTCGCTAGTTTTAAACCATACCTATAAATGCATCTCCTTTACACTATCAAAATGTCGATAAAAAAATAACTTTGATTTAGATTTTGGGGATCAAATGAATTCATTTAAAATTTATTTCAAATGATTATGGTATTCCTCAGAACAAGCTATCCAATGAATATAATTTTAATATGTTTTGGTTTTGTTATGTATTTATTTTTTAAGTTTTATTAAACATAGGTTTTTCATCGAAAATGAATTTCTTTGTTCTTCACATGTGGAAAAATAGAAGATTATCAAAAAAATTGAAAAATATGATTGCACCAGATATTGAAGTCCTTGATCCAACAAAAAAAATTAAATTAAATTTTGACATATACAAAAAAAGTTACGCGTTATATAGTCGCGTTGTGTCTGAATTGTAATTCATTTGACTTTGAAACTTGATTAAGGAAAAAATATTCAATAAAAAACTATCTAACCAAGTGGAAGCACTAGATATCAAAGTTATAAATCTAAATTTGAAAGAATTAGAATTTTATCCTTCATGGAAAAAAATTTATGCGTTATACGGTGTGCATCACTTTTTAAAAATGTTGTTTTCTGAAAAAAATCTATTTTCGTGGGAGATGGCAAAAGAAGTGCAACTTGATTCCAAAAAAATTGAAAAAAATATTTTTAGAATCTACAGAAAAATTTGATGAGACTCTAGATTGCACCATCTTCAAATTCCTCACAGTTTAGCTGCTATAGGTGCCCGAATGTGAAGATTTAGTTAAAAATAATAATTTCAGTGTCCACTTTGGCCAAAAATTGTAAACCACTATTATGGGATCACCTCATATCGGAGTGAGAATGGTAGGGTCTTCCCGATCTACTTTGAAATGTTTGAGTTGCCTATTGGCAAGACATTTTAGATGTCATGGCGATTGAATTTAACATACAGGCTGCTTTAGGCATGACATTCCTGTTGTCTTGGCGACCGACACAAGAAAGGTTATTTCAGCAAGACTTGTCTTTGGTGTTGGCGACAGAAAAGTGTTCTCTATCGGCATATGTAATACTGTCAGGATAAGGTCTTATCGATTTCATTATGTCTCCCCAACCTGCTTCAGAATAAGCATATCGGCATGAGTTTGGCCGTCGGGTTGAGGTCATAGAAAAATCATATTGTCTCCATGACTAGTGCATGTGGAAGTCTATTGGCGAGAGTTGTGGCATCGTCATATGGTCTTAGCAAACTTTTTTGGTCTCATCGACGGGCGCAATAAAAGTTTCACTTCGGCCAGACTTGGAGTATTCTGTTTAGTATCTCAGTGAATTCAAGTGTGTCTCACCGACCGTATGCATATGGATACTTATCGGTAAAACTAATGGCTATCGATATAATGTCTTGGTGAATTCGATTTGTTACACTGACCGAAAACATAAAGGTAGTCTCTTCGGTAAGAGCTAGGGTTTTTGGCAAGAGGTCTCGGTGAGTGACCTTTGGTCTCGCTGATGGAACACAAAAGAACCTTGTCAGCATAGGATCTATCCTATCTCAGTGGCTCCGAGTGAAAGAAGTTTTTCAGTATGACTCAAGCTTTCGTCGAGAGGTCTCCCCAATATTGGTATGTTATAGCGACCTCATAAGATAGAAGGGTGCATCAGCGAGAGAAACATTATGTTACAGCGACATCACAAGGGATTTCTATCAAAGGCTCATTGGTGTGAGATTGATACTATCTTGGCAACTTGGAAATGGAAAAGGCCTTCGACATAGGTTTTGAATTGTCATGGCGACAATGTGTATCATAGTGACTCTCGGAAAAACATTATGAAGTCTACAAGAGGTCTCTCCGACATCGTTTGGTCACAGCGATAGTGAATGAAACTAAAGGAGATCTCGGTGAGAGACTTGTTGATGTCTCATCGAACAAGCCCATCGGTGAAACTCAATGTTGGCTGTATAACGTCTCCCCGATAGTATAATGTCACAGTGACACACAAGTGGCTGAATACTTTCGGAAAGACATGGTGTGCTCTACAGGAGGTCTCCCTGATATCATAATGTTATAACGATGCACAAAAGGAAAAGGTTTTTGTCAGTGTGAGATCATTAATGTCTTGGCAATCTATTGTGAGCTCGGGACTTCCGACAAAACAAAGTGAATTCTCTATTGGGTATGCCCGATAACGAAGGGTCACGACGAAACAGAAGAAACCAAAGTATGTTTAATGTTAAAGTTTCCTTCGACATACTTGTCTGGATGTCTCAGCGAACGTTTAAAAAACTCTATCTTTGTGGCCGACATGTGATTTTCTAAGTTTAGTTGCATAGCGACATCTTTGGTTGGTATCGATTCTCTGGAAATTATTCTCTGAGATTTCAGAGGATATGATTTTCTGTTTGTGGGCTGTCATGACTTTGATGAAAATCTTTTAGTTACAATTTGAAGTCTCCTAATTTAGAGCAAAAATTAAAAGCTCTATGGATAGGCGTTTCTCTGATTTTTACCATAATCTACAGATCATTATGAATCAGCTTCATATTCAAAATCAACAAGAGAATTTGAGAATCTGGTGAAAAATGCTTGTTGAAGATTTCTTTGTAACTAACACACTTGGATTGTATATAAAAACCAATGTTGAAAATAGTGAAGATGCTATTGACCTATAATTCTGAGAGATAGTTACTTTGGCCGTATTGATCAAGAGATGTATTGAAAAACTCTGTAATACAACAGTTGGATTCCTAGAGCATTAGAAATAGAGTGTTAATGAACTTAACTATAAACAGAGAGATCCTCTGATATATTATTATTGTAATTCTGAAATCTGAGTAAGGGGTTGGTGCTCCTTGAGATTGGTGTCTCTAAATGAGGGGTTGGTGCTCCTTGAGTTGGTGCTCAGAAATTTAGCCTATAAGGCATTGTTAAAAGTGGTTTTTGAAGATTAAGCCAATAAGGCAGTTTAGGAGTGGTTTTTCTACCCTAGGAGGGTTTTCCACTCGACAAATCTTTTGTCTCATTGTTCTTCTATGTGCTCTCTATTTTTCTATGTTATTGTAGTTTCAGTTCACTGTTGGGTTTATTACTGTTCTCAATTCTATTTATGAATTATTACATTCAACTCATGAATGCATTAATCAAAGTAATATTGAGATCAAATCTGAGCTATGTTTTGGGAAATGCAAGATATCTCACTCAAATCATATTTTCATAAGTTGTGAAATAGACTGAGTTAATGTTGTCATATCTTTGTGCTTTCAAAAGTGATTTCTCTACTCTATTGTTGAAAGAAAAGGAAATCAGAATGAAAAATCATTGTCGAAGTTGAAAAAGTTTTGACACTGATTCACCCCCCCCTCTCAGTGTCTACCCATAACTCCAACAATTCCTAGTTTGGCACAAAACCTATTATCACTTAAGATGCATATATACATGTAGATTGTTTTCTCTAGTAGATGGCATAATATGGTGTGAGGATTTATAGTTCTTACTAGTGGTTTTATGTGGTCACTTTGTTTTAGCTAGATGCATGCGTTGTCTAGTAAAATAGTTCTTTTATTTCTATATATTGAAGAAACTTGTAGAATCTAGACCCTCGCCATCAAAACCAACATTAAATATGAATGTTGTGTTTAGTTTTGATGGCCATGCTTTTTGGGTAAGTAAGTGAGAGATCTTACTTTTAAGAGCAAGTTGTCTATTGAGGAAACAATGTTGTGGTGACAAAGAATAAGCCATATAGGTGAGAAGGGTCTAAAGACCCTAAAAAAATTGTCAAGGGGTTGAATGACTGTATTGTTGAATTTGATTTATGTGAACACTACATAAATGGTACACAAAACAACATTCAATTTTATTCTAATTCTCACCAATATTTTTCTATGTTGGATTCACAATTTATTTAGTTGTATTTGGTTTTGTTAATGTTCCTTAAATTCTAATTTTTTTAATTATATATCTTTTATAGATGATTATTCTAGAAAGGGACAAGTAAATTTAAAGTATATAGTTGGTTTAAGGAGTTTGAAGTTCTTTTGAAAATCAAAATTAGCAAGAAGATTAAAGTTTTGATGACTGACAATGTTGGTGAATTTTGTTCTACAAATTTTGATAAGAGTTTATATAGATCATGAGATTGATATATATATAAGACAACTCCATATACCCTCAATATAATGGAGTGGTAGAGAGAATGAACATGATATTGATGGAGAGGGCTAGTAGTATGCTTAGTGAAGCCAACTTGGGACAAAAGCTATAGGCAAAAGTAGTTGCAATGGCTTGTTACTTGATTAACATATCTCCTAAATTAATTATTGTTAATAAGACTCTTATGGAGGCATGGAGGAGACAAAATCCCTCATTACAATATCATATAGTTTTCGGTTGAGGCGTATGCACATGTGCCTATGGAGAAGTAGTGAAAGTTGGAGAAAAAGGTAGTGATATATATTTTTATTAGTTATGGTGTCAATGTGAAGGCGTACAAGCTATGGGACCTTGTGGAAAAGAGAATTCTATGCAATAAAAGTGTTATTTTAGAGAGATTAAGATTTCTTCCATAATGTTGTAACTAGAAGAGGATGGGAAGAAATATTTGGTTTAATTAACTCCCAAAATTCAGAATATTTAATTGAAATTTGATGGAGGAAAGCTATAATAGGTTCGATAGTTTAGAAAAGAAGGTATAACATCCACCTCAATTCTTGAGGAGGTCCACTCAATAGAGAAAACAACCAAATAGATATAATCCTCCTCATTAGAGATGTACAAAACTAATATTGATGAGCCTAAAACCATGAAGGTGACAATGGATGAGGAGATTGTTGTGCTGAAAAATTATAAATAGAACTTAGTACTATTGCTAGAAGAAAGAAATTTTATTGCATATAAATGGGTGTTCAACAAGATGATCAATTTAGATGGCAATGTTGAAAATTACAAGGCAATATTAGTTTAAAATATATTGTCAAGTTAAGGGGATAGACATCGATGAGATTTTTTCGTAGTTGCTAAGTAGAAATCTATTAGGTTCTTGTAATTCGTAGCAATAATTTTTTGTTAAGATTAAAAGTCACTTTCACTCTAGTACTTAATCGTCATTAGGTCATGTTTCTTTTTGTGTCCCAAGTTATATGATGAGGATACATGTCATGTTCTTTTATCCTCACCTAGGGTTTCTCTAAGGTTGCTTTTTTCCTTTTATAAGGTTTTTTTATTGTATTCACTTTATATTGTGAGGTTTTCACAGTAATGATGATTCAATATTTGGATCAATACCTCTTGACCTCTATAGATTTGCTATTTCACTATTTCTGTGAGAGGTGTTTTATTGTAGGTGATCCTTGGGAGTTGTAGGGTTGAGAAATTAACTCCAACATTTTTTATTTATAAATATAACAAATGGATGTGAAGATATCAACATTTTTGTATGGTGAGTTGGAGGAACAGACCTACATGACACAACCAAATAATTATGTTGTTAAAGGTAAATGAGTCTTTGAGTTGTAAATTGAAAAAAATATTTATATGGTCTCAAAACAATCTCCTAAAATGTGATACCAATACTCTAATTCATTTGTGCTAAGTTGGGTTTTTTGAGATTCAAATTAGATCATTATGTTTATTATAAATGGAATGGAAAATGATTCATTATTACCACACTATATGTAGATGATATGTTGCTTTTTGATAACAACAAAGAGATGATTTGAGATTTGAAGTATCAACTTTAATAACAAATTGGCAAGGACTTGGGGTTGCCTGATATATATTGGGTATAGAGATTAGAAGAGATAGAGTGAACAAAAAATTTGGTTGGGCCAAAGTAAGTATTTGAACTCTATATGTTATATTGTGTTAACATAGAAGACAACAAACCATTGAGTGTTCTTATTTCAATGGGAACTAAGCATTACTTGGGTAGTGTTCTACAACACCCACAAAGATGAAGTATATGACTCATGTTTTGTATGCCAATATAGTTGAGAGTTTGATGTATGCTATGGTGTATACTAGACTATACATTGCCCATGCAATGAGAGTCTTAAGTCATTTTATGCCTAATTTTGATGAAATCATTGGGTTGCAATTAAAAGGGTCTTCAAATATTTGTACTTGGTACCTTCGAGTAATCCATTTTTTATCATGTTGATTCTACAAGGGACCAACACTAAGTGGATATTCATGGATTTGTGGATTTAGATTGAATAGGATATGTTGATAGAAAAGGATTCACTAGTGGGTGTGTTTAATGTATTTTGGTGGTGCTATTAGTTTGATGAGTAAGTGATAGGTTGTGGTCATGAGTACATGGAAGCTACTAATTCTTGTAGGAAGGTCATTTGGCTTAAGAGATTATGTTAAAATATGGGGCTAAGTTAGGGAGCTATCAAAGTTCTTTATGACCATTAGAGTGCCATATGTTTGGAAATGAACTTGACCTTTCATGTAAGGACAAAGCACAAAGGTTTCTAGTACCAATTTTTTCGTGACATGGTAGAGGATGACATGGTCATGTTGAATAAACATGGTAATTTGCAGAATTCCATAGATGCATTGAGGGAGCAATTCAACATATAGAAGTTCCAAGTTGTGTGTAATAAGTTTATGGGCCTCATAGCCCCTAGAAAATAACTTTAGTTTTGGTATTCCGTTTTCTCTTGCAAGGTGTTTGACAGGTGGGAGAATTTTACGAAAGGTATCTCAATATAATCCTAAAGTTAAAAATAAAACGATACAATTTTAAGCTATATTATAAAAAAAAATACAAATTTTAAGGTTCTAGAGGTCAATTTTGGCTCCAAAAAAATTGAAATGTGCTTTAACTAGGACAATAAGATTGTAATGACATGGGTATCTTCCAAATATACAATTTAAAAAAATTGGCTTAAACGGCTTTGCAAAGTAAAAGTTATGGCCTTTAAAATTTGAACCTTCCACATTAAAAATGTAAGAGAATATATGACACATAAGAGTGCTATAAGAGAAATTTACACTTGTAGACCAATGTATGGTGACATCATAAGGCATATTTCAGAAGAGATAATGGAGCCAAAATAGATTGTCCAATTTGTTGAGTAGATTATGATAAGCTTATGGTAGGTGGAAGTGTTGATGTGTTTTTCTGACTGCACCAACACAAAATAAAGTATTTGAAGGCTACCCTATTCTCTCTTGATCAAAGTATCCAACACGCTAAGATTGTGAGAGAGTTTGTGTGTTCAACTCCAAGGTTCCTTCATGCAATGGATAGTCTCAGTCGGCTCGATGTGATTTGCTGGTATTTCAAGGGGACTTACAAAATTGTTCAACAGCAGAGAAAGGAATTATAAGGCTCAAAAGGTTTTTCTATAAAGGTCTTGTTTCCTAAAATAAGTAGAAAGTATTGAATTAAAATGGGTTCAAGGTTTAGAAGGCTCTAATCTATTCTAAGGCTTGGGACGTGGTGATCAATTCTCACAGAATTTAACCAAGCTTTGCTTTGCCTCGCTTCAAACAGCTTCCACAAAACCGGTGCAATCTTCAAAGTAGTAATCAAAGGTATTCAGATCATAATTCAATATGAAGACACTGTCATAATGGCGCATACCGACATATGAATTACAAATGAAGTTAATCCCACAATGTTCCAGTTGGCCACACAAGGCAAATTCACCATCAACGAACACACTAGTGGTATGGATAGACAAAGTTTGCTCAAATCAAACACCACATTCCACTACTAGCATGTACTTGCATGAAATGAAATGATTCAGAAGGATGAAAAAGCCTTGCTAGCTACTCACAACAAAAGATACAATCATCATGAATGAAAAGTCTTTTTATTGAGAGAGTGTTCAGAACAACCTTTTACAAAGCATTCGATGAGAAAGCTTTCCTTCCTCTTCAAGCTACTCTATCAATCTATACTAAGCTATCTCTAAGTTGTCTCTCTATCTTCCTATCTCTGACCTAATCTAATCTAATGAGGTACAAATGAGGGGGGATGCCCCTTTTATAGTTGGCCAAGTCCAATGGACGACTCAGATTACAATCCGATGGATGGCCCAAATTGTGCCACCTCATCCCTAACCCTAAAAAGAGGAGTGGAGTAATAAATCAACCATTAATTTCCACCATCCTCTAGAAGATTCTTATCCAGAGACGCGTTCCCACTGCTCCTTTTTTTACTGCAAACTAGATGAGTCTGATCGCCATTGCTTCAATTACTTGGACTAGTATGGCAAGCACATTTTCAATCTAAAACTTTAAGGCTGTAACTTTTAAACTTGTTTGCACTTTGAGTTGTACGAAGCACGTTGGAGAACCTCTTTTGGGTCATTGCTGGAGGACTTTAAACTGAAGAAGAATTATTTTATTCTGTCCTTCAATCTGTCATGTTGTCAGTCTCCAACACCCAGGCCTTCATCTTTTTCTTCATTTTGAACTTGAAAGGTTTTCTTGATTCAATCATTCCCGCTTGCCATTAGCTCGACTGTGTTGGGTGCATCTTGGGTCTTTGAGGAGAAATTCCAACACTTAGCCATTTCTGATAACATTTCCTTTCATGGTTTGGATGCAAGTGAGATCTCGCAGAAGAGCTTGAAATAGATAACTTTATCTCCTTTCAAGGTTGTAATATCATCGTGCTTCATTGCTTCAAGTCATCGTGCTTTGGCCTCGACGTTCACCCTGCAAAACAAGCAAGGAGAAGAGCATCAAAACACTTCATAATATAAATCCACTTCACTTACCTACTTTTCATGCTTTGACTCCCAAGGTCTAAGTGAACTCTGGATTTGATGGGGTTTATCACTTTTCCTCTAGCAAACTTCATCCTCAAATTCTTCATGCCTTAGCCATATTTCCAACCCATTTGCCTTAGAAATAATTTTATTTCCTCTAGAAAATTTCATCAACTAGGCGCCCGAGTAAAATCTCCATCTTAAAGTCTCTAACAGGGCGTGAAGAATTTCAAAATCATCTCCTTTTCGAAGATACTCAATACCCAAAAGAAAATTCTCCTCAAAAAATGCAAAATTCATGTGTATCACTATGAAGGGGTACATTTGATTTTTTGAATTTTATACCTTAGCAAAAAAATTTCTCACCAAAATTTTATTCACCTCTCAAGTCTAGGTGCACTTCATTCCTTTAGCCTTCATCTTCACAACACTTAGAAATATTTTCCCACTTCATATCCCTTGCTGGGGCTAGGCGCATTTGATAGGGTGTACTTCCATTTTTCACTTGCCTTAGGAAATTTTCTCCTAGCTTCAGCAAGCTTGGGCGCATTTGGGAGTAGCTACTGCTAGTTTGTTGCCTTAGAAATAATTTCACTTCAACTTGATGCCTAAGGCGCATTTTGGGGGGGTCTAGAGGAACTTTTACCACTCAGAATATTTCTTCCCCACTATCACTTCCAACATGGGCATATTTTACTTGGGGAGGAGGAAATCTAAACACTTCACATTTTTTATGGCCAACGTCAACATGGGTGCATTTAGCATGGGGTGAAGGATTTTACTTCACTTAACAACTTTTATTCCATCTCACTTTCATCTTGGGCGCATTCAAAGGGTCAAGGAGGAAGTCAACTCTTTTGTCTTTTTCCTAGCCCATATGGGTGCATTCAGCATATGGTGAAGGAATTAACTTCAACGCCTTAAGACTTATTTTGACCCCACTACTAACATGGGTGCATTTTGATACCCCTACAGGAAATTTCTAACACTTAGACAATTTTTCAAAAGCCAACACCTTCAAGATGTTTGGGCGCATTTGGGGGCAGGAGCAGGAAGTTTTCATGCCTTAGAGAATTTTCCATCACCTTATTTCTCTAAGGGCGCATATTGAGGGTGGAGGAGGATTTTACAAACACTTAGAATATTTTCCATCACATGCTAGAGATGAGGGTGCATTTGAGGGGGGGAGGTGGACTTAACTTCAACACTTAGAATTTTTTTCTTACTTCTGCCAGCTTGAGGGCGCATTTCAAGGTATGAGTAGGATTTAACTCAGACTTAGAATTTTTTCTCACTTCTGCCAGCTTAAGACATGGCACATTTAGGGGTCAAGTAGGAAGTTCTTCAGACTTAGGCATTTTTCATCTTTCTGCCAGCTCATGCCTTACTATATTTAGTAAGTCCTCTAATTTTCATACTTCTGAGGCTTGGATTGATCTGGAATTCATGCCACAGGATCATCATGACCTAGGTGATCTATTCATACTACCATCTCGAGTTGACTTACTATTTATGGCATGCTTCTGGAGGTGATTTACTATTTATAGCAAATACTTGATTTCGAGACCTCCACAACTCTGTTTGACTTGAAATCTAAATGTCGTGACCCTCATCGGTAGATCTGCCTGTTCACACTGGCACCTGATGTTGACTTACTATTTATAGCCTATTTTTGGAACACCTTACTTTAAATAGTAAGTGCTCTGATTGCCTTCAAATTTTACTGGTGGATAGCTTGAAAGATACTGATCCCAGTGGGATACACCAGTTTTTGAAAATTCTAGCATTTTACCCCTCATTTTGGGTCCCGAAGCTGGAAACTCTAATTTGACTTGCATGTCGATCAAATGACCTTCGTTTGACTCTATTTTTGTTGCACTTCGCCCTGTTTGTGATACTGATGTGTTGGGTAGTTGTCAGAATGGACCTACTAAAAATAGTAATTATCTGAAAAGTGATCATCTCCATTTGCATGTCACATCACCGCGTAGCTTTTGAAAAACCCACAAAGAATATCCAGACATGCATTGAAAACTTTGACATGCAAACCCTAAAAATAACCTCTGAAGGCTGAGAGTTGAGAGTCATCATTTCACCTTGCATGTTATATCACTGCGAAGCTTTCGAAAAACCTAGAAAGAATCTCCAGACATGCACTGAAAAACATCACATGCAAACCCTAAAATCAACTCTTGAAGGTGAACTTGCTAAAAATAGAAAGTTGTTTGTTTCAGCTCAAATTTTGCAGACAAGCAGTTTGACTTGTTCTAGATGCAGTGTAATAGATAGAACCTCAAAAGTGCTGAGAAAATGCTTCGACTCAAGTACTTACTAAAAATAGTAAGTAGTCGGAACTTGGTGAAAATTCAGTGGAAACTTGTTTGTAGCCCTCTTGACAACAATGTTAGTCTCAAATTTCAATAGCCAAACTTGATTTGACCGCAAACTGACGTGAATAAAGTAAACCCTAATTCTACAGACTTAGCCAAAACTTCAATTGACATTCAAAGAAGAGCACATCCCCGAAAAGATAGACAAAAGAAAGAGAGACAGCGACAAAACGACCCAAAAGCAAAGCCAAAAGACCCGAACGAAGCAAAAATTAGGGGGTCCCCATTTGCAATGGGGTGATGTGTGAAAAGGTCACAACAGGAAGGAGTATACTATTTTTAACTTGTGGACTCATCTTTGGATTTTGACATGGATTTTTTGTTAAGAATTCAGGTACAACATTTTTGGTGGTTTCGGGTCATGGTTTCCCAATGACAATGTTATAGTTTTTCAGTATTGCCTCTCTTATTTATTGGTTGCTTAAAATAGAAGTTTTATAGTGAATTTTGTTTATGTTATTATGTTTTGAAAAATTACTATAAAAATATTGTTAATGATACTTCTCTAAATGTTTAGTTTCTACAAATGTATTATAATCATTGATTAATTATAAATGAAATTATTTTCAAATTAAATTTTTCAAAAAAAAAATCTCAAATAAATCCTTAATACATTACTTTTATGTAACGGAATGATCAATTTAATTTGAGAAAACTAAGAAAGTGGAAAACTGTGATAGAAAGATTGATGTTTGTGATCACTGCTTGCATACCAAATGTTGGTCGGTGAAACAACACCCATGCAAATATTCCCTCGTGGAAAGGAGGTATGTAACACGAAACAAAATATAATACATTATATAATATACTTTTTCCTTCATAGAGAAGTCGGAACTCGTTCGACTTTCTTTCCTTTAGGCTCCATACAATACCGCAATTCCCATACCAACGCAGAGACCCCTTATGAGATTAAAATATTTGCTAAACCCAAGACTTCATAGAACCACACTTGACCTTTTTATTAACAGAAATTGGCATCACATAGAACATTGCTACGTAGATCCATCTAGTACGTTACTCTAAAACACAATTCATATCAGAGTAAACTGCTCCTTAAAGTGATATACATTATACTTAGCATTATGAATCCCATTAATTTATTATGGTTCATTTCAAGCTTTAATTTGACTATATGAGACTTCAACTCATTTGCATTCTAATTTAACACTCATCATTCACAAATAACATATTCAATCTGGTTTTCTATTTCTATTTCTTGGTTGATAATTTCAGTTTGGATGGAGTATATTTCCCAATTTTGTAAGCCTTGAAATGCAATATTTAATTTTTTGTCGTATTTTTCATTTTTAGATAATTCTATTCGTTAGGTATGGCTTAACTTCTATTGAATTGGATTTATTTTAAATGAAACGGGTTACTGATTTTTCTGCAGATGAATACTTCATGGATGAAAAGTTTGCTCTTCCTATACCTGAGCTGTGTATGCACTGCATGCATAAATTATTTGGAAGGTATAATTACTTCATTGTCGTGTGCATTACTTAGGTTTATATTGACTTTTTGTGCTTCATGATTTTTCTTTTCCAAACGACGAATCTTACTGAATGGTGCATATTATGATCCAAATGTTTCAATAAAATCTTGTTTCTGTATGTCTCTTTGTAGTGTGTGGTTGCAAGTGAAATTGCAGTGATGAATCTTGAAGTTGACTAAATAATTTTATTGCAGTGATGAATCTGTTTTTCCAAGATACAGTGTTCTAATTGCTTCTTCATTACGAATAGCTGGGAGGCTTGCTTCTCAGCTAACCTTTGAGGTTTGCTGTTTTTCTTATTTGTTGTATTAAATCTGCATCCTTCTTATTCCTTTTTTTCAAATAGCTAGTCTGTCACTGTAATGAGTGTAGGACTTTGAGGTTTGAAGGATAACCCCTTTTAGAAGCTTCTCTCTTAAAGTTACTCTGCTACTTTGATGAAATGCACGCATATACTTTGGAACTGAATGATTACGTAGATGCAATGCTTTGAATATAGAATTGCATGACCTCGTTTAAGTTTGATCTGCTTACTCTGCTCCACAGAAGTAGATACAAGTGACATCAACCCTGTTCCCTGCAAGTTCTACCTCCAATGGGACCTTCTATCTCCATGGTTGCTCCATTTTTGGGAGACATTGCAACTCTATTGGTTTGTAACATTTCTTCATCTGAACAATATTTGCTTCTGATGTTTTCTCTCTATTACAAATTTTGACAGAGGTATTGATGAAGCGATGCATTTCTTTTTCAGATTTATAATTGAGATATACAAATGAGCTACCTTCACTTTTTGGTGAAAGTTTCTCCTTCTATACACATTATTAGAAGCTAGTGAATCCAACAAGATGTCCTCAATTTTCTTTAATGAGTTAATGCTCGCTGTCCTATTCAATTTAATATTGAAGAGGATATGCTATAAAATATCAGTTCAATTTATTTTTAGCTAAATTGGCATTTGCATTGTTTTGTCATTTTTCTTTTGAATATCAGTGAGCAAGTTCAAGTTTGAAAGAATTAATTCTAAATTATAGAAGCATACAGAAATTGTACGATAATTTTTAGACTTGTAGACCATGAATCGAATGTTTTTTATAATTATACTTAATGTTGCAAGCAAATACCATAAGTTCATATATATACTGAGCATTACGTTGGTAGCAAGAAGCTGCATCTAATAGTTGTTCTTCCTGTACAGGATAAGACCGCCTCAAGTGTGGCAAATACTCTGCCTGTTCCATTGCCTACTCCAAAACTGGCTGTACAGTAATTTCTGAAAACATTTATTGGCATGGATCAAGTGCTGCAGCTGTGACAGTGCAAGTTGACAATGGAATCAGGGAGGTTATTTAAACCTCTACAACTGTCTATTTTCATGTGTTGCAGTTGTTACAGGTTGCCAATGGAATCACGGAGGTTATTTAAATCTTCACACCATCTTATGTTCAAGTGTTACAGCTGTGACAGGTTGCCAAATGAATCAGGGAGGTTATTTAAACGTCCACACCCTTCTATGTTCAAGTGCCGCAGCTGTAACAGGTTACCAATGGGATCAGGGAGGTTATTTAAATCTATACACCCTACCATGTTTCGAGTGCTGCAGCTGCCAGGTTGCCAATGGAATCAGGGAAGTTATTTAAACGTCCACACCCTTCTATGTTCAAGTGCTGCAGCTGTAACAGGTTACCAATGGAATCAAGGAGGTTATTTAAATCTATACACCCTACCATGTTCAAGTGCTGCAGCTGAAAGGTTGCCAATGGAATCAGGGAGGTTATTTAAACATCCACACCCTTCTATGTTCAAGTGTTGCAACTGTGGCAGGTTGCCCATGGAATCAAAGAGGTTATTTAAACCATGAAAATATTTTATTTTCAAGTGCTGTAGGTGCGATAGATTGTCAATAGAATCAAGGAGGTTATTTAAACCTTTAAAAACTTCCTATTATGTTCAAGTGCTGCAGCTGTGAGAGGTTGCCAATGGAATCAGGGAGGTTATTTAAATGTCCACACCCTTCTATATTCAAGTATTGCAGCTATGACAGGTTGCCAATGGAATCAATGAGGTTATTTAAACCATGACAATATTTTATTTTCGAAGTGCTGCAACTGTGATAGATTGTCAATAGAATCAAGGATATTATGTTCAAGTGCTGCAGCTGTGACAGGTTGACAATGGAATCAGAGAGATTATTTAAACCTCTACAACTTTCTATTTTCAAGTACTGCATATGTGACAGGTTGCCAAATCAGGAAGGCTATTTAAACCTCTACAGTCTTCTATGTTCAAGTGTTGCAGTTGTGACAGGTTGCCAATAGAATCAGGAAGGTTATTCAAACTTTTACACCCTTCTATGTTCAAGTGCTGCAGCCGTGACAGTTACCAATGGAATCAGGGAGGTTATTTAAATCTATACACCCTACCATGTTCAAGTGTTGCAGCTGTGACAGGTTGCCAATAGAATCAGGGAGGTTATTTAAATTTTAAACATCCACATCCTTCTATGTTCAAGTGCTGCAGCTGTGACAGGTTGCCAATGGAATCAAGAAGGTTATATAAACCATGACAATATTTAATTTTTAAGTGCTGCATATGCGATAGATTGTCAATAGGATCAAGGAGGTTATTTAAAGCTTTAAAATTTCTTATTATGTTCAAGTGCTGCAGCTATGACAGTTTGACAATGGAATTAGGTAGGTTATTTAAACCTCTACAACTTTCTATTTTCAAGTGCTGCAGAGGTGACAAGTTGTCAATGGAACCAGAAAGGTTATTTAAACCTATCCAGACTTCCATGTTCAAGTGCTGTAGCTGTGACAGATTGCCAATTTGGCACTAGAATCAGGGAGGTTATTTAAACTTTTGCACAACCTTCTATGTTCAAATGCTGCATCTGGTTGCCAATGGAATGAGGAAGGTTATTTATATCTATACGCCCTACCATGTTCAAGTGCTGCAGCTGTGACAGGTTGCCAATGGAATCGGTGAGGCCGTTTAAACATTCACACCCTTCTATGTTCAAGTGTTGCAGCTATGACAGGTTGCTAATGGAATCAAGGAGGTTATTTAAACTGTGACAATATTTTATTTTCAAGTGCTGCAGTTGTGATAGATTGTCAACAGAATCAAGGAGGTTATTTAAACCTTTAAAAGTTCCTATTATGTTCAAGTATTGCAGCTGTGACATGTTGACAATGGAATCAGGGAGGTTATTTAAACCTCTACAACTTTTTATTTTTTAAGTGCTGCAAATGTGACAGGTTGCCAATGGAATCAGGAAGGCTATTTAGAGTTTTAAATCTTTACAGTCTTCTATGTTCAAGTGCTGCAACTGTGACAGGTTGCCAATAGAATTAGGAAGGTTATTTAATCTTTTACATCCTCCTGTGTTCAAGTTCTGCAGCTTTGACCGGTTGCCAATGGAATCAGGGAGGTTTTTTAAATCTATACACCTTACAATGTTCAAGTGCTGCAGCTGTGATAGTTTGCCAATGGAGTCAGGAAGGTTATTTAAACATACACACCCTTCTATGCTCAAGGTTGCCGCTGTGGCAGGTTGCCAATGGAATCAAGGAGGTTATTTAAACCATTACAATATTTTATTTTCAAGTGCTGCAGCTGCAATAGATTGTCAATAGAATCAAGAGGTTATTTAAACCTTTGAAACTTCCTATTATGTTCAATTGCTACAGCTGTAACAGGTTGACAACGGAATCAGGGAGGTTATTTAAACTTCTACAACTTTCTATTTTCAAGTACTGCAGATGTGACAGGTTGTCAATGGAATCAGGAAGGTTTTTTTAAACCTCTACAGTCTTGTATGTTCAAGTGTTGCAACTGTGACAGGTTGCCAATAGAATCAGGGAGGCTATTTGAACTTTTACACCCTTCTATGTTCAAGTGCTGCAGCTGTGACAGGTTACCAATGGAATCAGGGAGGTTATTTAAACCTACACACTCTATTATATTCAAGTGTTGCAGCTATGACAGGTTGTCAATGGAATCAGTTTCAGTCTTTCAGAAGATTCATCCAAAGAGGAAATTGATTTCCCAGCTGAAGACTGCTGATTTTCAATCATTTTATGGATCACAGTTGGTTACAAATTCAACTATAACAGGGGAAAACCTATAAGATAGACACGTAAATTTATTTTCTGTAGCTTTTGAAGAACAAGTCACAGAACAAAAGTGATCTGAACAGAAAGAGATTCTCCAAGAAGATGATTTAAATAAATCAAGTGAAGATGGCAGACACAAGGATGATGGGGAAGCTTTAGTGCAAGATCTTTCTTCATTCCAATTCCTAATGCTGAAATAACTGATAACCTGCATATTAACTCCAAAATCAAATATCTTGCCATCCCAAAGGCTTTTCAAAATATTCATTAGAGGTCTGGGACTCTGTTAGAATAGTTAGTAATTTCCCCTGCAATGCATGAAGGGAAAGTTGAGATAGAACCGCAGTCTTGCATGAGGATAAAAATAGAATTTGTATGCTAAATCTTAGAGTTTGTAATCTGTATGGAGTTGCATGATAAGTTTCCAACAGTCTTTTGAATTGTTCAAGTCCTCTATATAATGAGGCATTTGTAATTCATTCATAATCTTTGATCTTTGATCATTGATTAAATTGTATAATCATGAGTTTTATCTCATATGTATATCCAAACACTTGTAATGTTTGAGATTGAATAAAAGAATCTTCTCATGTGTTCAAAAATAATCTCTTTATTGCAGTAATTTATGTGTATTTTAGTTTTCTTCAATTGGTATTAGAGCAGGCTCGAGAAAGTTATCTGGGTTAAAGAATTTTGCAGAAGCAAGAGATTTTCAGAGGAGGTTAAAGAGCCAGTCATAGTACTGAAGAAATCATTAGATTCAACTCTAGCTGAAGATAGAGGTTGTCGCAGCCATAGAAAGTGAATCCAGTGCAGCAAGGAGAAATTGCAGCTGAGAAAAAGAAGATCGTGGCAAAGAAGAAGCCGCAAGTGCAGTTATGTGAGGTATAAAGGTAAAGAGTTGCAATCTTTTGAGAAAATCAAAGAGTCACATAGAAGATCGTGGATCTTGTAGAATCCGCAGTTAATAAAGATTGAAGCAATCCCTCAAGGAGTTAGATTGCAGATTGGATTGTATGTTTGGAAAAAGAGTTCGTAGTCCAAGAAAAGAAGTCACTAAGAAAGCTAACCATTTGATTTGAGGTTGATGAGATCAGAAAATTGTTGATTGCAAGAAATTAATCTAAGCCACCGATGTGAAGTTGTTTGAGGAAGTTGTTGTGACCTTTTCACACATCATTCCATTGTAAATGGGACCCGCTTGTTTTTGCTTTTTAGGTTTTTACTCTGGCATCGCAACTGCTAATCACCATTTTTCTTTTACAATGAGGAGTTAGAGTTTTCAGGTGGTTATCCAAGTCAAATAGAGAATTTAGGCTTAGAACAGTGTCTGGACATCGTCAAAGTGCTCAGAAAGTCTGGAGGACGAAAAATGCCATTGCTTAGGGTCAATTCTGACACCTATTTTTGTGGGATTCAGCTTTTTGCTTTTTTGCTTTTTCTGTTTTTTTTAATTTTTGGCACTTTGAGACCAATTCCTGAAGCAGCTTTTTGGCCCACTTTTTGCTTTTTGCTTATTTCTTTTTTCAGTTTTTTTGAAAGTTGACCTAGGATTGGGTCCCTCAGGTCATGGCAACAATGTTCCTATCTTTAGAATAAAACATTTGTGTCTCCAAATATAAAAAGAAAGGGAAAATCTCCAGGCGAGGTTTTGTTCCAGATGTTCCAGATAAAAGCAAGAAACTCATCCAAAGGCTAGGCAAGGTAAACATGGGACAGGCATCATCAAGTCCGCCTAGACATGAAGAATGGATGGCTAAAGAAAGACAAAGTCCTCCATGCACATGGTCTAGCAAGGTTGAAATGTCCAAGCATTGGCAAAGTCCGCCTTGGCATGAGGAGTTCAAAGTCTGCCTTGGCATGGGAAGAGTAAAATCTAACATGTCCAAGCAAGTACAAAGTCTGCCCAAACTTTTCCAAAGAAGTCTAAAGTCTGCCATAGACCAAGAGGAGATGGCAAAGATGTCATGAAGTCCGCCTTGGCAAGAAAAGCTCCAAGTCCGCTCAAGAATGGATGGCAAGCCAAAGGCAAAGTCCGCCTAGAGGAAGTGTACATTGTCCAGCCAAAGGCCAACTCCGCCCAAGGTAAGCATGGCAATGGGTTGGCAAGTCCGCTCAAGGAAGAGAAATATCCAAGGATGTGCAAGGTCCGCCCTATCACTGTCCAAACAATCATGAACTCTACCTTGCAATGTCCAACACATGATGAAGTCCGCCCTTGTCCAAGAACACTTCAAGTCCGCCTTGTCCAAAGGAGTTCAAAGTCCGCCCTAGATCAAGTTGAGCATGGCAAGACAATTGCAAAGTCTGCTCAAGAGTAGATGGAAAAGATGTGATAAAGTCCTCCCTAGCACAAGAAACTCCAAGTCTGCCATGCCTTGGCATGCCATTGGCAAAGTGCGCCCACACTTGGAAAGAAGCTCTCCAACTCTGCCCATGGAAGGAAATAAAGCCTCAAAATCCGATCTTGAGAGGGAAAGGTTTCTTAAAGTCCGCCACAGCTAAGTCGAGCAGATTGAAGATTTTCCTAAGGCATTTGTAGGAGAAAAGAGTAAAAATTTTCAAAAATAAACATTTTTTTTAACCTCCGTCTTGTCTAAATTCTGAAGGTGACAAGGGTATTTCAGTTCGTTTTCTACCTTTTTATGAGCAACCAAGGCATGTTTGTGGAGTTTTCAATCTTCTTTTCAAAATTTGAAGGAAATCTTCAAGGGACTTAGTCGAATTTTCATGTTATCTTCTAGAATTTGAGTCTGATTTCAACATCAATTCACAGATTTTGGGACTGAGCTTTTCAAGGACCAATTTCAGTCCCAAATTTTCAAATCAGATCAAGTTTTCTAAGTTTTCCAAATTCCTAATTGTTAAAAACTAGAACGTTGTTGGCATAACAATTAGCACTTCTGGAGTGCTGATTGCCATGGATAGCTATGCACATTGCATAATGAGTGCTCTTCAAATTAGGAGGGGAAGCTTCCTCATTGTGCTGATAAAATGCATAAAAAAGTAAAGTAATCAAACTCCTATATTTTTGACTCAGTTGGAAGAGGCACAAGGTTAAGAAAACCAAGAACATTGCAGCTAAGGATTTTCTGGTTTCGCAGATCTTAACTACAACTCAAAACTAACTAACTTTAAAATATCCAGTTCCCTCAAGAAAACAAAGCATGAGGAAATGGAGCAAGAATGATTATACGATAAACTTCAGGTGCAGATTCACAACGTGAAGGCAAGGTGGGTACAACTATTTGCTTGATTGGGAAGAAGTTTATTAATACAAAAAATATACAATAAACTAAGTACAGTTTCACAACATGAAGGCAAGGTGGGCACAACTATTTGCTTGACTGAATAAGTTTATTGGCACACACATCAAACGATAAGATTTCAGTATAGATTCACAATGTGAAGGCAAGGTGGGCACAACAATTTTCTCCTTTGAATAGGCTTATTGAACACAAAACAAAGAATAGCCAACTACGATAGCAAATTGAATTGACGCATCCACACATACAATAAACTATCAATAGCCACTATATTTAACTAAGATGAGCAAATACCATGACAGTAACGTGAAGGCAAGGTGGGCACAACTATTTATTATCATAATAAAAACTCGTGAACAAATATAAAATAGAAATATTACAGGCAAGGTGGGTGCAACATATATTACTATTACGTGCAAAAGTTAATTACAAACAAGCAAAGATCTCTTATTTATAGACATCAAAGGCATAGGGAACCCTAAAATCACCTTGAGACAACTGTAATCTTGCAATGCATGCAAGTTTTTATTGCTAAACCCTAATAAAACAAACTATATAGTTAACTGGAAAGCTACCATCAGTTAACCGAAACATCTAATCTAAATGGATTATGTACAAGCATGCACGTCCTTATTGAAAGAAAGTTAAATAGAAAGCTACCACCAGTTAACGAAAACCCTAAATGAAAACTCCAACTGCTACATAGGAAGCTCCAAAATAGACATGCGAAGAAATGTGACAGCGATTTAACTTGAAAAAGAAATGCCAAGTCTAACTCCTATGTTTAATGTCTATCTTGGAAAGGTGGGATGCTCTAATTTGGAGTTTCTTGCACAATTAATCTCCCCATGAGGTTGTTGATCTCATCACCATTGGGAGATTATCACATGTCCTAACTTTCAATTCACTGCTTGTCAATAACTTGAGCAATCCTAGAAATATTTGCACACTTCAACTAGAAGTTCATCGGCTAGTAACTTTGGTGGCTCCATAATTGAAGTGATGGCCATTATTTTTTCTACAGCTTTTGCTTCTGACGCTTCTCACGGTTTTCAACACTTTTCTCTATGGAAGAGTGTTGCATGACGAAACTGTGAATTTTAACCGCAAACACTCGGGTTGTGAGAAATGCAAACAAACTTGTTGTACATGCAGAATTCCAATGGTATCAACCCTCTAAACTGGCCTTGGAAGACAATCAACTATACGAGGCATGAAACCTCCTATCAATTCTCTGGATGCACTTGATACAAATAGGTGTCAACTTTTTTGATGAAATCATGAATTAAGAATGATTTGGTCTTGAATTCAGTCTGTATGCACTGTACTCCAAAAAACTTGCTTGTTGACTATGAACAAGACTATATTCTGACAACTTTCTCTAGAAAGCCAAAAAGTGACATGTTGGGGCTCAAAATAACCTATCGGAGGGCTGCAATTTTCACGAAAAATTCTAAGATGTGGGTATTGCCCAGAAAATAATTCTAAGACAACCCACAATGTTAGAATTGTGAAAAAACGTTGTTTAGCTTGACATGCAAGAGTTTTTCCAAAAAAAGCAATTGAAGGCAGCAGGGGTTGCGGGGGACAATTTTGTGAGAAAATCTAAAATATGGGTTTTGTCTAGAAGATGATTCTAAGACAACCCAGAATGTCAGATTTGCAAAAATTTGACTTCTACTCCACCATGTAAAGGAATTCCAGTTGAGAAAATCAAAGCTTCAAGAACTGATGCTTTGTAGTGAATTTTCCTAAAAAATTCTAGCACATTGGTTTTGTAGAAGAAGTTGTGTTGAATCAACCCAGATGATATGTTTTGTCAAAAGTCGTTGAATTCTTGAACATGCGAAAGAAATTAAGATGAGAAATGGAAGAACTTAAGATAAAAGATAGAAGTTTTGATGCTCTGCTTTTGTTAAAATGGCCATCTTGTCTTGAAATCTATTGATGAATCTAGACTTGTACTTGCAAAAGAATATCTATGATGCCTTTGAATGTTGATTGTTGAAGCATTCACCCACTCGGATGAGAAAACTCACTTCCTCTTCAACTGCTATGAGACAAAAAGACGTCTATTTGAAATAAATAGACAAATTTGTGGCTTAATGGCACCAACTACAAGAGTAAACCTTTGACTTCAAAAGAAGTGTTCTTATTGGACCCCCTTTAGTTGGAACTGGCACTGACTTTGAGTCTCAAAATATTAAATATTAAATTAATCAGTTCAATCTCTACATGCAAATTTACTCAAGTGACTTAAAACATCAAATTTTAAAGCTTATTGAGCAAAAACACACTTTACATGGTTGACTATTGTGAATTGAAAAATTTATGTCATTTGATGAGATAACTGAAATCTCTTGAACTAGGTTTCCTTAGAATATTTTTCTAATTCTAAAAAGTATAAATTTATCTCTCCAAGCGCCCTCAATCAAAAGTAGAGATTTTTTTCTAACTTCCTATTTTGTAGATTACTAAAACTGTCACGGTTGCCCCAGTTGAGCACTGATTTTTTGATGCCTGGATGATGTTGTGACTGAGTTGAGATATCCACTGTGAAGCCTGAATCCTAGAGATAAATGTCTGTTGGGAGTTGCAACTGCTAAACAAAATGTTTAAGGCATGAAAAAATTAGGCACCTTTGATTAAATTGATGCATGATCACTAGACTTAGCCATTTCTCTGTTTTGCCATTGCACACTTCAAATTGCCACAACTAGTGAACGGTGAGTCCTACTAACTGAATGATAGGATCATTGCGTAACTGGAGGAATTTTGCAACCAACAACTATATCTAAGGCATTTGAAAGTTGCATTAGGAACCCCAAAAATAAGGGTAACCCTAGCCTGTGAAGGCGCAATCACTATTTTGACAAAAGTGAAACTTTCATCCAAATGCCATACTTTGACCCCTGACACCGAGAGCAAGAGTGCTTTGATTCATGCACCAATAGTCTCTCTACATAGCTAGGAGCATCGAGAAGAGATGTCTTTGGAGGTGACGAAGCAAGAAAACTACTTCTAAGACCTCAAAAAGAAAGGTGTGTTTTCCAAGGGAGTTCATATTTCCCACTGTTGTCTTTTTGGTTGTCTGATTTCTTCAGTAACTTCCACCGTTCCTTCATTTACAGGCATTCAACGTACCCTATAGGCTAAAGAATGGATTCACTAGATAGCCAGGAGGACTACGCACAAGTCTCCTTAAGACTGTGACTGCAAATAACCCCATATGGCAGACCTAAAGGCTAGGCACCCCTGGTGTATGAAGGCACTGATGTGTTTTTCAACATTTTTCCACCCTCTATTTTATGTGCTTGGTAGAACCTCTACTACAGTCACTCAGTATGTCAAATCATCTCGCATGCAAGTACGTTGCGGAGCTGGACTAGTTTGGAAAAGATCCCCCAGAAACAAAATTGGCAGATTCATCCATCTTAGAGGTCAAAATCAAGGGTGCCCATGGCTATAGGTGCATTGAAATTGTGATTTTGACAGCCTCTGTGATGTGTACTCTCTTTGTACATTCAACTTCTAACTACATTTGTCAGAGTTCTGCAACTCAGATGACTTCGCATGTTAGCTCATCGAAAAGTTGGTCTAATTTTGAAGAGATTGAGTCCATCTGCAAGCGAAAGAAAGCACATATGACACTTCAAAAAGAAGGGAGCCCCTAGGCTATTGGTGCACTAGTTTGTTTTCAGTTTGAAATTTCCATTTGTTTCATGTTCTTCGAACACTGTTCTGGCCACTGAAATGACCTTGTAGGAGTAAAATCTTGTTGTGAAGCATTTCTCCATCATGAAATGTCATGCTCTGCATCCCAGGTTCAGGTTCTGACCTGCAAGTACGGACCAATTGTTGTTGATGACTAACATGACACTGACCAAATTCCATACTTGACTTGCCCAAAAACTATAATTTGACATCATTTTAACAAGGTTTAGACTCTTTTAAGAAAAATGCCTTAATGAAGCAAAAAATTAAAAAAATGGTTTGGTTGCAACATTAGGCTCCATCTGGTGACCATGTCAAATACTTACGACATAGGAGAACCTCATATTCTTTGTGTTATGTAGACCAATGACTTATGAATTGGGCATCAAAGTTAGGAATTTTCCCTAATCACCTAAAAAATTAGAGTTTTCCTAATCACCTAACCAAAAATCACCTAAAACAAGACTACCTAAATCACCTATAACACAACAAAACATCACAAAACAGGGAAACACAATATGACAATGAAAAAGCATAGAATGAAAATTACTTAAAGAAAATTGACTCCACCTCTGAATAGATGAAGTTCTTTGGATATTGGAAGAGCCTCCCATCTATGTTGTTTATGCCTGAAAGGCTTAACTTCTCTTCCCCTAGGAATTGAAAGAGGCAATCCTTCTGGATGAAGATTCTCAGGTGAATATATCCAAGCAAAGGTACTCTGACAAAAATCAAAATATGATGCAAATGAGAAAGCTAATACCCTGAAGGCATTAGTTCTAATATCATCCATCCTCGGGATGTTGAATTCTTCAAACCAGTCAATCAAGTTCCAAACTCGATTTCTATAATGTTGTCGGTGATCCTTTCTGACTTGATAATATCCTTTGACCGACTTGTCGATCAGCTCTATATCACCTTTAACACATAGGAGTTTAATTCCTATGTCTTCGACATCTTTAAGGCCTTGCAAAAGCACCTCTTTTTTGGATTTTGTTAATTCCAATTGCAAACAATTTACAACTAAGCTCAACTATTCTTTAGGGGAGATGATCAATTCCCCTGCTTCTAAAATTGTATTTGAACAACCTCCATCGAGTTGTATTTTCCATGATTTTGAAACCTTTTGTCGATCTCTTTTCAGAACAAGGAATAATTTGGTCTTGCAAACCAATTTCTATCTCTGACAGAGTCGCACCATTATCAGGACCCATTTCAGGCTTTGCTCCTACTAGAATAGATAACTTGAGCATAGCCTGCTTCTTTGCAATTTTGAGAATCTGATCTAATTCTTCTAGATGATCTTGAAGATATTCTAGTTGGGAGATTTGTACCTTAGTCTTCATCATGGAAGCTATGATGTCAAAATTTGTTGAAGATGTCTCTTGAGCAACTAGCATAGTAATCCCATGTGAAGATCTAGGATTGGAAATGGGAACCACTTTAGATTTTCCTTATTCATTTGATTTCCACCTTTCTTCGTTTTCCTATGCTTTGAAATGTTGAGCATTTGTGAACATAGGAGGAGTGTTCTTATGGTATTCTTCTTCTTGTTGATTTACAGGTTCTTCATTAAAGTATCCCACTGTGGAGTCGCCATCAAATTTGTCCATTTGTGGTAAAACAACCTTCAAACTTGGTGTTGGTACAAAAATATAACTGGGAGAAGCTTCAATGTATACCATGATTTGGATCATTCTTAAGTTCTCTAGACATGTGGATCCAAAATGTGCATCATTGTCATGGAAAGGAAAAAATATTGCACTGTGTACAACTTCAATCATTGGTCTTGATGGAGATGTTGGCAACCATTGCTAAAGATTATCTCTCATTGGCTGGTACAGTTGTTGAACTGGAGATCTAATGAAATTTATTTTCATGAAACCAAAAGTGATCATTTATCCTCCAACTTGATGGCATGTTCTTGCGCACTCTTCAACTCTATCTCTTTCACCATCTTGAGGAAGAAGGCTATATTTGATGGAAGAGCATTTATGAAACAACTCATCAAAATCTTTGATGATGGATCAAATAATTTAGAAGAAATTCTTGTAGCAAGAAAATCAAATTTTGTCACAAAATCCCTCATGTGTTCATTGTGCTCCATTTTTGAATTTGCAAGTTGGACGAAAAAATTGGTGATTATCTTTAGTGGGCTTGAATCTCGCCAAAAATTTCTCGCTCATAGTTGCCCAACTTGTGATACTACTTGGTGCCAAGTGATTGAACCAGTTGGTAGCATTTCCTGTAAGATTCTTGACAAAGAGACGCAATGTGATGTCTTCATGTGCTACGTGCAAGACAATGCAAGCCATTGTGAGGGAAAAAAAGTTCCTCTTGGTGTTGAGTTTCATTACCATCAAATTGAGAAAAGTGCTTCCTTGACCGTTTTGGTAACTCATGATTTACCTCAAAATCCAAAGGTTCAATGTTATTACCTCAAGCTAATGGGGGTGGACATCGCCTATCAGCATTATAATTATTATCATCCATTACTTTTGTATGGATCATGCAATTGGATGCCAGAGTGTGATTCTCGTGAAATAAAGTGTAAGCTTTTCTTGAAGTTTTCTTGCCTCATGCCCCATGGTGGGTGCGAGAAAACTATTGGTGTAACAATTAGCACCTTTGGAGTGTTGATTGCCATAGACAACTATGCACAATGTGTAATGAGTGCTCTTCAAATTAGGAGAGGAAGCTCCCTCATTGTTCTGATAAAATGCGTAAAAAAGTAAAGTAATCTAACTCCTATCTTTTTGACTCAGCTAGAAGAGGCACAAGGTTAAGAAAACCAAGAACATTGAAGCTAAGGATTTTTTGGTTTCATAGATCTTAACTACAACTCAAAACTAACTTTAAACTATCCAGTTCCCTCAAGAAAACAGAGCATGAGGAAATGGAGTAGGAATGATTATACGATAAACTTCAAGTGCAGATTCACAATGTGAAGGCAAGGTGGGAACAACTATTTGCTTGACTAGGAAGAAGTTTATTAACACAAAAAATATATGATAAACCCCATTTTGCAACATGAAGGAAAGGTGGGCATAACTATTTGCTTGATTGAATAAGTTTATTGGCACACACATTGAAAACAATAAGCTTTAAGTACAGATTCACAACGTGAAGGCAAGGTGGGCACAACTATTTGCTCCTTTGAATAGGCTTATTGAACACAAAACAAAGAATAGCCAACTACAATAGAAAATTAAATCAGTGCATCCACACAAACAATAAATGATCAATAACCACTATATTTAACAAAGATGAGCAAGTGCCATGACAATAACATGAAGGAAATGTGGGCCCAACTATTTATTATCATAATAAAAACTCGTGAGCATATATTACTATTATGTGCAAAATTTAATTACAAATGAGCAAAGAGCTCTTATTTATAGACATCAAAGGTGTAGGGAATCCTATAATCACCTTGAGTCAACAAAATTCTTGCAATGCATGCAAGTTTTTATTGCTAAACCCTAATAAAGAAAACTATATAGTTAACATGAAAGATACTAATAGTTAAGCGAAAAATCAAATCTAAATGGACTATGTGCAAGCATGCACGCCCTTATTGAAAGCAAGTTAACTAGAAAAATATGACCAGTTAACGAAAATCCTAAATGAAAACTCCAACTGCTACATAGGAAACTCCAAAATAGACATGCGAAGAAATGTGACATCGAGTTAACTCAGAAAAGAATTTCCAAGTCTAACTGGTTTGTTTAATGTCTATCTTGGAAAGGTGGGATGCTCTAATCTGGATTTCAATGGCCCTACTCTCGCACAATTAATGTCTCCATGAGATTGTTGATCTCGTCACCATTTGGAGATTATCACATGTCCTAACTGTCAATTCATTGCTTGTCAGTAACTTGAGAAATCCTGGAAATATTTGCACACTTCAATTAGAAGTTCATCTATTGATAACTCTGGTGGCTTTGTAACTGAAGTGATGACCACTATTTTTTTTCTAGCTTTTGCTTCTAACGCTTCTCATGTTTTTCCACTCTTTTCTCTATGGAAGAGTGTTGCATGACGAAACTGTGAAGTTTAACTACGAACACTCTCGGGTTGTGAGAAATGCAAATGAACTTGTTGTACATGCAAAATTCCAATGGTATCAACCCTCAAACCAGTCTTGGAAGACAATCAACTATATGAGGTATGAAATTTCCTTTCAATTCTCTGGATGTGCTCGATACAAATCAGTATCATCTTTTCTAATGAAATCATGAATTAAGACTGATTTGGTCTTGAATTCAGTCTGTATGCACTGTACTCCAAAAAACTTGTCTGTTGACTGTGAACGTGACTATATTTTGACAACTTTCTCTGGAAAGCCAAAAGTGACATGCTGAGGCTAAAAATAGCTTGTTGGAGGGTAATTTTCATTAAATATTTTGAGAACACAAGTATACATTTGCGTAGAGTAGACTACAGCTCTACACAAATCTAGAACACAAGTATATATTTGCAGTGATAAACTAGTCTCAAGCCTTGGATTTTTCCTTTAATAGGATAAAGATTTAGCATAAGATTTTAGGTAGTTATATTGACAAAGAGGCCTTATTTTCTATTTTAAGAGCAACATAGGATGTAAAACCTTACCTCATTGGTATTCATCAATTGTTGTTGTAAATTACTAGAATGTCAATATTGTGAGCAACACAAGAATCTAACATTTATTTAGTATTTTAAATGACCAAAATATCAATATTGACCTCATTGTTATTTGTTTAACTTAATTATTCGTATGTATGTGCATTTTATTGGATTAGATTAGAGTAAATCCAAGGAAACACTATTTCCTAGACATTTTTGTGAAGACAATCAATCCATTACACAACTTATCTTTACTTTGATCTTCATTTGGTGGTATTCAGATTCGCTAATCTATCTTTTCCCTCAATATTTTGGTGCATACTCCTCCTTCCTATCTGTCAACCACCATAACCACTCTTAGATTAGATTTAAGTTTTATTTTTTACACAATTTCTACGTTTGATAAAGGACTAATATTATGATTTAAATTCATCTATACATCTTTTAATATCATTTTCATACTTTTGTTAGGGTTTTGAGCCTTTATTGCTTATTTTGGCGAGCCCCATATCTTTGGATGAAACCTTTCTTTCACATCATGGATTCCCATAGTCTACTATTCTTGGCATCTATTCATAGTGGTTCCCTAATTAATTTTAACATGTCCATACACTTAATGATATGTGACATATATCTTTATTCTTGATTTACTTATGATATTTTAACACACATAAATGGGACCACTTTGTCTATAGAAGCATTATATCACCACATATTCTTACACTCTTGATTTAGGGATTTGACCATCACCTTCTCTTCTCTATTGGATACTCTTACTTCACTCCTTCATGATCATTTAATGTCAACCACTTCTCAAAAGAGTGATAGTAGTGTGAAAGATTATTTATATGAGTTACTTTGTCACATATACATTGTGAAGGAGACACATTACCTACTTGTACCTTGTATTTGTATGGATGACATGTTGTATATTGAGTGTACATGTCACACAACTTATGATTCTTCATTTTTTTCATCTTTGACTAAGTCTAGGCCTTTTAGAAGCTTCACTCATTTCTTTAATCAAATGCAGACATATACTTGGGAATTGAATGATTATGTAATGTTGTGCTTTGAATTTAGAAATGAATGAAGGGTTTAAATAAAGTCTCATTAATTTTCAAGATATTAATTTTTGTAGTAGTTTTAAGTAGACATAAGTGGCATCAACCCTATTCTAATCAAGTGATAGACATGTTCTTCCACCTCCAATGGGACCTTCTATCTCCATGGTTATTGCATTTATGGGAGACATTGTGGCTTTTTTGTCAACAAATGTATTGGTTTGTAACATTTCATCTTGTAAACAATATTTTCTTGCATGAATTTGGTTGCTAGAAACATTTTATGTTAAAATTTATTACCTATCATCTAGAACTTAGTTTAGCCAAGTCTTCAAATTGAGAATGTCTTATTTTATCACAAACTAGTGCACGATTATTATAGAGGTCTATAAGTGATATGAATTCTTGGATATTAAACTTGTAATCTAGTGGGAAATATCATTTATGTGGTTAAATGGTTATCTATCTCTGCATAGCTATTATGATGGAATATTTCTTTCTTTCTAGTTTCCTTTACCTACTTGTTTTTTTTTTACTTTTTGTGAGTACAAATGAAATTAGCTTGGATGAATATAGTAGTAAGAAGATAGAAATTCTTTGAGGGTCTTTGGGGAAAACCATTCCACAAGATTGTCAATAGTACTTTGAAAAAATTCATGGCTAAATTTTTTACATTGCAAATAAAGTTAAAGAATAATTTCTTTATATTTGTGTGTGTGTCATATTATAGCCAATACATCAACTTTTAAAACCATTATTTTTCCTTGAATAACCACTCCAAATTCCTTTGTAGGAATAACTTCCTAAAACTAACAACTAACTATTAAGTAATTTATTAAATGTAAAATTTAATCTACTAATAGCACCCCCTAAAGTTTACATAATAGAAAAAAAAAATTAAAAGTGCAAATCTTAAATTCCTAACATATCCCCCCCTTAAGGTTTACATTACAAAAAGAAAACCAAAATATTGTATCAAAATCAACCTAAACTTCTTGGTCTAGGAAAATGGTTTGATTAGCCAACCCTACATCAACATCAACCCAAACTCCTTTTTATAGGAAAATGTCTTGATTATCCAACCATGCATCAACATCAACCCAAACTCCTTTGTCTAGGAAAATATCTTGATTATCCAATTCTAAATCAACATTAATCCAAACTCCTCATGTCTAGATAAATGTCATGATTTTCCAACGTTTACCTATGAATCAAGACACACTCAACTATTCACAAAAAAATCACCAACCAATTGCGAATCAAGACTCACTTCATTATCCATAGAAATACTCCTCCATTTGTAGATCGAGACTTACTCAATTATCCATAAATACACATCTATAGAACAATGGATCGAGACAAAATCAATTATCCATAGATAATTTGTGGATTCAACTATCCATAGACCAATAATTACTCACCAAGTTTGTGAATTCAACTATCCATAAGCTAACAAATCACTGCATTCCCCATCTTGCTCTTGAAAGGAATAGAGATGAAACAAATGCTTCTCATTCAAGGAATCATCTTTGAGTGAGAAGCTAGCTTGAGATGATAGATGTCCTTCTACCTCGATTTCCTCTAACTTCTAATATGACCCCTTTAGATCTTAATCATTAATGTATCTGAATGCATCATTAGTAAATGTATTGAAGTGTGCAAACATAGAGATGTAAGATGCTACTGATAATTCATCCATTAAAAAAATGTTAATGTATTTGGGATGACCATTCTCTTTGCCAAATGAAAAACTCCTACATAAATCTAATTCCCTTTGCTTTTTCTTATATGAAATCATTCCTCTAATTGTTCTCCTTATTTCAAAATAAAATACCACTATAGCCTTATTTGTCAATTGCAAAATAAATATCATTACCGTGTATTTTGATTTTTAAATAAATGGAAAATTTCACCAAACAAATTATAGATGCTCTATTTAAAAAATGGAAGAAAAAAATTCCAACACTTTTTATAGGCAAAATACATTTACAACATCAACAACAAATGGTTTCAATGCAGAAAATAAAGAAATGTGAATACTCTTGATTTTGGAGACCCCTCCACATGGATAGGAATAGGAAATGTCATTGTTCCATTTGCAAATTAAAAAATGGTGGAAACATTCAAATCTACACTTTTCATGTATCAAAAAATAACAACCTTCTATTGCAGATTTAAAGCCTCTTCAAAAAATTACAAAATTTTTAGCACCATTCCACTTTATATGCTTCTTGTGCAGCCTCCTCCATAGCCTATCATCATTTATATTGCTCTGATAACAATGTACAACAACAAAAAAAATTATATTGGAAATAAAGTTAAAGAAGAATTTCATTATATTCATTGATGTATCACATTACACTCAATACATTAGTTTTTTAAAGCCATTATTTCAGGTGAATAACCACTCTAAATTCCCTTATGAATATAATTCCCTAAAACTAACAACTAAATATTAGCTAATTTATTAAATGTAAACTTTAATTTTGTAACAATTACTTGAATGACACCAAAGAAAACATTTGGTTCATGTTGTACAAAAACCTTGCATCAATTATCTTAAAAATATCCTTGGAGATTCAAATCTCTAGGTATGTTTTTTTGATGAATATGCAACTATCTATATTAATAATTAATATAAATGTACATATTCACAAAAAAATATGGGTGGTAAAAAGGCACACCCCCGAAGTCATATGGGCCACACCCAAGAAAACTAAACCATCAAGTTTTTAACAAACATAAGGAAAAAAAGCCATCAAGTGGCCAGAGTAGTGCTAGCAGAGCCATGAGGGTCTCACTCATCCTTCTTCCCCCATACATCAGCAGGGTTTGGAGTGACATTAGTAGTAGGACCCCAACCATCATCAACATCTTTATCTTTTTCTTTATCTTTATCCTCACGATGAGGTGAGATTGCAAGAGCCAACCGCAAAAAGCTTTTACTAGAGTTTGGCCAACCAGAGTCAGAAGTAGGAGTGTTATTAGAGGGCCACCTAGAATTTCCACCACCACTCCCCGAAGCACCGCGAGAGGGCCACCCGTAGCCAGCCTGTGACAGATGAGAATAGGTCCATCGAGACGAGCTAGAATCCCACCAAAGAGGAGGCTAAGAGCGGGGACACGCAAAACCACTCCATTGCTAGCCCTGAGAAGGAAACCAACCACGAGAGGAAGAGGGCAAGGCAGGTACCTGAGAAACAGTACACGGGGCATTTCCCCATTGGTACAAGAGCACTTACAGGTGAGTAACTTCAAGATCCACTTTGTTTGCTTGCACCTAAATCTATAATAACAGATTAGAAATAATTATTGCTTTTGCGTACAAAGAAACATGACTATCCAATTGAGAATGAGCAGATATGTAGGAATTTCCATCTTTCCAAATATTGAAGTGGATTTCCACCCTGAAAGTGTGCCAAAGCTGGGTATACTTAGTCAGAAGTTTGGGAAAGTCACCCAGCAGAATCATATGCCAGGAGCACGACTCTAGCCTGAAAGGTCAAAAGAAGTCATGAATCCAAGTCCAATACTATTGAGCTCTAGGGAAAAACTAGAAAAAATGTTTAAAAGTCTCAACTTGCCCACAAAAAGGGAAATGAGGGTCATGTACCCCCAAGTGGATAAGTCAATAGCCCACAGGAAATCCTTGGAAAAGAATACACCAAGAAAAATGGGAAAGCCTTGGCTCAACACTTGCAGACCAAGTGGAAACAAATCTTTTATTGCAAACTGAAGTAGGAGATTGGTGAAGCCACCTCTGGTTCAAACTCTAGATCATAGGAAAATGGGGTGAAAGCCACCTATAACCAAGCCTAGACTTGTAGTTCCTAAAAGAAGTTTTTGGGTACCACTTCCAGTCCTTCCACTAAGGTTTGGACCCACGAATACAAATTTTATGATGCATCTCATCTAGAATAGCATTCACCATACCATCAAAAGTAGCACAGTCTTGGTTTTGAAGCCTGTACAGGGCACAAAACTTGTCCCATTGCATAATATGCATGGTGGGTCTAGGAAAAAACTATTTCTGATCATTGCAAGAAAAAAGAGGAAACCACCAAACATTCTGTTGGTTAAGTGATAGCCCATCATGAAAACCAAAGCCAACCCACTGGAGCTAAGGTTTAACAACCTCCAAGGCACACCAAATGCTTTTGGCAACAAAAGTCCCAACAATTTGGACTGGTTCCTTCATGAACATAAGGGATTGAAAACCAATCCCCTTCCAGGAAGGTCTGTGGAAAGGAAATCCTAACTGAATACAATGGCAGAGAAGAATTTTCCAGGCCTCATCCCCAATAAGGGAATAGATGATCCATTTAACACACAAGGCAGTCCCTTTCCTCTAAGTAGAGAGAAACCCCGAATCTCCAGATTCTCTTGGGAGACAGTAGAATTTCCAAGCAACATGATGAAACCCTCTATGGGTTTTAGAAGAGGTCCCAAGAAAATATTTGAGTAGCTTCTTGAGTTGCTATAGGTAGCTTTGGATGGGGCCTAACAGGAGGAATAATAAACATGGGTGGTAGCCAAAACTTTTGAGAAGAATTGGAATTTCCCTGCCAAAGATAGGGGCATAGTAATCCAGTAAGCCAACTTCTGCTCAACCTGGGAAAGCACAGCTTGCCATAGCTCAGCCGGGGATGCCTAAAAAGCAAAAGGAATTCCCAGGAACTAAAAAATTTCTCCTCCACTTCCAACCATACTGCTGAAGCCAAGAAGGGCAAGGAAAGATTGACTGTCTGTAGCAAAGATTTTTGTGCCACTAAATGGCAGAACCAGAGGTGAGACAAAAAGTATTAAGGTAGCCAAGTGTTGCTTGAATGTTTTCCTCTTCCTCCAAGAGAGTGAGGAAAGAGTCATCAGAAAAATGGCCATTTACAACTTGAGCTTGAGATTTTGGCAATGAGATTCCCTTGACATGCTGCTGGGAAACCACACTAGCCAAGGGATGGCCAAAGCCTTTAGCAGCACACACATACAAAGAGGGGGCAAGCGGGCAACCCTGCTGAATGAAACGAAAGAGGCCAAAGGTAGAGGACTGGTTGCCATTAATGGTGATATAAGCAAAAGCATCCATAAAGAGCATTCAAATAGATTGGATAAAGTTGGGCCCAAAACCCAAAGCTTGCAGCATAGCAAGAATAAACGGCCACTGAATGCAATCACAGGATTTTGCAAAATCAATCTTGATAAACATTGCTTTTTGATTTGAACGTTGGGCCCATTCCATTGCTTCCCAAATAGAAATAATATTGTCTAAAATAAACTTGGGTTTGATGAATCTAGTTTGCTCTAGGTGCACAATCTGAGGTAAAAGATGGTGTATCTTTAAGGCCAGAGCTTTGGCAATGATTTTATAGGAGACATTGAGAAGCATGATAGGTTGCCAGTTACAGATGTCTTCAGGATCACCAGACTTATATATGAATTTAATATTGTCTTTGTTGATTAATTCCCTAGAGAATTAGCATGGAATGCTTCTAAATAAACATGATGTAAGTCTTGGCCAATGCAATCCCAAAGGGCCTTGTAAAATTCACAAGGGAACCCATCAATCCCTGGGGCTTTATCATCAGCCATGGAGTGCACAACTTCTTTTAGATCATCAATTGTTAGCAATTGATCACAATAGTTGAAGAAAGCCTATGTGGCATGACAACGAGGCAGTCCTGGAGGGCTTGTTGTCACTCTGGCGTGGGCTCTTGAGTAGTGAAAACTTTCTCATAATGATGCACAAAAGGTTGGAGAATTTCAAGCAACTCAAAAATCACCTAAATGCCATCTTTAATTTTTTTAATGCCCAGGGAAGAGTGTTTGACATGCAAGGCCAGAAAAAACTCTTTGGAGGCACGATCACCAACTTTAAGCTAGTGAAGACGTGCCTTGATTTTTGCACCTCTAGCAACATAACTGTCCATAATTTTCTTTTTGTGCCTTAACTTTGCCACCCTAACTTGTAATTATGGGGAAAAGGGGTTGGCCACTAAAGCCTCGATTGCTAAGCGAAGGTCAATAGTGGTAGCCTCATAAGACCACTAGTGAAAAATGGCTAGTTGATGCCCATAAATGCGCATAAATCTAGCCATGCGAGTGATAGAATCATTCCACCAAGTGATCCATCCTGTATTGTGAGTTGGCCTGCACTCCAAATTCCAAACTCTACAAATGTGGGCTAGGGTAGGCTTGTGAAAAAGTAAAGACATATTGAGAAAGAATTGAGTATTACACATGCGATTCTTTCGAATCTCCCATTCAATGCGAAAAGAAATGGGGAAATGGTCTGATAAAGTCACATCATGGCATGATCTTTCAAAAGAGAAAAAAGATTGAGCCAAGATCATGGCAAGATCGAGGCAATTAAAAATTCTGTCAGAACCAACCCTGTAATTACACTAGGTGTGCCAGAGAGAATGAGAATGGCGGCGACCGATATTGGGATCAAAAAGCCCCAATTTATTGTGCATGCAAAACCATACCTCTCTTTCACCAGCTGCCCATCTGAATGGAAAGGTGCCATCTTTTTCATATGCCATCTCAACCATATTGAAATCCCCACATAAAAGCTAGGTAGCAACTGGCAATGAGTCAGCAATCCATCACCAAATCAAGGAGCATTCTGCAACATCATTTGAAGCATAAACATTAATAATCCCAAAAGAATGATTATCAATGTTAAGAAGAATCTAGACGAGATGATGAGTGGGGTCAGACCCATGGTACCACACAAGAGTGCCACCATGGATACAAAAGAGTGATAGCTCCACCATGCCTAGGTTCATGATCACTGCAAAACATAGTATTGGCTGGAAAAATAGAGCGACAAGTCGAAGCAAACAAACAACCAAAAAAATTAACTTCTTGGAACAGAGCACTTCAATACCAAAAAAATTACACAAGGTATCCCTGACATAATACTTTTTGGAGAGTTTTGTCAGACCCTGAACATTCCATGAAAGGAAATTCATGGATGAAAAGCATCCATATCATCAAATTTTGGTTCCTCCTCCTTTAAGGAAGAGAAATGATTTTGTAAAAATTTTGGCAGGATTGAACCAATCTGGATAGAAGGAGAGGAAATTCTCTACTTTTCTTGAATATATTCCCCTTCTTCCTTGGGAGGAGAAGGGCTACGAGACTGCCTTTGATGTCTTGACACAGGAGCATAAAAATTTGGTTGTGCCATCATAATAGCAACAGGCTAAGGCGTGGTATTTAGCCAAGGCTGCAGAGGCATGCACTATCAGCCTTAACAAAAGCTTTTGTCCCCTTTATAGAAGGGTTTGAAAATTTTTTTGCTAGTTCGGTGGCTTTGGAAGCCAACCCAGAACCAACATACTTGTTCTTGTGGTTTGTAACCATAGTCCATTTTGTATCTTGCTTGCCAGTAGAAGAATCCACCTGACGAGGTTGCTCAACTTCTAATGGTAGAGAAGGTGTATGAGGCACTGCCAAAGGGTGGTCTGTGATCTTGTGGTCTGCGGATCAACACCGATAAATTTTTTTGGGAAAATTGAAATAGTTGACCTTCTGGGTATGCCAAAGAGCTTCTATTTGGATATCAATGGAGTCTTTCAAATCATGGGAAAGGTCCACTTCCACACAAACCCCTTTTCTGGGGATAGGCGTGAAAGAACTTATCTAGCTCAATGCAGATAACCCTCCCCAGTGAGGACGCACTATGATTCAAAAATGTCACACAAGGCAAAGTGAGACCATGAGATTCAATCCAAATTAGGACTTGTAATTTAGTCTCATCTAAGACAACAAAATCATGGGTCCATGCTTGGAAAACCAACAAAGAGGACCAGGAATACCAAGGACCATGGGCTAAGATAGCCTAGAGATGATTAACCTTTGAAAAGTGAAACAGGAAAAAACCCTTGGTCAAGTTTTGGATCATGTCAAGGTAGACCCCATGAGGGACCCAGGCCTTGTTGACCCATTCCTTAAGCACACTTTCAAGGGGAGTCTTCCTAACAAAATACCCAACAAGGGTGTGACTCTCAATCTAGTGACAAGTAGAATCAAAATCTAGTAAAGGTAAAACCACGTCAGTGGGGGAGTCAGAAAGCTTACCTTGTGAAAAACTTTCATAAAATTTTTTTGCAGCCACTTGTTTGGAGGAGCCATTGAGAAAAGCCGTCAAACCACCAACACCAACATGAACTACTGGGTTAGAGCCAGTTGAAGGCATATTAAAACATAAAAACTGCACTAAATGCGGTTGTACACATAGGAAAAGAGGTATTTCTTGTGCTGTAAGCACAATATGATGCAAGAGGGGCCAAGGATGACCTCAGACACCACAAAACCCTATCAAAGCTCATACACCTTTGTATATTTCCAAGTATGTTTTAGATTGGTCTGCATTTTCAAAAGACATAAAATACATGATTCAAAAGTTGACAGATATTAGTGTATTTTAATTTTCTTAAGTTGAGACGGTTGGACTATACTGCAAAGAGATGTTGTTGAGAAGTTTCAAGAGTCACACAGTTATTTATGAAGTGATGCATTTATTTTTTAGATTTACAATAGAGATATAAAATTATGATATAGAGACCTAATTTGGCTTATTTTGTTCTCATTGAACTTATTCTTCATTCATTTGTAGGTTAAAGATTAAAACTTTTTCTTTATATGTAGTTGATTAGAAGCCAGTGTGAATCCCAACAAGATATGCTTAATTTGCTTCTACAAACAACAATTATATCCACCTCAGTAGAAATTGAAGAAAATTCATAGATATGGTCAATTGATCTTGTTTCTCATTTAATGTATATGGTTCCCTTGGGATCTACTATATTTTTTTTTTGTTTTTTTAACAAGAAAAAATAGAATTTAATAGTGAAGAGGATGAGCTATAGAATACCCATTCAATTTCACTCTTGCTGATATTTTTAGCTAAATCTGGCCTTCACATTTTGGTAAAACATAAATAATCTATCTCATCCAAAGAACTTCAATATCCAATACAACTATTGCTCTTCCCACTTCACTGTAAATTATGGAAACATACAAAAATAGCATGATAATCATTAGAATTCTGGAGCATGATTCAATTGGAGCATGATTCAATTTTTTTTTTCTAAATATATTTAATGTTGTGTGTTGGTGGCCACAAGTTGCATCTAATAGTTGTTCTTCCAAAGAAAGATACATCAAGCTGTAATTGCCCAAGAGACCATGTCAAGTTGGCAACAACTCTGCCTCTTCTGTTTCCTCCAAAATTGGTTTCACAGTCATCAACAGCTAAAAAAGAGATGCCTTCATAGTTCGACTCTATCATGTCTACCTCCCATATGGTTAAAACAGTCTAGAGAATGAAGAAAACAATGATTGAGACATTTTTCAATGTCTTCTAGTCTCCACCATAATTGTTTTTGAAGACACATATTGGCATGAATCAATCTCAGAAGATGATTTCATAGAACGAAAGTGAACTGAACATAAAGAGATCTCTAAGAAAATGATTCAAATAAATCAAGTGATGATGGAAATCACAAGGATGATGGGGAAGCTCAGTGGAGGATCTATCTTCATTCCATTACTGATGCTGAAATAGTTGTTGACCAACATATTAACTCCAAAATTCTAGTTCATACGAGCTAACAGAAGCAAAACCTCAAAAAACAAATGTATTCAAAACTTTCAGATTCTTGAGAAATTGTTTTTAAAACATTCTAATTAATTATATTTATATTTATAGCTGGGTAGAGGGTCTAGTTTGACTGGCTAAACCATCTTGTTGCAGGAAAAAGGTCACAAGGTCTAGTCTCCCCCCAAACTCATGGTATCAGAGGATGTATCACACCAGTACCACTGGTCACTAAAAAAAAATATATTTGTAGCTAAGAAATCAAATTAATCACAATGATAGTCATTATTTGATCAAACAAATTCAGCTAAATATAAACGGTCCACCAGAAATAGAAATCTATGAGACATCTATGAGGTACCATGTTGTAATTCTAATAACAAAATACTTGACAATATCCATATGTGTTAAGTATTGCTTGCCCACAAATAGGTTAGAGTGGATTAAGAAGCAGGGGACTAGATTTCTAGCATTGTGGATCACCACTATGGAATGACATGTGAGGACATGTTTGACAAAGTAGTTGCAAAATGAAGAGATATAAGAAATTTCCAACATATTTATAATTTAATAGAGTGCACCATGCTGCAGTCGACCATTCAAGGATCTGCATGTTGAGGTTAACTCACTAAAGTTTTGTATTATCATAGCATTTTCTACTTTTGGATTAAGTTATATTTTAATTTTCTCAATCCCTTGACATGGTTAAACTAGGCAATTCGGCCATAATCATATTACATAGAATTGTACTTTTGTAAAACATGTAGTCATTCAAAAAATTGTGTTTTAATTCTTAATTGGAGCCAAAGCCCTGTTTTTCAGCTCTACATATGCCATTATTAATTATATCATTTTGTAAATTGTATCACAGTTCTGTTTTTGAATTCTATATTAGTCACTATTAATTGATATCATTTTGTGAATTGTATAACAATGCTATTTATTATTATTATTATTTTGAGGTGATGCCTTAATATACATAATGGCAAATGGCATGATATTGTGCAAAGTTGGGCTCATTTTTGTAGCTTCTTAATCCACATATACATAGACATAAACATTTATCCTTACCCTAATTAATATACCCAATCTTATACAATCATCTTAGCAAGTTGTTTATCACATCATCTATGCACCTACCTCCATTTAGTAATTTACCACTTGGATCTAGGTGTTATTCCATTTTAGGACAAGTCTACAAGTATATATTCAATCTCATTGTTGTGAGCATGTCTTTTATAAATTTTTAATTCAAATTTCAAATTTGGCCGACTAGACCAATTTTTGGCACAATCTAACGTTATGTGGTAGTATATGTAGAAATTCATTGGATTCATTTTAATCATCTCTCTCAAATACTAGAATATGTGAGAATTTGAAAGATTAATTTTCTAAATAATTTTGAATAGTAACACTCGTCAATATAGTACAATTAAGAGAGTAAAGATTATGTATGCTAGGTGCTATCTTGTTGTTTTGATATTATTCAATTTTCAAGGGCTTCATCAAATTATAGCACACTCTCATAGTTAGGTCATATAAAAACCCTAGCAAGGAATTTTCAATAATGATATATTGGTTTTCATCAAGAGAAATGGGAGAAATATTTGGTAAAATTATATAGTAGAGATTTACAAATCACATAGACAAACCCACAACATAAGGATGTACCTATCATCACAAACAAGCCCCCAAGGCTATGAACTTGTCCTTTAATAGGACAAAGATCCAACATAAGATTCTAAGTAGTTATATTGATAAAGAGACATTATTTTCCAAGGTTTGACAATAATGCAAGACCTAGAATGCTATCTTCTTGACATTCATTACTTATTGAGCTAGTATAATTATGTATTTATTTATATTTTTTACTGGTGTAATTTACCAACTTATCAATAAGAAGATCATTATTATTAGTTTAGATAAATTGTGCTTATGTGTATGCATAAATTATTATATTATTAAATCCTATAAAAAATTACTTTCCTCCACATTTTTGGTAAACCCATTTGATCATACACACAACCTATCTTCACTCTACAGTTTCTAAACTAACATTAGATGTTTTAGATATTTTCTTTTTAAAAATTCACTTCACTTTTAGATTTTCTCTTTTTTGATGTTATTATGCTTCAATAATCTATATTTTCTTTTAAGGCTTGGTGCTTATTCATCCTTCCTATCTATCAACCACCCTAACAACCCTTGGATTAGCTTTGAGTTCTTTATTTTACACACTTTCTAAGCTTGATATAGGATTAATATTCTAATATAAATATAATATTATGTCATTTTTTATATAATTCACTTACTTCAATTAGATTTTTGGGCCTTTAGTGCTTATTATTCTGAGCCTTGCACCTTTGGGTTGACCCTTTCTTTCACATCATGGATTCTCATAGTCATCTATGATTGGAAAGTAAAAGTTTAGAAAATTGTGTCACACTTTTATAAAGGAATGACTAACACAATTATAATTTTTGAATTTGCACTTCCTCAAAATGATATTTATATTTTGAAATTTAAATGATGTGAACTAATAAAATTTGGTCTCAAGTTAGTCAAGATTGATGTGCTAACATTCAGTCTCAATTCAATCAAGATTAACGTGTTAAAATTTATCTTCAAGTTCAAAATTCTCAACCCCCCTTTCCTATTGGTTGTTGGGAGTTGACTTGGTACACGTTTGTTCAACTATTACTTATGTATTGGTATATAAAAACATTCCATTTGTGCATTTTTACATCATCAAAGAATAAGAAGAGAGTAACAAGGATTATCTATATTACAAAGAACATTCATTCTAGGAACACTTCACTTTAGAGAACTAAAACAAATATATTGCAATCAAGATTCAACAGTGTAGTTTAATGAGTCAAACTCATTAACCCATGTTTCATGAGTAGTGGTTCACAAGAACCTATCTCTCATGATAGTGAATGGTCCACTTAGCACTCATTACATCTAGGTGATACTCACAGAGGTGAAGTATTGGGCCTTCTCGAGAGGTCACCCATCCCAGTATTACTCCAGCTCAAGCATGCTTAACCATGGAGTTCTCCCCAAGGTTAAGCCCACTTAGCTTGCAACCCCATTTGAAAAACCTTCAACAAGTATTGTGCCTTATGAACCATTCATTATAGAACCCCTTTAGCTCATCAATTGATAAGTAGGAGGTATTTTCATAGCGTATCAAATTGTGATATTGCTGTTAGGATTCAACAATGTAGTTTAACAAGTCAAAATCATTGACCCATGTTTCATGAGTATTGGTTCATGAGAACCCATCTCTCATGATAGTGAATGGTCCACTTAGCACTCATTACATCTAGGTGATGCTCATAGAGGTGAAACACTAGGCCTTTTGGGGAGGTCACCCATCCCAATACTACTCCAACTCAAGTGCGCTTAACCATGGAGTTTTCCCCAAGATTAAGCCCATTTAGCTTGCAACCCCATTTGCAAAACCTTCAACAAGTGTTGTGCCTTATGAACCATTCATTATAGAGCTCCTTTAGCTCATCAATTGATAAGTAGGAGGTATTTTCATAGTGTGTCAAATTGTGATATTGCTATTAGGATTCAACAGTGTAGCTTAACAAATCAAACTCATTGACCCACGTTTCACGAGTATTGGTTCAAAAGAAACATGGGTCAATGATTTTGACTCATTAAACTACATTGTTGAATCGTGATAGCAATATCACAATTTGACATGTGAAAATACCTCCTACTTATCAATTGATGAGCTAAAGGGGCTTTATAATGAATGGTTCATAAGGCACAACACTTGCTGAAATTTTTGCAAATGGGGTTGCAAGCTAAGTAGGCTTAACCTTGGGGAAAACACCATGGTTAAGCATGCTTGAGCTGGAGTAGTACTGGGATGGGTGACTTCTTAGGAAGGCCAAGTGCTTCACCTATGTGAGCATCACCTAGATGTAATGAGCGCTAAGTGGACCATTCACTATCATGAGAGATGTTTTCTTGTGAACCAATACTCATGAAACACGGGTCAATCGGTTTGACTTGTTAAACTACACTATTGAATCTTGATAACAATATTACAATTTGACACGTTGTGAAAATACCTCCTACTTATCAATTGATGAGCTAAATGGGCTCTATAATAAATGGTTCATAAGGCACAACACTTGCTAAAGGTTTTGCAAATGGGTTTTCAAGCTAAGTGGGCTCAACCTTGGGGAAAACTCCATGGTTAAGTGTGCTTGAGCTGGAGTAGTATTCAGATGGGTGACCACCTAGGAAGGCCCAGTGCTTCACCTTTGTGAGCATCACCTAGATGCAATGAGTGCTAAGTGGACCATTCACTATCATGAGAGATGGTTGTGAGAATCACCTAGATGCAATGAGTGTTAAGTGGACCATTCACTTTCATGAGAGATGGGTTCTTGTGAACCAATACTCATGAAACATGGGTCAATGAGTTTGAGTCAGTAAACTACACTATTGAATCCTGATAGCAATATCACAATTTGACACGCTGCGAAAATACCTCCTAATTATAAAATGAATATATTTACATCATAATCAACATATCATGCATTTCATGCTTACTTGTTGTTTCAAACATTTGTCCAAGGTCGTGAAATTGGTCTATTGAAGGTCTTGATGTAAGAGAATATGACACTTGTGATCCAACAACTTCCCTTATGTATTTTTAAATACCAATAGTCCTTGGCACATCTAGATAGCAAAGATTACAACAAACTATGTCACATGAGTTTGTCATCTACTAGAGTAGATATGTGCCTTACAAATTGTTTTTGTGTTGTTGATAATTGACATTGAGCTACTCTAGATCAATGCACAAAAGATTCAAAAATATTGTGCACCTTAAAACAATTAATTTTTGCACACTAGAAAACTAATTCGAGACGCCTTCTTGTGATCCAACAACTTCTCTTATATATTTTTAAATACCACTAGTCTTTGATACATCTAGATAGTAGAGATTACAACAAACTATGTCACATGGGTTCGCCATCTCCTATATTAGATTTATGCCTTAGAGATTTCTTTTGTTCTATTGATAATTGAGATTGAACCACTCAAGATCAATTCACAGAAGATTTCACAATATTGTGCATCACTAGAAAACTAATTCGACACACTTTCAACATTTATATTCCTTCATTAATATGAAAGTTCAATAAATTTGTTGTTTATTTAATTATCAATTTCCAACTTCTAAATTCAAATCTAAATTAATTTTGTGATTAATGTTTGCATTATTTTGATTAGCCCAGATTTACGTGAAAAGGGTTTTTGTTCCCTTACAAAATCAAAATCGAAAGGGTTTAAGGGCCTTCTAACAAAACTTCAAAATGTTTTTGAGAAACCACCGGCGATGGGTTTTCAACCTAACTGTTGAGATTAGCGGACACATGCGTAGTGAAAGCCCCTAACGGACTCTATTTTGAAATACCCGCTTTAACTCTCATCTTTCAAATTTTTAGTTAGACATTGGGTTTGAATTTATTGGTTGCAGGTTTTTTCTTTTTTGATATGATAAGAGATACAGGCTTGTGAAGGTGAGCCGTGGTGTTACACAGAACACCAAAAAGGTTATATTTCAGGTTCATAGGTACTTATTTCACATAAATTATGGGACGAATGTTAATTCTGAATTTTGGAATTGAGATTGTTTGGGAGAGGGTATAAAATCTAAGGAATTTGTTTCTTTGTCACAGACAATAAATTGAAATCCTAAAAACATTTAACTGGATTTGCACAGGATTTTTTTTGAGTTTAAATGTTTGTTAAGGTTTTCCATTTTTTTTTAAAGTTGCAGTATACTATTGATTTTGAATATCTGGCCCTCTAGTGAGCGTTGGGTGACATTATATTCTGTGTTTTAAGATGGTGTGATGTTAAGCTTGGCCAGAGTTCTTAATATTTGAAAACATGGGCATGCTGGATTAGCCCATAATCATTATCCTATGACCTCATTATTTCACCAAGATTTACAAGACTTATGGGTTCCAGCTTAATCAGTGCACCCATTGGGCATATGAGACTGCCTTGAAAGAACAGGAGGACATTTGCACTTCACATAATATATATATTGTTCAAATTTTGTAAATTCATGAGAAACGTTGGGAGTAAACTGACTTGCTTATCTGTTAATGATTGGATCTGCTCCTGTCTGAATAGTCATTGAGTTAGAGAAGCTGGAGGCTTTTCACGTGAGACTCATGTGTGCCTATGCAACAAAAGCTTAAAATGCCCTCCCACCAGATCTTGTCCATATTTTCCTAAAGAAAGTTGAATAGCTATGCCCTCCCCAACATCTTCCTTGCCTTGGCAAGGGCTTAAAATGCCACTACATCTGAGGTTTACAATAATGTTACATCACCTTACAAGGTACATTGGAATATACAAACACGTCCATGTAGTCCTCACACCTACTCTGCCTCCAACTATGAGAAAATCCTGTCAACCCCCCAACAAATCCATTCCAAGAGTATAACCAGATGTTTGTTTAAAGAGCCAACACTTGTTCATGCGCAAAACATCTACTCTGCCTCCCATGGCCATTGGAAAGCCAAAAGTCATTCAATTGAACTGCTTCAAGTTTGAAAACTTTTCAAATTCCAGCCTCTGTTCTGTATCAGACCGAGTTTGCCACTTTAATAGAAAATAGTTTCCTGCTTTTGCAAGTTCATCAGGGTGAATGTCTAGTTTGCTGCAGCAAACTTGTGTTCATTGAGGCAAATGTTGAGTTTCCCACCTATGTAAGTGGCAAATTGAACCATTCTTGCTTTTCCAAGTACTTCTAACTGAATTGAAGCCTTTGGGGATGTTTCAGATTATTAATGTTTAATGGCAGCGTCAGTTGTATCCTTCCAGCCCAGATCGAATAAAGAGGACAATTAAATTATAGCCGATTGGCTATTTAATTGGTGAAGAACGATTTTATGAATGGCCACGTCATTTGCTAAATAATGATTAATACTTGTTTATTGTTAAGAGGCACAATTATTCTTGGAGGCGCGATTTTCTATAGAAGCTGACTTTCCTTGTATATTGAATTATGTTATTTGTAATTATATTTCTTATGAAGGCCGACCTTGCACATGAAGAGGTGTGACCTCTTCACCATCATGTATATATACAAGCTCACTTCATTCCATTCAATCATCAAGCAAGTTCAATTCTTTAGTTCATTCAAGTGCAAAATCATTCAAGAGCATTACATTGCAGATTGTGAATTTATGAAGCAGAATTCGATATCAAGGAAAGTTAGATTGTTGCATCTATAATTGATGTTGTAGATTGGCCTGTTTGTAAAAGGAATTGTTGACATTATTTTATATATAAGAAAGAGATTTGTTGTTGGGTTTTTCTCCCTCAAGAGGAGGGTTTTCCCAGGGTATCTATTGTGTCTTGTGTTGAATTTTTTGAATTAATTTATGTGCATTCAATCTGATATTAAAATTAACATGGTATTAGAGCAGGTTTGAAGAAGATCTAGATCAGATTGTGCATTACAACGATACTCTCTTTCCTCTTTCTTATCCTTGATTAATTCTACCTCTTTGTCAAGATGGTGAACAGTTTGAAGATTGAGGATAGGCTTGAGGGAGCATCAAATTTCACTTCATGGAGGTTCAGAATCATGCTCACCTTGGAGGAAAATGAGTTGTCTGAATTTGTGGAGAGAAAAGTTCCCGAGCCTACGGATGAGGAAGAGAAAGTTCAGCGGAAGAAGAAAGACATCAAGGAAAATAAGATGCTAGTTGATTCCATGAAGGATCATATCATTCCTATTGTCTCCAAGTTGAAGACAACAAGAGACATGTTCAAAACCTTGGAAGAAATGTACGAAATCAACAATACTAGCTAGGAACTTGCACTGAAGCAACAACTACACTATGTGAAGATGGCGAAAGGAGAAACAATGATTGCTTACTTCATGAGGAGAGATCAACTCTCTACAATTGGTCATGTGATAGATGACAAGGACTTGACCATGCTTGCTCTTAATGGTCTTCCTACATCATGGGAGTCCTACATTCAAGGAATTAGTGCAAGATCAAAGCTTCCCAAATTTGATTGATTGAGGGTGGATTGCATTCAAGAGGAGTCTAGATTGGTTGTTAGAGGAATTGATCAAAACTCTACAAATGAAGACATTCATGTTCTCGCCTCTCAATCATCGAAGAAGAAAGGAAAGAATGGGAAGAAAGGATACTTCAAAAGGAATAGGGATAATGAAGCTAATGGTGCTCCCGCTTTCAAGAAGAAGAGGGACCTCTCCAAAGTCCAATGATGTAGGTGTGACAAGTATGGCCACTTTGCTAAGCATTGCCCATCTAGGCCTAAGTAGCAGGCCACCATTGTAGATGTTGATGATGTCTCCCCGCAAAAGGATTCATGTGAATATTTATTCTATTTGGCATTGTCAAGCAATGTATCTACCGACACCAACACTTGGTTTATTTATAGTGGTGCATCTCATCACATTACCGGATTCCGGGAGCATCTAACAAATTTGGTGGAAAGAGACTCTAGTGAACAAGTTATTATTGGAGATGATGCAAGCTACACAGTGAGAGGAGTTGGGACCTCTACTCTCCACCTAGATTCTGACATCACCCTACAACTGAATGATGTGCTATTTGTTCCAGGCATCAAGCGAAACCTTGTCTCCATTTCAGCCTTGGAAGACAAGGGATATCAAGTTGCATTCTCTAACGACAAATTTCTTGTGTGGATGAAGAATTCAAGTATCAAGACTGCTCGTGTGATCAGAGTTTGACATGAGTGCCTCTATAGGCTATGCACTCGACCACTTCAAGCATTGGTGCATGATTCTTCTAGCTTGTGTGATATTTGACATCAAAGATTGGCTCACCTTCACTTCTGAGCCCTACCTATCATGGAGACGATGGTCTTAGACCTTCCAAAGTTCAACCAAGAGCACGAAGGTACTTGCAAGGGCTGCGCTTTGGATAAGAACACAAAAGGTTCATTTCATAGTAGATAAAGTAGATCCAAAAATATTCTAGATCTCATTCATTCTAATTTATGTGGTCCAATGTTTGTTGCTTCTTCGAGTGGTTTCTTGTATTACATTCTTTTTATTGATGACTACTCTAGAAAGATCTAGATTTATTTCTTGAAATCTAAAGAATCTAAAGAAGTATTAGAAAGGTTCAAGGAATACAAACCTTAGGTAGAGAATTTTTCTGGAAAGAAGATCAAAGTCCTAAGATCCGACAGTGGAGGAGAGTACACTTCTGGAAGCTTCCAAAATTTCTGCATTGAAGCTGGGATTAAGAGGTCCAGTTCAATGTCCCTTATAATACCCAACAAAATGGTGTTGCTGAATGAAAGAACATGACTATTGTGAAAGCAGTGAAAGCTATGATCCATGACCAAGATCTTCCAACATTCCTTTGGGAAGAAGCATCTAGGACAACAGTCTATGTTCAGAACAAAAGTCCTCACCTAATCCTGGAGAACATGACTCCTGAAGAAGCCTTTACTGGGAAGAAGCCAAAAGTGAGTCATTTAAGGATTTTTGGATGTCCAATATATGTTCATGTACCAAAGGAAAAGAGAACAAAGTTGGAGCGTTTTGGAAAGAAGGGGATATTTGTTGGTTACAATGAGATAGCTAAAGCTTACATAATCTACATTCGAGGCCAAAAGTTGATAGAGATCAGTAGAGATGTCACATTTGAGTAAGATGTTGCTTTCAGAAGATCCAAGGGCACTCAAATGGAGATTGATAATGAAGACCCTTCACAGGATATGGAAGTTGACCACACTCTTGAGAATCAGAGGGAGGCTTCTGAACCAAAAGAAGATGATGATCTAGTTGAGCCCTTGGAACCTATTGATTGGCCTACAAACATTGTGATTGGTCATAAGAGACCTCTTTGGGCTAGGAAAACAATGCAGGAGGCAGAGAGGTTTGCAGCTCCAAGAGGAACTTTTAGAGAAAGAGACCACACAATTTTTCCAGCTATGTAGCCTTGATGAGTCAAATTATTGAGCATGAGCCTTCCAGTGTTGAGGAAGCTTCTAGTCAAAAAGTTTGGAAAGATGCTATGACAGAGGAATATCAGTCAATTCTCAAGAATGATATTTGGGACATTGTTCCTAGACTAAAAGGAAAATCTATGGTATCTTCAAAATGGCTCTTCAAGATCAAGCATGCAGCTGATGGGAGCATTGAGAAGTACAAGGAAAGATTCATGGCTAGAGGGTTATCAGAAAAAGAGGGAGTTGACTATGAATCTAAACATTCACTCCAGTTGCTTGGTATACTTCTGTCAAGACTATCATTTCCATTGTTGCATCTAAAAGATGGAAGATTCATCAGATGGATGTGAAGACAACTTTTCTCAATAGTGTAATCGAGGAAGAAGTCTATATTGAGCAACCTAAAGGTTTTTAGGTACATGGGAAGGAGTCTCATGTTTGCACACTGAAGAAGGCCTTGTATGGTCTTAAGCAGGCTCCTCATGCATGGTACGAAAGAATTGATTTTTATTTTTCAAGCTTGGGCTTCTCCAAAAATGATGCTGACTCAAATTTGTATTTTAAGGTAATTGATGGTGAAGCATTGATTTTGGTCCTGTATGTTGGTGATTTTATTCTTACTGGTGAAGAGCACCTCATTATCAAATGTAAGAAGGAGTTGGCTTCTGAGTTTGAGATGAAGGACCTTGGGCTCGTGCATTACTCCCTTGGCTTAGAAGTTTGGCAAAAACCAGATGAGATGATTCTAAGTCAAGGGAAGTACACTATTGATATTTTGAAGAGGTTTGGCATGTTGGATTGCAAATCTATGTCTACGCCTATGGAGACCAACTTGTCCAAGTTGAAAGAGGTTGCAACTAGTTCAAATCTAGTGGATCCCACATTATATAGATAGTTGATTGGATCATTGATGTATCTAGTCAACACTAGACTAGATATCTGCTATGCAGTGAGTGCTCTCAATAAGTTCATGTGTGAACCAAGGTAGATACATCTTGTTGCAGTGAAACATATCTTGAGATACTTGCGTGTCACAGTTGGATATGTGTTGAGTTATTCTTCAGATGCAAATTTGAAGTTGCATGGTTATACTGATTCTGATTGGGTAGGATGTGTCACTGATCGGAAGAGTACCTCTATGTGTTGCTTCAGTTTTGGATTTGCTATGATTTCTTGGTGCAGTAGGAAGCAATCATCTGTAGGATTGAGTACAACAGAGGTAGAGTATATTGTAGGTTGTGTGGTAGCTCGAGAAGCAGTGTGGCTTTGTAAGCTCCTTGCATTATTGTTTGGACAATCAATGGAGCCTACTATCATTCATTGTGATAACCAAAGCTGTGTGAAGCTTTCTGTCAATCCTTTGTTTCATGATAGAACCAAGCATGTTGATATCAATTACCATTATATTAGAGATATGGTATTGAGGAAAGCTATACAGTTGAGGTATATCAACACTGATGAGCAGACACAAGACATTCTCACCAAGCCTCTCTCTAGGATAAAGTTTGAGTACTTTTGAGATAAGCTTGGTATGGTGGAGAATACAACCCTAACTGAGAAGGAGTCTGAGTATCAGTGATCCTCTTTAATGAGTTCTCTGTGAGAGAAGTTTGAGGTGAAATCCCTTGTTAATTTGTTCTTCTTTGTGAGAGAAGTTCGAGGTGAAATCCCTTGTTAATGCATTTCTCCTTGAGATTTGAGGTGAAATCCCTTGTTCCACCCTCTAGGAGAGCCATAGTGGATGTCATGTGTGTGGCTCCATGACAACATCACGTGGGAGAGTCCATGATGATTTCCTTGTACTTGTGACTCACCCTCTAGGAGAGCCATGGTGAAAGTCATGTTGAGGTGACAACATCACACAAGTGATGAACACTTGTACATACCATACATGGTTGTAGCCATTATGGTTGATATCACATTGAAGTGATATTTGATATTACGATGAGGTGATATCCCTCTTTTCACATATGGGTGTAGCCATTGTGGTAGACCTCATGATGAGGTGATATGTCTTGTGCAGCTGGAAGTATCCTCCCTAGCTGAGAGAGATTGTTAATGTTTAATGGCATCACCAGTCGTATCCTTCCAGCCCAAATTGAATAAAGAGGACAATTAAATTATAGCCGATTGGCTATTTAATTGGTGAAGAATGATTTCATGAATGGCCATGTCATTTGCTAAGTAATGAATAATACTTGTTTATTGCTAAGAGGCATGATTATTCTTGGAGGCACAATTTTCTATAGAGGTTGGCTTTCCTTGTAAATTGAATTGTGTTATTTGTAATTATTTTCTTATGAAGGCCAACCTTGCACATGAAGAGGTGCGACTTCTCCACCATCATGTATATATACAAGCTCACTTCATTCCATTCAATCATCAAGCAAGTTCAATTCTTTCCTTCATTCAAGTGTGAAATCATTCAAGAGCATTACATTGCAGATTGAGAATTTGTGAAGCAGAATTTGATATCAAGGAAAGTTGGATTGTTGCATCTAGAATTGATGTTGAAGATTGGCCTTGAGATTGGCCCCTTTGTAAAAGGAATTGTTGCCATTATTTTATATATAAGAAAGAGATTTTTTGTTGGGTTTTTCTCCCTTAGGAGGAGGGTTTTCCCAGGGTATCTGTTGTGTCTTGTGTTGATTTTTTTGAATTAATTTCTGTGCATTCAATCTGATATCAAAATTAACACAGATCACCCCTTACACCTTCTAAACTATTTTGTGAACTGGTATGCATTTTGTATTTTTCAATTAGGTGACAAATGATTCTCCCATGTCAAGTCCTAATAGGTGACCTCCATTATGAACCCAATTTTCTAGCATGCTTTGGTCCAATTTAGGGATCATGAAGGCATACTTAAGTTTTATTGATCTTATTTTCTTAGTTTATATGAAGTGAATTGAAAGCCCCCAAGGCACCAATGTTTGAGGTGGATGATCTTATTAATACAAGCCTCATATAAATAGATGTTGAATAAAAGTTTTTTGTTTGAGGACCTAAGGTCTCAAGGGCTTGGAAATTGGATATATGTAGAATTTTTTTTCCTTGGAACCTTCCTCTTATTGGGTAAGTTCTCTCATGTCCAAGGTATGAGAAATAGGAAAATTGTAAGTCATATCTATATGATTTGGCTATGGAGATAGGAATTGAAGATCAATGAGCTTAAGTGAAAGCACAAGGAAAAATGCAAAAATAAAATAAAGTAATTAACTAAATGCAAAAAATAAAATAATGCACCAACAACCCCCATAAGTATAGTTTAGGTGGGTAGGAAAGATGGATAATTGGATGCTGAAAAATTTGTAGCTATGTTATGATCCCCTTGAAAAGAAGAGAATGAGAAAGGTTATAGGACAAAACTACCCCAAAGAGAGAATAAATAGAGTAGGGTTAAGTGAACCCACTCAAAATAATTGAGAATGATAAAAAACCATGCAAGGAAAAACTCCCCCTAGAATAGAGAGAAGAAGAGAGACCATATAGACCTTTTTCAATGTTTAGTCTCCTACACCAATGATAAATGCTCAATTGTGAATGTTGAAGATGATCCATGAATGCCAAACAACATTCCTCCCATTAGGAAGAAACAAACACAAGGGTTTATATAGGATATCTTCCCATTCTAGAAAGGAACAAAAGTGAAGAAAACACATTATGTATTATGTCTCTACAAATTTCTCAAATTTCTCCATTTGTACTGAAAGGTACAATCAAATTAGGAGTCCTAAGCCTAATTGAAGAACATGACAATCCAAAACCTTGTGGAAATAGATGTAGAACAAAATCCAAAGATTACAAGACAAAAATTATGATGGAACTCTCATTAGAGAGGATATGCATGTCCTCAATAGTGTCCTCCAAATTTGCAAGAGGGGACTTATAGAACAAACTTGCAAGATTTTTCAAATACTCACCCCCTAAAGTTATCTCTGGTAGATGATGAATATGATCCAACTCCATTGAATCATTGTAAGCCCCATCAAAACCAACATTGAAATTGGAAGTAGGATAAGATGGAGATGATATTTTAGTGATTATCAATCGGCTACATCGTTCATCCCTTGATGATGTGTACACAAAATATGTTTGAGCATGACCACTAGATGTATCTGCTATGCTAAAATACAAGAGTCCTAAGCCTCAAGATTCTAACTTGAAGATACAAAAGATGAATGCTATGTAGAAGCCAAAATATCAACAAGAGTTTATGTAGGAGAATAAGCATCAAGAGAAGTCTCAATGCCATCATGATGTTCAAGCTCTTCCCCTTTAGCAAGCACATTGGTTGTATCTTGATCATATGGTCAAAAAACATCAATAGGTACAAGACAATTTGCAATAGGATCATTTGGGAATGGATCCATGAGTCATCAAACATCTACCATATTCTAATCCAAAGGGTGTGCGAGGGCATTTAATGTGAATGATATCCATCATGGTGTCAATGTTGACATATAAATTAGAATTAATTCTAGCATATGATCAATCTTGTCTTTCCATAAAAATTTTTGATGTAGAGTACTTGGTTTGGAAACAATTACTTAGAGATAAGGTAAGAGATTAAGCCATCTAAAATGATTTAGGAGTTCATCTCACTAGGACTTATAGTCTTATATTTCCCTTTTTACAAGATGATAAACAAGTAGATTTTGTTTGATAACCATGATTATCTCTTCAAATTAGTCACAAAATAGATCAATCAAGAAACTCAACCAACAAAGACAAATGAAACCACAAGATGACACTCACCCAAAATCACTCAAATCATGAGAACCCTCTAGCAAATTATGATGATGCCACTTTATACTTAGTGAGATTACATTTTCCACTTGAGAAATCAATGAAGTGGTCTTGATCTTAGTACATTATAGATGCTAGATTAGGCCATGGTGTTGAAAGTACACATTTTTTACAAAATAGGATAAATTTGATTGCACCAATGAAAACCACATGAAAAATATGCACTTTCAAAAAATATGCTAGATTGATAGTGGTTTAAAGGCCATGGGAAACATAAAATATTTAAGCAATATGGGCAATTTATGTAGTTTTCGGTGCTAAGGTGTTGGCAGAGGTGGGGTTCTACACCATGTGGCACCTTGGAGTTAGATCTATGGGTACCCTATGTAGACCATGAACGAGAGCACCTTGTGTTTAGTAAAAATACCTTAGAAAATTTGAATATTCTTGTTGTGTACCTTGCTTAGTAGATTCACCCATGCCAACAAGTGCAAATGCTTGCACAAATTGTGATGCCAACAAAATATTTTTCCAGTTGATCTTGCAAATGATACTAGCATCTAATTGCATAGTATGTGTAGTACACACAATGGAGGGGGGAAATTTTCCCTGATGTCTTTGATCCATGTTGGCCAATCTAAATGATTTGGCAGTTGATCTATACATTTTTAGGCCTTTTAGACACAATGGTAGGGGGAATTTTTCCCTAAAAATGCTTCTAGTGACAAGTGATTTGTAGATTCCCAACAAAAAGTCCCTTCCTTCAAACCTTTGTAGATATATCCTTTTGTGTTTGTTTGGATGCAACAAAAGACAAACTGACTTTCTTGGATGTTTAAACTCAATGGTGAGCTCATATTTTCTTCAAGAAACTCCCCAAAATAAACCTACAATACAAATCCACAAAGAGGAGCATTTCCAAATTTTCAAGAAAATATGAGATTTACAACTTAGATATCTAAAAAAACTAACAAGAGGCAATCCCACAAGCTCTAATATCTTGTAAGAGTTGGTACAAAATGCTTTGGTACCATGTAAGATTCGACTATGGAGATAGGCACACAAGATCAAGGAGCTTCAATGAAAGCACAAGGAGACCCAAAATCAGATAATAATTCTATTCTATTAAGCTATGCAAATATACAATGTTGATAGATTAGATTAGATTGGATGCTTATATGAGAGCTACAAGTGGATTTATATAGGATACACCACCAATAGATATGAATTTATAACCAATGTGAGATAGTAGGAGATGTAGTCACATGTGTGTACACTCCATGAAACAAGGAAAGTACATATCACATGATGTAAGTACAACCTACTTGGTAGATAAACCACCTAAGCAAGCTAATCCTATCCTAGGTGCATACTATCCAATAAAGTTGTTAACTAAATGCAAAAATAAAATAAGTTACCAACAATATTCCAAGCTTCCTCAAATCTTGCTCAAGGCTAATTTCACATTGGTTGAGGAAAGGAGTGACGCCCATAGAGAACTGACCATAAATAAACATCTCAGTTATGTTTCTAAAGCTTATTGGCACCTATAGATTGTAATGTTCTTTTTGGATCACCACAAGACAAATCACTAGGTGACATTTTTTCTCTTTGGAGAAATGCTAGGTAGACATTTTCATGTGGTGCAATCAATGGACAAAGAGGTAACAACTATTGAGTGTTCCAAAATTTTGCTTGCATGAAAATATTCAAGCCTCTCAAGGATAACAATATAAACTTGAGAAATTGTGTAAGCTTATAATAGAATACTTAAAGAAAACACCCAACAAGGAAAAATGAAATTATCTGAGCTTAAGATAGAAGACTTCTTTAAGAATACACCCATTGACAATCTACAAGAGCGATGATTCATTAATGGGATTGTAGAGTTATTACAAAGGAAGATGAGGGTGGTTCCACCTTTGTCCAAAGATGCATATAACAAAGTGATGGATATTGAGAGTGAAAATAAAACATCCACAAACTTGAGAAAGAGGAGTGCCAATAATTATTTAGAGTTCAATGATGATTTATGAATTGTAGTATGTGAATTATGAGAAAATAAATGCATCATTTGATGAAAGAGCTAAAATAAGACACAAGAAAGAAGCCAAGGACCTTTGGTGTTATGATTATAAGACATAAAGGTCACATTGAGGCTAATTGCAAGCATTCCATTAACATTGCTCATGTGATTTAAGAACCAAGGGTGCCCAAATGCTCATTGCACAAAGGGAAAAGTTGACACCAACCACAATGCCTACAAAGCTACTAAACAATCAAATGACTAAGGGGATTCTCCTGGATCTTTTAGAAATCAAAGAAATAATAATAGACATGAGACTACTAGTGGAAAAGGTGGTGGTTGGATTGTGTATGATTATCAATGGGTGTCGATCATTTAATGCTAGAAGTGTAATTGGTGGGATGTTTTGTGGGAGATTGTCTTGCAATTCAAAGCAATATAGGATTTCATTGTTGATTGTGTGGGCTAAGGAATCACAACTATTCTAATTGTTCGAGGAAAATGTTTTACCCAAATAATTTTTTGGCATTTTTCTTAAATTGAGCTAAACAATGAAAAAATGCCATCGAAAGTTTGTTTTAGGTCAAACTGAATACAATGATTTTGTGGGTTTCTGTCAAGGAACATGTGGTTAAAATTTTGAAAATCCCTATTTTTAGGGAAATTTCCCTGAAAATAGGACCTTCCCAGAAACTGATGAAAATGATTTTGATAGGGTTATTTGACATCACGATCACCCTAGTCACGTCAGAATCATCAAAGACATGTTTAACTCTGGTGGGTATGTTTTCTTTTTTTAGAACGAAAACCAGGAGCTTTGCAACCATTAATGGAGGATTGGCCAGTGCTAGGTGCTAAAAGTTGAGCTTCAAAAGCTTCAACGAAGAAACCATGGCAGAAAAGGACAAAAAAGGTGATCTTTGATGAGGAGATTTCTAAAACTGAAAAAGGTCAAAATTTGACTAACTCTGGAAATGTTACCAAGGGAGAATTCAAGCATAAGGAAAAAGAGCCCTTTCTAGAGAGGGGCACCCTTGATTCTCAGGGGGTAGATGTAGTCACTTGATTCCTCTGAGACAACCATCCTCTTCGTGTTCGTGTTGGCTCGACAACGTAACAATCAACAAGATCATATGATAAATTGATTGTCGACAAATGTCAAAAAAGTGCAAAGAGGCAGTTATGAAGATCATCAAAAATGATTGTCCAACATGGGAAAAAGAACCCTTGTCAAGCAAAGGCACCCTTGAATGGGGTGGTCAAGGTGTAACCCGTTGAGAAATGTCACATTTGTGAGATCTCTCTGACTCTATTCCATATTGACAACGAATCTATCAACAAGTCTATGAGATGAGTCAAATGACTGCAATGACTGATCAAATGAACATGCCAATTGAAGGATAAATCAATCAGATACAAGGAAAAATCACCCTTGCTGGCCAGGGGCACCCATCCTTTTAATGTACTTGATGACCTCATTAGTAGTTTCAGTGAATAATGAACTTGTTTAGCTATCAACTTCAACCTCTCGATCAAATCAACAACACTTTCATCGAACTTGCCAGGTGACCTGAGGAGGAAATCAAGCAGAAAATTCCCAAGTTAGTGACTGAATGAGAAGCATGGAAAAACATATCAAATTTTAGGAAAAGGAGCCCTTTCTTTTGGGCACTCAAATGATGTCAAATGTCTGAAGGACCCCTAGGATGACCTTCTCTATTTGGGTCAACCTCAACAACAAAAATATAAACAGAAAAATATGATAGAGTAATCACCTGATGATGAAGATCAAACTGGAGCATTTTTAACATGAAAATCAATGGCAGAAAGGGAAAAAATGCCCCTTCTAGCCAAGGGTGCCCTTGCTTCTAAGGACCCTAAGCTGACTTCTAGAAGTTGAAACACCAATCATCCTTTGTAGGACTGAGCTAGCCACTTGATGAATCATCAAACTTGATTGTCTGACTCACCATTCAACAGGGGTTTCAAATTAGAACACAAGAGGTCTGAATGGAGAGGTTGAAGAGCAACATTGAAAATTGACTTAAGGCATGGGAAAAAGTGCCCCTTCTTGAGCAGGGTGCCCTTTCTTCTAGACCTCCAAACTTAGTTTTTTAGCTTAACGCCTCCTATGAACAATTCTTTAGCATGGATCCAACTTCATAGTGAATCTGTTGACACCAACTCAGGGTCGTCTGATCAACCTAGAACGAAGGGAAAATAGGGGTCATTCAAACATGAGAAATGATAAAAAGAGCTCAACCTTGAAAAAGTACACCTAGTTTGGTCAAGGATAGATTTTTTGACTTGGCAAAGATATTTTGGAGGAAATTTGTTTCAAACAACCCCAAAATCAGTGGGATTTGGTGATCTGACAACTCAAAATCAAGCCAAATCATGAGTTGTCATCCTTATTTGAAGGATTCAAGGTTGAATTTCTATGAGATTAAGCCTAGGCCTCCCATTTTACTTATTTCTTTTGCAAGGGTATGT